>OY720677.1:47864029-48464029 GCA_963170755.1 Amphimallon solstitiale | reverse complement strand
CGAACTGTCTCTATACGGCTAGTCGCGTCATAGTTCGAAATAGCTTTTTTTCCTTAGGGGGCGCCAAATTACGGGGACTGACAGGTCCATGTATTTAAATGGGCTAATGTTACAAATCAAGCACTCGTACGGGAAATGTCAAAAACAGACATTACTCCAACGCGACTAGCCGGGCTCAAATACTCATTAACTGTCAGTGCACTAATGAGATGACAGCTACAGTCTGAAGTAACGTACAAAACTAAAAGCAAAGCGTTTTTATAGGAAAAAAACAGTGTTAGTATAATTAATTTTAGTTGTTCCTTATTCTTAGTACGGCCTTATTATAGGTGATGCATGTTCCAAAAAGTGGCAGATGCTACGTGCTGGCTATCGTAAACGAAAAAGGGATCAAATAGGTAGGCACTGGTAGTGGAGCTAAAAGGGCGAAGGTGTGGGCGTTTTATGAGGCACTGACTTTTTTGGAGCCATATATGAACGACCGCAGAACCACTACTAATTTAAAAGCAGCAAGTAGCTCGTCATGCAGGGAGCAGGCATTACCGGGATCATCAAAAGAGATAATCTCTCTGTGGAAACATTTGTAGCTGACTCTGAAGGCTTTCTAACTCAAGCTGAAGCTACTTCGGATGAGGAAGATCAAACAGAGAGAGTACAAACTGAAGCAGAAACAGTTGAAGGTGCCATCGAAGAGAGACCTCACCGTACGTCAGTTCCCAAAAAAAAGAAAGCCCCCAATAATATTGTGAGCATAGAAGAAGATATAAGAACATATTTAAAGAGTGCTACAGAAAAAAATAAGAACAGTAATCCAGCTGTCAAAACTTCGATGGAACTGTTTCTTCTTACCCTGGTTGAAGATGCCAATACTTTGAACCTTCGAGCTCAACGGGAATTCAAAAAACAAACATTAGAAATATTACATGCTTTATTAGAACAGGAATAATAATACATAACTGTTAAAGATTTATAGAGCTTTTTTTACAACTAACAATTCCAAATTTTAATCATTATCTAAAATTTTTGAATTTTGCCAAACTACTTGCCCTCTGTTACAAAAATAGGTACAAAAATAATCTCTAACTTTTCTCGCATTACTTGTCGACTGATTGACGTTGGCTCTTCTACCTGGTTGTGTTGCGTTGACTGCTTCCACAAAAGCACCAAATACTTTTGGAAGTGATTCAAGATCTTCATTGGAGTATTTGTTTTTATCTTCTTGTCTAATCATATTATGCAAAAGGATCGCACTCATTACAATCTTATCCACTTTGTCTGGATGTACAGCTATTGGTGTCTCAAATATTCGAAATTTTGAAACTAAAATTCCAAAAGAACATTCGACTATGCCACGTGCAAAGGACAGTCGGTAATTAAAAATTCTTTTATCTCGTGTTAAGTCTCGTCGTGGAAAAGGTTTCATAAAGTTTTCTGTGAGGCGGAAAGCTTCATCTCCTATAAACACAAAGGGTGTTTGAGGACCATTTTCTTCTATCGGCACAGGGTTCGGAATTTTTAGTTCTCCTTTTTTAAATTGTTGTCCAAATGTACTAACTTCAAATATGCCCGCATCACTGTTTTTCCCCATTGCACCAATATCCACTATTACAAATTTATAGTTGGAATCCACTACACTCAGTAGAACAGTAGAGTGGTAACATTTATAATTAAAATACAGAGATCCAGCATTATTTGGTTTTTTTATTCTAATGTGTTTACCATCGACTGCTCCAATACAATTGGGGAAATATTTTCTTTTTGTAAATCCAGCTGCAATTTTTTCCCAAGTATTCTCACTAACAGGTGGAAGATATACATCATGCAATGCTTTAATGAGAGCTTCAAGCGTTGTGTTAATGATAATTGATATTTCATTAGCACTAATCTTGAAGCGATATGATGCAGATGCAAAACTTTCACCAGTAGCTAAATATCTACAATAATGTAAAACGGCTGTTATTTGTAATGATTTAAGCAATTACATTTTACCTTATAGTTACTGTCAGTCTTTCTAAAAATCCTATTGACTTCCTACAGTTAGTGTGTCCAATATGAAAGTGTGGTTTAATTAAAAATACAAGCCTCTCAAAGCATTCTTTAGTCATAGGATAATAATTTTGAAATTTTTCAGGATCTCTAAGAAGTTTTGGTTATAAAACAAAAAATTCTCCTTCTTGCTCCCGATGCAAAAATAATTCTCTGACCCACATACTTCTTCTTTTTCTCTTTTTCTTACTATTTTCCATTTTTTTCCAGATATAGTATAATACCATAATCATTTCACCTTCATCAGCAAGTATTTCCATATTGACTGAAATACCATAAAATTATTAGCTTTCAGACGTAACATTGTCAGATAATTAGTAATTACACATTTACATTTACCTCAGAAATTAAAATAAGCCTGCTAAAAAACATAACCTCACATTTTTAATAATACGACTTTCGCTGTTTCGACCGTTGTCGCTCGATCGATGTTAAACGATCAGTCTGATGTTAAATAACTTGAACAAAGAGTGGCCGCGATAGTCGCAACTTAAAACATAATGGTTGGTCGTAGACGATCGTTCAGTCTGACTCTTAGCTAACGCTTTGACATTTGTAGTAGTTTGATCGTTTGATTTCGTTTCACAATTTGTATGTTGTTTCAATCTTTATTAAACCAGAATGTCACGACGCGGTAAAACATTACGGTTACAAGCTCAAGGACTCATTTTAAATTTATTAGAATATTTCGAGCAAGAGAAGGTTAATGGTGGTCCTCTAATATCCCTTACATCTGTACAACAAGTAAACATTGTGAGATTTAACATTTTACAAATTCTAATGAATATCTTTTAGCGAGTAGCAGATGCATTGAAGGTAGGACTAGCTTCAGTAAAACGTATTAAAGCCCGATCACTAAATAGTCCTGTTCTAAAAAAAAAATTGTATTTATTGTTTGTTTTGTACCCACGTTATTTCTCAATAAAGTTCTATTATCATTTGTATTTTGGCATATGTTAAATTTAGTACATTAAAAGACTATTGACTTTATATTACATATTTTTAATAAACGATAAAGGCGATTATCTAACTTAGTTATCTAATTATACATAACCTAAAATTAGATCGATCAATCTAACCGGAAAACGTAGGATGTCATCATTATAATTTCCATGTTCATTTTATAGTTTACAGTACTTATCATGATGGCGAAGTATTGATTTGAATCATACGATATTAAAAAATGACGCAAGGATCATCTTTCTTGAATCCGACTATATTCTTTATGTTCATTGTGAACAGTACTTGAATTTTACGCATTATGTACCTCTTGTGTAAATCTTACGTCTTATGGGTTTCTTATGTCTTATGCTTCTTATGTCCATTGTGAACAAGGAGTAAACAGAATTTACGGTACGAATGGTACGATTATAACCATAACCACTAACGGGGTTAGTAGCGATGTGCGATACAGTATCGATACTGAGAGTATCGATATTTTATTATGCAATACTCGATATTTTGTATCGATACTTTTACTACCAATACATTTGATATCGATACTATTTTAGCATGGATCGATACTCAACATTGTCAAATCAATCATCTGGAAAAACATAAAATAAACTTCTTAATTTTTATTCTAGTTTTAATATTTCGTTTCACACTAAAAAGAAACACTAAACTACTAAACTAACT
This sequence comes from Amphimallon solstitiale, assembly GCA_963170755.1. Taxonomy (NCBI): domain Eukaryota; kingdom Metazoa; phylum Arthropoda; class Insecta; order Coleoptera; family Scarabaeidae; genus Amphimallon; species Amphimallon solstitiale. Next base: position 48,460,345 of record OY720677.1, on the reverse strand, counting down.
AATGCTAACGACATCTAGTCGCCAATGGCGACACTTCTCTACAACTGCAAATGTGAAAATACTAGGGTACTGCAGCCGCTGCATGCCAACTTGCCAACGGCCAACGTGCAAACCGTGTGTGAAACCCCGAATCAGTAACTTCTCTGGAATGAGTAATTTCTGTTCTGTTGTGTGTAATTACTGTAATTTAGTTAGACTAATAAAAAATGCCTCCTCCAACATGTGTCGTTTGGAGAGCTTTTATTAAAACTAATGCTGGTGGAAAATGCAAATTGTGTCAATGTGAGGTGAAAAGTGGAGGTAACACCACAAACTTGAAAAAACATCTAATGCGGAAACACCCAAACTATGACGCAGAGGACGAAGTCGATGTCGCTACCAAAAATAAGGTATGTGTTTGTTTTTCATATCAAAATAAATGCACGATTTAATTTCTTATTTTAGCAACCACGCAACACCGAAGAAGTGCGCCCTGAAAAATTAATTTCTAGACCATCGACATCGACTTCGGCTTATTTATCATTATCAGAGGAAGAAGATGACGATGTGACCGATGTGTCTGCGGCTTCAAGTTCAACAACCCTCTACAACAACAACTTGGTTCAGCCTAAGTAGAGGGACCAAGCCGATTCGAGAACCTCCTCATGACCTTGACCTTGACCTTGACCTTGGTCCGACCTTCGGCCGGACCAAGGTCAAGGTCAAGGTCAAGGTCATGAGGAGGTTCTCGAATCGGCTTGGCCCGGGAAGGTCAAGGTCAAGGCCAAGGGTATCGGTTAATAGAGGAGAATTACTAGAGCCAGTGAGAATTGAAGTATGAAATAGTATATAAGGATGCCGAAAAGGTCAATGAATATAATAAATGTGTTAAGAAGTTGTACGAAGCAGCAGGTTTATCCCAAATATGAACGAAAATGAAGAACTGTCTAGTAAAGTGCTGCTGGAAGTGCAACAGGAATTTAATAATTTCAATTATGTTGGCGATATATTGTCGAAAAGTCGAGACAATGCGATAGATGATAAAAGAGATGAGACAGTATGCAGAAGAGAATTTGAATGGGCTCTAATAAAAGATAACATTGCACAGCAGTTTTATGAATCCTATAAATATAACTTAATGTATTTATGTGATGTATATGAATATTATAAGTATGATGGAAGAAGGAGAAGTAGAACGCTCATGAACTATTTGAGTTGGTTCGCTGAATAAGAGGTGAAGGCGGTAATATCAAGCTCTGGGGCCAAGGTCATGAGGACGATGTGGAGGTTTCAGAAGCAAGTTATCTCAAAGCAGCAAGGTCAAATCAGCAAATGTGTGGTATATAAGTTGGTAATAATGGGGACAGTATCAGTGTGAAGTTAATAGTCAAACACAACAGTGAGTAAGATGCATTCCGTAAAGAGGTTAAGAGGTGAGCAAGTTATTCAGATGTCTAAAAGCAGCAAAGTGAGTGATCAAGACGACAGAATAGACCGAAGCAATAAAAATTATATGGGTAACAGTCCAGATATACCCCCCGGTCAGTGTAAATTCCAAAAGAATAAAGAATGCGAGGAACAATTGTCGCAATCAATAATAGACGAATTGGCAATCGACTTTATGACACCACACGCGCAAAGTTTTGATAATGAATCTGTAGTAGAATCAAGTCAAACTATGCGAAAGTCAACCGATGAAGAAAATATTCAGAATACCATGATAGATATGCCGTTGCTATCACAAAGCATATATTTTTTAAATAAAAGTAATTCCAAGTGGGTTGCTGTAGGCCTAGAGGTAGAATTATATTTTGAGCCAGTGGTGAGAATTGTTGGTCTAAAGAAGCAGAGATTGTCTATGAAAGCGGAAGAGTGGAAGCGGTTCCAAAAATACGAAACAATATTAATGAAATATTTCAAGGAGGATAAAAGTAGTTATCCAACCCTAGACATTGGAAATATAAAAATGTCATTTGATTGCTTCGATGGAATAAATAAGATACTAAAACTGGAGAAGAATAGCGAATGTCTATACATTTCACATGATGGGTTATCGGAGTTGTGGTATCTGAAAGATTTAATAGCGTGTCGGTTGGAAAATCTCAAAGCAATAGAATATGGGAAGTATTATAGAGATTTAATGGAAGTCTTGGCCGTGATGGAGGGAGATGTAAAGAGTGGTATAGAGAGTGCGCGAAATGGAACAATGTCCGAGTGTGTTGCTATAACCAAAGAGTTGAGTACTTATGGAATGAAAAAAATATACTTTGATTTACAATTTTATAAAGCTGTATATAATTAATAACAATTAATATATGTAACAATGTAAATGCAATGAATAAATGTATGAAATGATAATGTTTTTTTATGTATTCCAAGGTGTGGACTATAAGTAAAGATAAAGTAGTTTAAGAGTATGTAAATAATCTGTTTATTGGTATTGATTAAAAAGTATTCAAAGGCGATGGTCGTACAGCTCTTGAAATGGCTGTGAAACGAGGTCGATTGATTAGTTTGCAATGGTCAACCAAAAAGAAAGGTCGTGGAATAATTAATAAACTGATAGATAAATTACCAGTGGAGTTACACATACCAAGTTATAACTATTGCGGTCCAGGTACAAAATTAGATGCACGATTGCAAAGAGGTGATAAAGGAGTAAATTTATTGGATGAAGCTTGTAAGGAGCACGATATAACTTATTCCAAATCGAAAGAGGTTGTAAATCGAAACGTTGCGGACAACAAATTGTATCGACGTGCAGTTGAGCGAATAAAGAGCAAAGACGCAAGCGTAAAGGAGAAAGTTGCTGCCACCTTAGTAGCAGGTATCATGAAAGGAAAAACGACATTCGGTGTAGGGTTACGAAGTGCAAAACACGTAATGAATGCAAGAAAAAATAAACGGAGAAATAATACGAAAATGCAATCTCGGAAACGGAGGAGGACTGGGGGTGCTGTGACGTTTTTGCAGGCAATGAAAAGAGCTCGCGAAGCAATACGAAAAGGCGGTAAAAGAAGGAGTTTATTAGAGAACACCAGAATTGCGTATCAGACACTGAAAAGGTTGCAAGGAACGAGAAAGATGATATTGCCACGATCTAGAATTGTAGCTATTCCAAAATCTGGCGGATTTTTGCCGCTGATTCCGCTGTTTGCTGCTCTGGGTGCTCTGGGATCACTCGGGGGTGGAGCAGCAGCAATAGCCAAAGCAGTTAACGAAGCGAAGGCAGCCAGGGATGGATTAAAGGAGGCGCAAAGACACAATCAAGCGATGGAAGCGAAAGCCATTGGCAGTGGGTTTTATGTGAAACCATACAAGTCGGGGTGTGGCTTGTACTTACCAGAACATTCAAAAAACCATTAGGGGTATTACCACGGCGACCGTTGACAGATAGAGATATTCAGAAATATGCGAAGAAGTGGAAAATTAATAATTTCAGAGGAATTTATAGTCGAGACTCTCTACCAAAAAAAATACGAAAATATGAAAAAGGTGTCGTAAATTTAGATGATGGTGCAGGCAGAGGCACTCATTGGGTAGCATATTCCAAAGAAAATCAAAAGATTAATTATTTCGATAGTTTTGGAGATTTAAGGCCGCCACGCGAGGTAGAAAAGTATTTGTTATCAAACGGTCACGGGGTAATACACTATAACTATAAAAGGTACCAGAAACCCGATGCTATTAATTGTGGCCATTTGTCATTACAGTTTTTGAAAGGAAAGTTTGAGTAAGACAAATTAAAGTTTAAGTAGTGAAATGGATGCCGGTGCAGTTGATAGCTTGACCCTGGTGTTGACAGGGGACAGTTCAGAATTAGTATCGATTTTCAATCCAGTTATATATTTGAATGGGGAATATGAATTGTGTATCGTAAATTTGCAAGCTTACAATTCAATAGCGAACGTGGGTCCACAAAATAATATCTTCTGTTACAATGTCGGTTCCCACGAGGAAGATGATTTAAATTGGAAGAAGATTCACGTACCAGAAGGAACGTATGACATAGACGATGTACAAAATTATATTGAAGAAGCTTTGAAGGAACGAGAGGGCGATGATAAATCTTTTATTATGAGGGGAAATAGTAATACACTGAAGGTGTCAATAAGGACAGATGTATATGTGAATTTTGGTATAAATAATTCTATAGGTTCACTGTTTGGTTTCGGAAATGTTATTATTCCAAGATATACAACAGTTACAAGCGATAATGTTGTGAATATCAACAAAATTAATGCAGTTCAAATATTGTGTAATGTAGTGGATGGGTCGTATGTTAATGGTAAACCCTCGCACGTGTTATACCACTTTTATCCAAATGTGGCTCCAGGGTATAAGATTATCGAAGTACCACAAGAAAAGATTTATATGCCAGTGAATGCAAACGTCTTGAGTAGTATTGTGTTGAAAGTTGTCGACCAAAGTGGAAATCCGGTCAATTTTAGAGGTGAAGAAATTACAGTATATTTACGGTTACGAAGAAGAGGTGCTGAATAGAAATGGGGGTATCGTTTGCCAGAGTATCATTGCCGCAAGGAAGAAGGAAAAAAAGAAGCAGTTGGATTGTGGACAATGGAAATATAAGAAATCGTACACGAAGAGTGAATAGGGATGGAAAGTGGAGAGGTGGACAAGTAAAGTTATCACAAGACAATAGGAAGTTTCTACAGAGTCTGGGTTTCAAAGTTTTGGATTAATTAGAATGAGTGATATGTGAAATGGTAACGGTTTGGATGAAAGCGAGGGATTATAAGTAATTCTTAGGAGATAGACTAGCGTACTAGAAATAAGACAGTGCAAGTAGATATAAGTTCACGTATTACAGTTAGTCGGTTCTGTTGAAAGCCGACGGTCGATCAAAGAACAAGTGTTGATTGAAAGCATAACGAAATGGATATACTAAATGTACAAGAGAAAGTTCGGGTCAGTGATTCCATTATTGGCTACGAGTATCATAATCATATACCGTTCGGAACACCGAAATACGAGAATAATGATGAAATCCGAATAGCCGTTCCCGAGATAGATAATTTCACACTACCAAGTGAGTCAAATCTATGTGTGCAAGGGAGATTACGACTGGAAAGTGATGATACAAAAAGCAGTACTACTGCAAGTCTGATAAGTAATGCTATTGCGTTTATGTTCAGCGATATAAGATATTTAATGAATGGTGTAGAGGTGGATGGAGTGAGGAATGCTGGGATTACTACAACCATGAAGGGATTGTTCTCGTTTTCAAATGGAGATGTTGGTAAATTGCAGAATGCCTGTTGGGATGTAAGAAGCTGGAAGGCTCCCAATATCGATAGTAAGGGTAATTTTTCTGCTAGCGTATCGTTGAAAGCACTAATGGGATTTGCAGAGGATTTTAAGAAGATTGTTATGAATGTTAGGCAGGAATTGGTCCTAATTAGAAGTAACGATGACCGAGATGTGATATATCAAACAGTAGATACGGAGAAAGTAAAATTAACTATTGAAAAAGTAATTTGGAGGATGCCACACGTACGGGTGGGGTTAAGACAAGAATTATTATTGACGAAGTTGATTGAGAAGAATAATACCATGCAAATGGCATTTAGAGGCTGGGAGATACACGAATATCCGTCACTTCCCCAAACAAATAAGCATAGTTGGTCAGTTAAAACTGCTCCGCAATTGGAGACTCCGAGATATATAATTTTAGGATTCCAGACTGGCAAGAGGGGCATGCTTGCAGAAAATATGTCAGTATTTAATGATTTGAATTTAACAAATCTGACAGTGTTTTTGAACGGGAGAAGATATCCATATGAAAACTTGAATCTCGATTATGATAACAATCATTATGCTAATTTGTACGAGATGTATGCAAGGTTTCAGAAGGTCTACTACAACTATGAAGATTCGGATCCGATTCTGAGTCTAGAGCAATTTAAATTGAATCCACTGTTCGGTATAGATTGCACATATCAACAAGATGCTCTGCATAAAAGCGGTGTAGAAATTCGAATTGAGTTCAGTACGAAGAATAACGTCCCCGATAATACCGTAGGTTATTGCTTAATTTTGCATGACAAGATGATGCAGTATTCACCGTTTACAAAGATGGTGCAACAAATGTATTAGTTGAAAAGAAACATCTACACACAGCGTAACAATTGGGAGGGTGTGTGCAAAAGTAAGAAAAAATGAAAACAGCTCATATCGTTATTGATTTCCAATGGTTTCAATGGAAAGATCAAATAATACCGAAAGAATTGGCTAGTCAAGATAGTGATCAGAAATCGAGCCACTTCATATTTCGACCTATAATGAGTTTCGGTTCTCTCAACGAAGACGATCGACGAAGAGCGAATTATGTTATGAGTCAGCATCACTGTTTAAGATGGGACGATGGCTATATATTAGTAGGGGACTTTGATGAAATTATTAAACGCTTGAGCTTTCGCGTGCGAACAGTGTATGTGAAAGGTTCCGAGAAAGCGAAGTTCATAAAAAGAATCGATTCTAATATCAATGTAATTGATTTGAAACACGCGCCAAATATAGAAAGTCGACAACCAAGTTGCACATTTCACACTCGACCTGATTGCGTGTGTGCGCTGTCAAATGTTTTGCTATTGAATCAATACATAATCGGTAAGAAGTGCAAAGAATCGATATTGCAGAAATCCCAGGCACGATATGGGGTGCGAATCATCGAAGGAAACGAAAAGTAACACACTAGTTGGGAAAGTGTCAGAAATTATTGGTCGCTATGAATCGGACGCATCATTTGCCAGAATAGAAGATTATGAATTATATTATATTCCGAAATCATACCTTATGACGGAGGTGAGGGCTGTGGATTTAGAGTTTGTTTGGCACAGATTGCCAAATTGTTACAAAAATGATGTCGAAATTATGCAGTGTTTACCATGTAGAGAGCACTATAATGTAGAAGAACTTATATGCTGCTGTTGTTTAGAAAACGTTTTGCGAAGAAAGGATTGCACACTCTGTATATATAATAAGTCATAGTAATGTTAATAATGTATTTTCATTTATGTGTGTATTGGTATTAACTAATTACATGTAACATGTATATGTAATTCAAATTTTAATAAAGTATTGTATAACTAATGTGGTTTATATTTTCCAACAATACTCCAGTGCTCTTTTATCGGATCCCACTGAGGGATTCGATACAATATTCTCCTCGTTAGTGGCAAAGGCTGAACGAGACTTTAATCAGTTGTTGGATAGTATGTGCTTCCACCGATATTTTCTTCGTGGTTCCTTGAATAGGAATATGTTCCAAACGGATCATGCCCATATTCAAGAGCAACTACTTGCTTTGAATCGGTTGGAGAGACATATTAGAGCTATTAGACAAGCTCTCAATAGCAGACCTGAGTGAGGGCAATGCCCTCCCACTATTATCTAAATTTCACTTGTGTAAATTTCTGTAAATTTCGCACCATTTATCTAAATTTCTTCACAATCGACCACATCTATTAAACCTCGATCAAAAAAAGGGACTGTAGAGCTATTAGGAAAGAACCAAAAAAAGCAGACCTGAGTGAGGGCAATGCCCTGCCACTATTTATCTAAATTTCACTTGTCTAAATTTTATTTCTGTAAGTTTCACACCATTTATCTGAATTTCGTTTGCCTAAATTTCTTCACGATTAACTACATCTACTAAACCACGATCAAAAAAGTGACTGTGTCATATCTCCATCAAGACTACTACAACTTCTTTCAATATCCCATTACCAATTGAGAAAAAATGCAACGCTTTTGATACTGACGTTTGGAAATATTTTAAGCCAGGAATTACATTACAAATTAATAGAGCAACCCTGACAGTGGAGATAGAAAACGTAAACATAAAGATCACGATGGTGAACGGGGTGCCGCACGTGGAAGTTTCCACGGAGTTGCGGCCTCCGAACGAAGTGAATTTGACACCCCCCAACCAGCAACCGCCTACGGAGGGGCTGCAGAATGCGCCGACGCGCAGTACTGCACCCTGGGCGGAAGTTGTTGGCAGGAGGCGATCACCGCTGCTACAACTGTAAGTATAACAGATCACGTATTAGCGTTGATAAACTAACTCTATTTAATCTTGCAGTTACGAGGACGACAGCGGCAGTGATTGGGGGTGACAAATAAATATATTTATGAAAATAACTTTGTTTTATTTAATCTATATCCTTTCACCTATAAGCAACTAAGCTCGATGGAGCTTAAAACACAAGCAGTGTTACTACCACTTCAAAATTATGATATTGTCGAAGAAAGTTATAAACGCCATAGTAAGCTTTTTGGGGGTAATTGCAAAAGAGCACTAATAGTTGGTCCCTCTGGATGTGGCAAAACCAATGCATTGCTTAGTTTGCTGCTGCATCCTAACGGTTTACGTTTTAAGAATATTTACATATGTTCAAAATCTCTGCCTCAGCAAAAATATAATTATTTAAAGCGTGTGCTTCACCAAGTTCCTGAAATTGGATACTATGAATATACAGACACAAGTGCTATGTTAGTTCCCGAAAAAGTGGCAGACTATTCGATCGTAATTTTTGATGACATTCCTACGGTAGATCAGAACTTGGTCAAGCAGTATTTCTCTTTTGGCAGGCATAAAAATATTGATTGCTTTTATTTGTGTCAGACGTACAGTGCTATTCCCAAACAATTACTTCGAGACAATTGCAATTTTTTGGTGGTCTTTAAGCAGGATGGTACTAATTTAAAACACATCTTTAATGATCATGTTCACGACCTGAGTTACGAAAACTTCCTGCATATGTGTCAAAACTGTTGGAAAAATCCCTACGAAATGTTAGTTATTGACAGCGATTGCGCGTTCAACGAAGGGAGATACCGTCTAGGATTCGACAAATACATTCGTTTGAGAGTATAAGTTGTTGGTGCATGTCTGGAGCTATAGTATTCCATATTCGACCACGAATGAAGACAGTTATGGAAGAGAAGTTAGTTCGTAAGTTGCTTGAGGCTCGTAATGCTCTAAAACACAAATTGAAGTCATTGAAAGCCGACATTGCACAAGCTCAGAACAACATCGATGTTCAGTATGCTCCAGTGACAGTACACTTAAAAGAAATACTATCTAAGTTAGATGGAGCTGAAGTTGGACCCAAAAAGCGCTCCAAAGATACTTCCGAAGTAGAGATGGAAACATTTTCGGAATCAATGGAAAAGCCTCATGATATACCTGGAACTTCAATAATAACTCATAGAACAACTCCTATTCGAAAACCTGGTCGAGTATCATGGTTTAGCCCCGTTCTCCATTCTTCGCCAACAAAAGGGGTAAGGAAAAGAGATTTACAACCCTCTCTTTATCAGGACACACCATCGATGGTACAGCCATCCTTTATACAAGATGAATATATTGGTGATCTATTGCCTGAGACTCCAGAACAGAGAAGTATGGATGTCGGTGGTGAAAGTGAGTCTGGAGAGGGTGAGAGTAGCACTAGTTTAGATTTGGATAAATCCATGGCACATGCTATTTCCTTATTAAAAACAGCTCCTACAAAATCAATTATAGCCAATAAATCACTTAACAAGACCCGTTTAGACGCTGACGTAGTAAAAGAGTCATTAAAAAATCACGATCCATTAGTGCGTCCGTTTCTCGCTGGGTTAGCAACGGACGAAACCGATGTCTACGATAACAAGTACGGAATTCGTGAAGAGGACGGTAAATTGAAAATCGGTTCAGCCGAAGTTGGGTTCGATGGATCAAATATTATAATTGGTGCTTTTACGTATGCTGGTACAAGGGGTTTGTATGAGCTGTTATTCAAAAAAGTTCCTGGAAAATTCACTTTCGCAGACGTTAAAAATTACAAGTATATTTTGAAGGATACTAATGCTTATCGAGTAAACTACGATCCTAGTAGGAAGGTTGCAGCCGGACGAGCTTTTAAATATAAGAACATCATCAAACCCGTTCTTGAAGGGAAACCACCTAACGTGTGGTGGACAAGGAACTGGAAAATTGGAGCAGGGGTTACCAAGCAGTTTGGTGAAACATTACAAAAGCAAATCCTTCCAAATACAAAACTAGAGTACAAATACTGGGATGATGTTAATGAATTGACTGAACGATTGCAACTCTTGATTGCATCCAAACTCGCCGGGCATACGAGCCATGACAATGAAATACTAAGTATTTTACAGGAATTGAAGGAAGCAAAAATAATCGCCTAATTATGCTGCTATAGTAAAACATCAACCCGAGAGGTTGCAACATCAGTTCATACAAAATTCCAAAAGAAGTCAGTATGGCTATTGACAAATTCGGTCGCCACATCCACACACATATTATTCAGAAGCATCTGGCATCCGCTAATAATACGAAAAAATTTCTTAACCAGCACCAGGCGAAAGAAGTTATTTTGGGATACTTTAAAGATTACATAAACAGGGGCACGACAATACTAGGACGGCCAAGATCTCTTAGCAAACCGAGGAAAGTATTGCGATTAGTCAGTAATGGTGAAATAAACGGGCCCAATCGTTTATATTTCCTGCAAAATAATGACCTATTTTATGAAGCGAATTGGTATCGAGGGAAAATATTAGAAGTACGTTATTCCATTAACTCCACGGAACCATATGAAACATCCAAAGTAAAGCTTGTTGTGAACTTCAAAGAATTTGATGAAGAGAAGGCTAAAAGTACACCCTATATAGTGACAGATAAAACCAAGATCAGCCTTCGATACGTGGGTCCTCAGCCAATACCAGAGAAAACCGGACTCGTATCAGCAGAAATACTTATTGAGGAAGATGACACAAGTTAAGAGAGATGTGGTTAACGAATTACATGGGCCAGCTAGAATCCAATTTCCTCGTAGACGGGTTATCATTAAGGGGTTGAATGATCTACTTCAGGCAGATTTGGTGGAAATGATCCCCTACTCTAAAGAAAATGAAGGTTTCAAGTACATTCTCGTTTGCATTAATGCTTTTTCAAAGTATGCGTGGGCCAGACCACTAAAAAATAAGTCGGCAGTAGAAGTTGCCAACGCTATGGAAAGTATTTTGACAGCAGACCGTAAGGGAAAGCCGAAGAATATTCAAACTGATCACGGTAAGGAATTTTACACCGCAACGTTCCGGAAACTGATGGACCGCTACCGAATTAATCATTACAGTTCGTATTCTACTAAGAAAAGTTCGATTGTCGAACGTTTTAACAGAACACTAAAAGGAAGAATGTGGAAGGAGTTCAGTTTCAATGGCAATTATCGTTGGCTAGACATTCTTTCACAAATATTACGGGACTACAACAATTCTACACACTCAACGACTGGTTATAAACCAGTCCAAGTCAACCATCGCAATGCCAAACAGATACTTAATTCGGTCTATAGTAATATCAAGATTGCTGATCCAAGAATGTCCAGATTTCAAATCGATGCGCCAGTTCGAATAAGTAAACACAGACATGCATTTTCTAAAATGTACACTCCGAACTGGTCCAATGAAATATTCTCTGTGGCAAAGGTACAAAATACTTATCCGAGATCATATCTTCTTAAAGATGCAAACCAACAACCTATATTGGGGGCTTTCTATGACTATGAGCTGAAGAAAGTTAAACATCCCGACATATATCTCGTTGAAAAAGTTCTAAGGCGAAGAAAAAATAAAGTACTAGTGAAATGGTTAGGTATGGATAAAAGACACAATTCATGGATATCCAAAGACAATATAATTTAGCTTTTATTACTTTTATTTACAAACTGTAGCAACACATATTGAAATATATGTATACATATTTATAGAAATAAAAAATAGTTGTGTTTTCTATGTAATAAATAATAAATGTATGTTACAAACATTAATATTAATTGTTATTTATTGTAGAAAGTAGTCCCTCCAAAGTTTGTGCTCCTAGTAATTCCGGTATTTTGTAATGTCCCCATGCTAACGTACTGGTGTTGTCGGGTAGGATGAAACGTTTATCATCTTTCCCGGATAGAGCTACTTTGTTCCTCAATTCCGTAAACATTGTGTGATAATCCGAGCGAAACACATACATCTTCTTCAATAACACACCACCTTGTTCTACTATGTGCTTGTAGTCATCCACAGTTAATTGTTTTTCTATTACATACTTTTTAACTCCTTTGGCTGTCTTAATGCATTGATATGGTAACTGCACACAATAGGCTTTGGCACCAGTTCCGTAAAATGATTCAATAACTTTGCCGGCATATTCATCTTTCATCCGACCCAACATAGGCAAACTACGGGGTATATTATGTGGGTTATCAGTTGCATAATTCGATGTATCAAATCGATCCAAATTCGCTTTCATAATATCATAGAAATTACAATTGTCTATGGAGAGTATTAAAGAATCGGTATCGGTGTACAATAGTGTTGCAGCAGTATCGAAAGTTGGCTTAATAAAATCATAATAGAAGTCGTACATAACCATTTTTGCTATTTCCAAAATTACAAAACCTATATAAACAGGTTTCATATATTGTATACGAACCAGGGCTAATTCGATTGCAACCAGAAATTCGCTGAATACTTTAGAAGATTTGAAGTTTGGTTTGGCAACATAAGCTTCTGCACCAAGCTTTCTGTGCCTCGACTCCCAATGGGTTAATAACTTTATGTCGACCCGATTCTCCACGTTCTCCATGGTCTTACCAAATATACTGTTTACCTGCAATTTATAGAACTGCTTACCAAATTCATGGGTAGATTCATTACGTTTCGCTGTGTTAAAATCTATGTAGTTCTTCAGCCACTGTTCTTGACGAAATTTTATGCCTCGACGTATACCCCGCAATAGCAAACCATGTCTCAAGCATTGTTTTAGTGTTAAATAATGCATGACATACTTGGTCTTATCACATAAATTGGGAATTAACTTACTGAATTTAGAATTTGGAGGAATAACACTCTCCGGACAAAAAGGAAAATCGTTGTGATAATCGTGTAAAATGGTTGGGTATTCCAAATCTACTTCCAAGACATAACCTACATCTCCAGCATCCGCAATACCATTCACATCTAAGGAATCTACTTCATCCTGTGTTAACCAAGTAAAATTAGATACAGGTAATTTAAAACACATAGCGTGTCCGTATAAATTTATTGCATCCAAATATACTATTTGCTTGTTTGGTTTCGTTTCGTCATAGTTGGGTGAGTGAATATTATTTGCGATTGCTTTTCTTTTACTGCACATACTTACTCCACCACGTATGCTCATTTTGAAAAAGTTTAGCATGTCAATGTCAGTAAGTAGCTCTAATTTGACACCAGTCATGCGCAACATGGCGTCCCAGCTTAAACCGGGGGCAGTAAAATAATGGGCTGGATCTAATTTGTAATTACTTAAACACAGATCTCGAAAATTCTCAAAAACGTCGGCTAGCAATAGCACATCGGTAAGCAAGTACAGATCACTATATTGTCCCAGAGTCTCACATTCAAACAAGTCCCATACTCTCCTTGCCCTTGAATAGTCTTCTACACTTATGTGACTGTCGCGAATTTTATCGTAAAATTCATCTCTACTAGGTAAATGTGGATGATTCAATTTCTCGAACGAAGTTACAAAATTATATGGGAAAACACCTTTTTGCCGAAGTAACTTGAACTTTTCATCTGCAAAGTATCTAGCAATCTCTCTGCATTGACTATCTTCCAAATACGATGATAGTTTATCTAATGAGGCACTCATAAACTTAAATGAATCTATAAACCTTAATTTATAGTGGATTTTGCGTTTTTTCCCATTACAATCTATTATGTCTCCCACATACACCTTCTTGGAAAACGAAATATACTTCTCTTTGTTTTGTGCTATTACTTCAACTTCTTCCTTTTCCAGCGCCATCGTTTTCACAAACAAGTGACTATCATAATTAGAAAGATTATGGAATATTATCGGTATATACCGTGGATCTTTGAAATTTATATTACAAATCATATGTGCTGGACCTCGATATGCACCGGTCATGTGATCATGATCACATACTTTCTGAAGCACATCAACGATTGGTTTATCACAAATATGGCATATTCCTTCTTGCTCATGTTTTTGTATGTCTTCATCAGTCAATGGATTCATTTCTTTAGATTTACTAAAACACTCTTTGTACAGTCTTTTTGTGACCTCTCCCAATTGTCTAATAAATTCTGATCCAGCATTTTCACCACGATACAGCTCCAATCGAGACAAACTATCATCGTAACAACACTTCACGTAATATGCAAAGGAGTGGGGCTCGTGTTCATAACATTTTACTGTATATGGTTGATTGGGATTGGACTCAGTTGTGTCTATGGGTTTTAACACAGTTTCAAAGTCCGCATATATCACATAGGGAATTCTTAATTGTCGCTCGAATTTTTCGTATTGTAAAATATTTTCCGGCATAGTTTCACCATACTTATTTGTTTTCGGCTCTACTCCCGGTAGTACAGCCTTTACTTTCTTGCAGTCTTCTTCTTCGTGTCGCCGCAATTTTTCTAGACTTGTAAAAGATACCAAGCAACCTTCACATATATATTTCTCGTGGCCGCCCAAAGATTTTTGCATTGAAACTAGTCGGGACAAGTTCTTAATCCAGCAGTAGTGAGTATTACCATCTGCATTGCTAACCAATAATAAATTGATATGTGTAGCTCTTTTCTGCGTTGTAAAATATAAAGGCCCGACTACCTCATATGCCATGTGCTCTCCATGTTCATATGGTTTTTCTAATCCATAAACATTAATAGACATATTATTTTTTACTTCAAATATATTTATGTCTTTCAATTTCACTGGAAAGTTCATATCACTGAAGTCAGCAACGGTTTCGTAACTGGGATAAGAGGAAATTCTTTGCGGAAGACCAACCGGTGTACATAAGGCTGATGTAACTGCCCACGCGAAACAGGCTTGATCGTTGTTCTGTACATTTATTACGGCCCTTTTCAATTTAATTACCTCTGGTAAATCGATAAAACTGGAAGCACTCATTGGATTATATTTATTTATATTTACTTCAAAATATAATAATTTACACAGGGTCCATCCTAAAAATTATACACATTAAATTACACCTTCATATGCAACAACACTTTATTACCTGAATCTCGTTCTTGAAATTCTGACATTTTTGAACTAATCTCATCTACATATTCTTCATACTTCTCATACAAATTAACTCCTGGATTTATAATCTTATTTTTAGTATTAAATGACTTTATTTCTAAATTCTCTTTAGTTACTAGAGAATACAAGCCAAATAACTCCATATTTACTTTTAGGGCATTATGAATTACTACAACAGCATCTATTAATGATAGAATCTTCTCCCTTACCACTGTTGCAAATTCTTCAATATCTAGATAATGTTTTGATGTTTCCTTTACTCTGTAACTCGTTATTCTATCCCCAAATGCTCCAACAATCTTTTCAACACCATCATCTACCACTACAAATGCGTTAGTTCGATGTATGTTACTTCTCAAATGAGAATGAAAACACTTGCTATCGACCAATACTTGACATATATCACATTTTTTAGTTTTCTTTGATGTGACAATTTCATTTGGTTTCATTCTCTTGCCCTTACAAGATGTTACCATATGTCTGTTCCTATTCTCTGCCCGAGTAAACACTTTGCTACACTTTTCACACTCAAACATATTTAGAAATTTATAACACACTTCTTACTATTAAGTCAGATTGTAAAGTATGTTGACTTCAGACCTACATATATATAACCCCCTTCCAATTTCTTGCAAACGTGTCTCCCCCTCTTTAATTTAACCTTGGCCTTGTGGTAGCTATAACATTGAGATAACTTTCAACTTGAAGTAACCTGCACCGTGCCATTGACTTTGTGCTGATGCATCTCCTCCTCTTACATTTAACCTTGACCTTGTGTTGTTTATATCATTAGGATCACTTTCAACTTGAAATAACTTGCACCGTGTCAATAACTTCGTGGTAATTTTTTCTTTTAACTCTCTCATTTAACTGTTTACGCACTTCTGCACAGTACGATTTTTTCCCTATATATGCTGTACAACAGAGTTCCCTTACTTAGTATTACACGAGTATCATACAAGATAGCAATGGATAACAGACATAAACTAATAATAAAATCTTTGCACTGCGATTTTTTAGAAAATTGCAACTTTGATGCACTACTACCTAAACTGTTCGAATACAACATATTTCCGAAAAGTTGGCATAACTATGACGAGGTTTGTGTCCATATAACTTCATATTTTTTGTATTAATGTTGTATTAACATTTCAGAAAATAACACGTAGAGAAAAAGTTGAAATTATGTTTGGCTTGCTGACGAGAGGACCACACGCATTTCAAAATTTAATTGAGGCACTACGAGCATCCAACCATCAGTGTTTGGCAGATAAATTGCAGACTAGAAGCAATGATGATGAATTTTTTAATATTAGTAGGACAAATGAAATAATAAATAAATACAAACATCCATAGTAATTGTATCTACAATTTATTTTATTGTATACATAACTGCTAATACATAATTATATATTTGTTAATTTGTTTGGATTTCTTCCTCGAAATCATCCATATTGTCCAATTCATCCAACACTACAGTTTCTCTATCAAATATATCATGACTAACGTTCATAACTGCCACCCACACCATTCCATTATCAGTATTAGTTGGTATAATTTGTATGGTATTACTTGAACCTTGTTCTCTTCCATGAAACAACAACATGTTGCATCTTCTTTCTTTGTGAGTGCACATGGTGATGAACCACTACTAACATTCAACAACACCGCTTTCAATACATATATACGATAATCATTACTACCCCACCCTTCTTGATCCCAACTTTTAACTAGGTTATCGACCTTGACCTTGACCTTGACTTTGACCTTGACCTTGACCTTGACCTTGACCGTGACCTTGACCTTGACCTCTGGCAACCACGGTGGCCGCGTTCGGAACTACAAAAGTGGAGGGGGTAAAAAGCAGCGATTTTGGACCCGTGACCTCGGGTGGAGTGTGTGATCTAGAACTCTCGAATCCTATCTACTCTACCATGACCATGACCTTGACCTTGACCTTCCCGGGCCAAGCCGATTCGAGAACCTCCTCATGACCTTGACCTTGACCTTGACCTTGGTCCGTCCGAAGGTCGGACCAAGGTCGAGGTCAAGGTCAAGGTCATGAGGAGGTTCTCGAATCGGCTTGGTCCCTCTACTAGCCTAGAATCGCTGAATCTTTCACAAAGATGACATCATATTCCGGTAGGTATATTTTGTTTAAATTATGATGTTATAAATTCAGTTTTCTCTTTTATATAAGACACTGGATCACGTGGAAGCAAAATAACTAACGCAATTATATACATGATTGCAAAAGACAATTTGCCTCTTTCCACAACAGAAAAGGATGGTTTTAAGTACCTAATGAATACTATCGCTCCGTTGTACCACGTTCCGGGAAGGAAAAGTATAACCAAGTATCTAGATAATAAGTATGATGTGCTGGCTCCTATAATGAAAAATTATTTAGGACAAGTCGATCATTTCACTTTAACTAGCGATATTTGGACGGAAACTATGAATACTAAAAGTTTCTTGAGTCTTACTTGTCATTTTTTTTTAACTGATAGTCTACATTCGGTAACAATTGGTGTGACAGAATTAAATGATAGACATACTGCTGAATATATTGCTGATTCGTTGAGAAAGCTTTGTGTAGAATGGAATATTCCTTTAAGTAGAGTAACAGCCATCGTAACAGACAACGGCAAAAATATGGTTAAAGCTGTGAGTGATCTTCTCGGCAAAAATTTTCATTTACCATGCTTCGCCCACACACTTGACTTAGTCGCTTCAAACATTGTTGATACTGAAGATGTTAAACAAATCTTAGATAAAATTAAATGCATCGTCACTTATTTTAAACAGAGTGTGGTTGCTGCCGATGAATTGAGAAAGGCCCAAGGCGTAGAATCTATAAAACTCATTCAATCGGTTCCAACAAGATGGAATTCCACATTTTATATGATCGAAAGATTTTTAAAATTGTGCTCCTTTGTTGCACCAATATTGCTGAAATTTCCTAAATCGCCACCGATGATTGATGCCTCTGAATTGGAGGTGGTTAAAGAAATAATTACAGTTTTGGCACCTATTGAGGCCGTCTCCAAGGAAATTTGCGGAGAAAAATATTTAACGTGCAGTAAAGTTATACCTATTATTAATTGTTTATCACAAAATTTAAAAAAACAATCTCCTTCAACCGAATATGGTAAAAAATTTCTAACTAGAACCCTTAAGGAAGTTCAAAAACGATTTGGAGCTATTGAACAAAATAAAATTTTAGCTATTTCCTGTATATTGGACCCAAGATTCAAAAAACTTCATTTTAATAATGTCAATGCATGTGCACAAGCAATAAATTCTATAAATAGTTATTCTAATATAGTAAATGAAGAACAAGGACAAGCAGCTGGTCATGTCCAAATGAAATCAACTTCCGATTTAGAAGGCGGTTTTAGTTTATGGTCATTCCATCAAGAGTTGGCATTATCATCATTAACGGAGAAAAAGAGCGAAGGAGATTCAAACCTTTGTTTAGAACTCAAAATGTATTTAAGTCAACCAGTATATTCATATCCACGAACACCGATGTAATCACATTCTGGAACCAAAAGCCTAACGACAGCATACTCAGAAAACTGGCCTTTCAATATTTGTCAGTTGTTGCTACTTCCGTGCCCTCTGAGCGATTATTTTCAAAAGCAGGCAATATTATGATAGAAAGCCGAAACAGGCTGCTTGGCAAAAGATTGTCAAAACTTTTATTTTTAAATTCTTTGCCATTAGAAAAATGGGAGTTGTAATTTGATTGTTAATTTTATATTTTCATTTATTTTCTTATTGTTCTTGTTTAATTTTAGTTTATATTGATTAATAAAATACTTCAATTTTGATAAAAGCATTCTTTATTCACTCTACTCTGCATTTCGGCATCCGGACCGAGGTTGTATCGATACTTGGAGTATCGATACAACCTCTTACAATCCGTGCGTTCAGGGAGTTACGGCGCCGCTAGCGCTGAGCTGTGCTAGGTCGAGCGGTGTCCTGAACGCGACTGCTGAGTGCCGGCGCTGGAGCTAGCGGTCGCCATCTTGCCTAGCGAAAATAAATTTCGCTCGATGACCTAGCGGCGCTAGAAAGAAGTGGGGATAAGCGGTGAATATTCAAATATGAATTTAAAAATTCAAACACGCGGATTAATAAAAACATTAATTTATTAATTGTAGTAGTTAATATCATTTTTACGGTTGCTGTTGTACTTGTTGTTGTTATATTTAATGTTCTACGATAGTTATAGGTAAATTTATCATATAAAATAGATATTGATAAGTACTATTATATTCGGTTTACATATAAAGCGTATATCTTTTTTCTACTTGAAATAGATTACTTATTTCTAATAAATAAGCAACTGTTAGTGAATCCTAAGTAGTATATGACCAAAAGATATAATTTATTTTCATTATACAAAAATGCAGTTCTTGCTTTCTTATACGTAGTATAGAGAAGTATTGCGATAATAATTTTCGACCTCTAGATATTTGCAGATGTCCACGTTTTAAAATCCTCTGATACGGAAACAGCTAGTGGTTTTTAAAAGTTTTATATGTATGACCGTACGTATCAATTCCAAATTTTGTATTTTCGAGTATAATCTCAGATCTCGTTAGCTTTTACTTTCTTATACGTAGTATAAGGAAGTATTGTGATGATGAAAATTTTCGACCTCGAGATTTTTGCAGATGTCCACGTTTTGAGGTCCCCTGATACCAAAAAAGTGGTTTTTAAAAAATGTCTGTGTGTCTGTCTGTCTGTGTGTGACCACGATAGCGGTCAAACCGCTGGAGATATCAATTCCAAATTTTGTATTTACGTGTATAATCTCCCTCTTGAGATCTAATTCGTTTTTCGGTAAAATCGGTAGACCGGAAGTAGCAGTTTACTTCAGTGAAAAAATCGAATTTTGCCAATATTTCGTCAAATACTAAGTTTATACAAATTTATGAAGAATTCATATGTACTTAAAATTAAAATTGAGAACAATTTTATTTAAAAAGTTTTTCGAAATCCCTACCGGAAGTAGGTCTTTTACTCTTATCGAAAATCGGTTTTTTGCGAATATTTCGCAAGTCAAGCTTTTTAGACAGGTACGTTACGTGTATAAAAGTATTTAAAACGTAGTTTTCAATATCTTTTGTATAAAAAAGATTTCAAAATTCGGACCGGAAGTAACACTTTTACTCTTACTGAATAGCGATTTTTGGCAAATATGTCGTAAATTATGCATTCTATATATATTTTTTAAGAGTACAAAAGTATTTAAATTATATTTGCAATATTTTTTGTATACATGAAATTTCAAAATTCGGACCGGAAGGAGCACTTTTACTCTTAGCGAGTAGCACTTTTTTTCGAATATCTTGCAAAGTATGCATTCTATAGCGATTTATTAAGAGAATAAAAGTACTTAGAATAGGATTTTGAATAAGTTTTGTATAAAAGAATTCTTAAGATTGTATAGTTTGAAACGCTCATACGTATAAGAAAGTCGTGTGGTGGCCACACCTCATTTTTTTGCAAATATCTCACAAAGTATGTATCCTGTAAAGATTTAGTAAGAGACTGGAAGTACTTAGAAGAGGATTTTGAATAATTTTTGTATAAAATAACTTTTAAAATTGTAGTAGTTTACTTCAGTGAAAACATAGAATTTTGCCAATATTTCGTAAATTACTAAGTTTAAACAAATTTATAAAAAATTCAAATGTGCTCAAAATAAAATTTCAGAAAAATTGTATGAAAAAAGTGTTTCGAAATTCCTACCGGAAGTAGGTCTTTTACCCTCACCTAGTATCAGTTTTTTGCGATTATCTCGCAAGTCTTTGAAACATAATTTTCAATACCTTTTGTATAAAAAAAATACGAAATTCGGACCGAAAGTAATACTTTTAGCAAGTAGCTCTTTTTTGAGAGTATCTTGCAAAGTATACATTCTATAGAGATTTATTAAGAGAATTGAAGTACTTAGAATAGGATTTTGAATAATATTTGTATATAATTCTAAAATTTGAAACGCTCATACGTATAAAAAAAGTCGTGTGGTGGACACACTTCATTATTTTATAGCTGGCAAAGTATCATCTTAATCCTATTTTTGCTTTTAAAGTAAATATGTATATATTTGTCAAAACGATAAGTGTAATATGATACGTTCTTGTACCTACTTAAAGCACTTGAGAAAATATGT
Source organism: Amphimallon solstitiale (assembly GCA_963170755.1). Taxonomy (NCBI): domain Eukaryota; kingdom Metazoa; phylum Arthropoda; class Insecta; order Coleoptera; family Scarabaeidae; genus Amphimallon; species Amphimallon solstitiale. The sequence continues at coordinate 48,439,031 of OY720677.1, read as the reverse complement.
GTTTAGATAACACATTCCAAAAAGGTGAGGGTTGCCAGTGTTTTAAAGAAATATTTATTTTCCTTATATCCCCGGTTCTAACAAAAATGGATCAATCTATCGAAATGCAAATTGAATTAGATGGCGAAAAATATAATGTAATAGTGCCGATAGAGCTTGTTCCTCAATTAATTGAAGGTAAGTGCTTTAAAAAAATATTTACTTATCTAATGGAAGCAGGAAAGGAAAGTTTTAAATAAAATACAAATGGCTGTTGTTACAATTTATTATATATACATTTTGTGACTAAAAAATTAAGTATTTATGTTTTACGTTTGCTTAAGTTTAAGATTGTTTATAAACCGCCACTATATTTGTTTTACCTTTTAATTCATCATTATATATTTTGAATACTAGGAAAGACTACAATTTCTTTTTGAACATTCATCAAAAATTATAGTTTGTGCATATATTCTTTAATAATAAAACCCTGTTGTTGATATACAATTTATTGTATACATTATGTTACTAGATAGTTATGTTTTAATTATTGCAGATGAACAATTTAAATCGGAGTTTATAAAAAACTTATTAGACCTGCAGTCGTCGAAGATAGAGGCGAATGATGTACCTACTCACGAACTGGGGAACGTGAAATGGGATGACAAAATGACAAAACTATTGTTAAATTCCTATTTAACGGAGGCTGAAAATTTTCGAAATCCGAAAATAAAGAAAAATTTACTTTGGTCGAAAATATCAAAGAAGTTAATCGATAAAGGATATGAAACAACGCCCGATATGTGCAACAAGAAATTTCGAAATTTGAAAGTGACTTACAAGGGTATAAAAGACAATATTAAAAAAACTGGCAGACAGCGACAACATTGGGACTACTTCAAGCTAATGGACGAAATATTTGTAAGTGATGCTACCATAAATCCACCGTTACTCATATCATCGATGAAATCAGAGGGCGCCGAAGAAATAACAGCTCCAGTTCAAAAAATAAATATCCAGGAACCACTGCCGTCAACTAGCGGAATACAGTCTCTAAAAGCTATGCAATCAACTGCATTGAAAATGCAATCTCGTCCATATACAGCGTCTCCACAATTATCAGTCTCATCTTGCACAAGTAGAGATGAACTTGAAACTCCTGAACCTGCAATGGATGATCCAGGCGCAACTCAACCAGCAGCCATAGGGAGGGATGAAGATGCAGGAGCCCCTCAAACACCTGTTCGAAAAAGTAAAAGCAGGGACATACAAGAATTCAGAAAGAGAATTATAGAAATTGAAGAGCAGAAGCTACAACACTTACAAGAAATTAGTAATTCCTACAAAGGTATTTTAGAAGCCATGAAGGACCGCAACAACATATTGCAGGAACATTTAAATAGAAAATAATCTATATAAATAAGTGAGGATGCAACATATTGGGAAATGTAAATAAGTAGTCAAAAAATGTGTGTAAACATTTGCTTTACTTTAAGATTTGTTTATAATAGAGCACTATGTTTCCTTCATCTTCTATTATATATTTTGAATGCTAAGAAAAACAACAATTTTTGTTTAACTTACTTCTATATATTAGTTTGTAAATATATTTTTTAATAATAAAAGAATAAAACCTAAAACAAAGTATAATGCATCCCTATATCAAATAAAATTTACATTTTAATAGTAATCTTTTAAATATTGTTAATAAAATAAATATTTTGCCTAAGTTTAATATTTGTTTATAAATCGCCACTGTTTTGTTTCCCTTTGTATTTTTATTGCATATTTTTAATGCTAGGAAAAACTACAAGTTTAGTTTCAACATACATTAAAACTATATTTAAGTATGCGAATAATTGCACATCCCACTACTGAGTAAAATGTACATACTTATTATACATCTGATATGAATTTGACTGTAGAAACAGCTTTCTTGACAATAATAACACTTCACATTAGCTTTGAAAAAAGTATGATGACAATATTGTGAGAGAAATTATAGGTACAATAATATACAAAGTGTATAATTAACTTACACATTTCCATACATCATTATATTTTATGGTTAATTTACGATTTACACCATCATTAACTATTTTTTATTTAAGAATTTCTTATAGCTTGAGTAACACACAGATTAACAAGTTGTGTACCTAGGTAGGTACTACATATAACACAGAACGAGCATGGGTTGCTTCAATCTTAAATGTGTGAATACAGCCATTAAAAAAAGTAAAATGCGAACATATTTATTTCGTCCTTAGTTGCAATATGAGGCATTAACAGCCAGAGTAATTTACACTACTTATAATTGTGCAAGAATATTATTTCTCTTTATCACAGCTTCTTCTTCACCTTCTTCGTTATTCTCAATATCTATGACATGGATATCTTCTGCAAGTACTTCCTCATCCATATTTATCATATTACTTCTTCTCAGAGTATAATTATGCAATACGCATGCAGCAGTAATTGCATATGGAATATTTTCAATATCCATGTCCAGATATTTAAGCCGTCTCCACTTGCCTTTCAACCTACCAAAGGCTTGTTCTATCTTAGTCCTACACTTGCTAAGCACTGTATTATAATGACGCTGTTGTTGGGTAAGATGTCCATTATCTCTAAATGGCACCATCACATTTTTTAATAAAGGATATGCACTGTCTCCCACAAGATGCATATTTCCTGGAATTAATCGATTATTATGTATATTATCATGCAATGGACTGCTATGGAATACCCTGGCATCATGAACTCTGCCTGGCATTCCAACAAATATATCGGTAAATATCATTCTGTGGTCGCATACACCTTGCAACACAACAGAGTGATATGAATGCCTGTTATAATAATCAACTTGATTATTTTTTGGTGCCTTTATTGGTATATGGCATCCATCAATTGCCCCAACGATACCAGGGAATCTATATTTTTCATATAAGAAATTAGCATTAGTTCTTGCTTCCTCCATTGTAGGCCAACGTATTTCTTGCTCCATCATTCCACATAACAAGCGTATTATTTCCTGAAATACATAATGACCAGTACCTTTGGAGAAGTGAAACCGATCACAACTTGACCGAAATGACTCCGGTTTTGAAAGCATCCAGACAGCAAATAAAAGTTTCTTCTCCACTGGTATTGTAGCTACAATATTTAACCGGTTGGCAACATTCTCCAGTAATTCCTAAAAATAATGCAATTAACTAGAATTTTATTCTACAAATATCAAATGAGATACTTACTTGGAAGACATTCCTTGTCATTCGAAAATGACTAAAAAAATCCTCCGGACTATAACGCGGAACTACCTCTTCAACGTAATTTCTTGTCCTAACCGGTGTATCGTCCTCTTCTACTGCAATGAGCGCTGCAAGGGGCATCTCAGCCAAAAGAGCTATACCGCCTGGATTCACTTGTACATCGTCAAATTCGATTTCCAAATCCATTCTAAAATGGAGTGTTAAGTGTTTATTTTTATATTACGTATACAGTAGTTTTAGTAATAGCCATCAGCATTTTCTTACCTTAATTATATAGTGTTATATACAAACGTAAATAAGTTTAATCGCAATTATATATACAATAATTTAAATGTTCTTTGCGCCGGAGATCACACAATTCGAATAACTTACAACTTAATAACAATCAAACAAAAACCCAATTTTAACAATTCACAGAATTCCAATATGACCCTACAAACTTGTTGGAAGTCAAACAAGAACCACAGCAACAACTAAATTTGAAAATAATAAGCTGTACGCCACACCCACAGTCACAAATCAGGCATGCGTCAGAAAAATTATATCTGGTACCCGTTCAATGACTTCAGGCGCTAGCCACGAGCACTAGCGATAGTCGCTTCCAGCGCCGTAACTCCCTGAACGCACGGAATATTCCGGTGGATCGATACTTTCAGGTTCGATCCATTCAAAATATCGATACTCTGCCTTGTATCGGAACATCCCTAGGGGTTAGACACTTGACTGTGCGCGCTACCTGTAGTTGACGCATATAAATAATCCGTAATTTTCATAGTAGATTTCTGTATTTTCAACTGATGTGAAACGGTGTCAAACTGTGTATTGTATTTTCTTTTTGTAATTTGACAGATAACCTCAACGATCCATCCTCTTTCTGAATTGTTTATTTCATTAAATATCTTTGATTTTTTTCTGTTTATTTTGTGGTTTCGTAAGAATTTGTACGATGTAATTTCCGTAGATACTATTATATATATAATTTTGTTTCAGGTAAAATTTCGTGTGTATAGTTTTGATATTGGACACTTTTGTGCATTAGTTATAAGTAGCGATTATACAGTTGTTTTTAGCTTTTGTGGTACACAATTTTTCCTTGTTAAAAATGAGACCTTGTTATGTCCCAAATTGTGATGATAAGTCTGCTCCTAGGTAAATATAAATCTCTCATTGAAATGTGACTTTTTAAGCGATTTGCTCTAACCTGTACATGTTCAAATGTAGTCAATAATAATAATAGCTGTAAACTTTATAAACATTCTAGGCATGCCTCTCCACGAAAGGATCGTGTTAGATTTATATGGTTAGAGCGAGTAAAAATTCCAAAGTTAAAAAATGACATTAACTTTCTTAAAAGCTATGCTGTATGCGAAAAGCACTTTCATCATACATCATTGAAAAGAGTTGGGAAGCTTAAATCATATGCGGTGCCTGTTTTACATTTGCCAGGTAAAAGGAAGCTGGCATTTTTTTCATATAGTTTACTAACTTTATTTTTTTTTGTAGATTATTTAGAAGAGTTTCCTGAAGAAAATTGTTTATCCTACAGCCCCATCTTTAAACAAAAGAGAACCCCAGATAAAATAAGATGTATGTTGTTTGTATACAGTAATTATAATTAGCTGTTTAATAAATATTGTAGTGGCTTTAAATACACCTACTAGTGCTTTGGAAGATGTTCAGCACCTCAAAGTTGAAACACCAGAGAAAACTTATCAGCGATCTTTAAAGAGAAAATTAGATTATAGCCTCACATTTGAAGGTATGATGAAGTCTGCAATACTTCTTGCACCTTTTCATTAATTATTTATTTTTATGACTTACAGATATTGCAACTACTGATCCAGTAGCAATCTCAAGTACATTTAATATTAGTGAGATTTCCATACCTGATCACGAATCGGAGGCTGATCCAAAGTTGCCCAGTTAGTAATTTTAAAACTATAATACAGTCAAACCTACTTATCGCAGAATCTTGTAAAAATAAGCGTATCTAATAAATAATAAGAATATCTTCACTCGAAATATGTATATGAATATATATATATATGCATAGAACACATTCTGTTATCTATGTTAGAGGTTTTAATATACATTTGTTATTAATCTTGTTACTATTATATATGTAATTTTTATTGTAATTTGTAGTGCCGGTATCTACCAAGCAAAAAAAGAGAACACGGAGGCTTCAACACTGCTTAAAGGTGTTGAAAACTATTGACAGACAGTCAACTACTTTTTCTACATTTGTAAAAAATACAACGTACCATATACTGCAAATACTGCCCCCAATAATATCTATATATGGTTTATAAGTTAAAATTTTTAATGAAATGAAGGCCGATATGGCTGTTAATATTGTATGTGATGAGCATAGACAGCACATTTATGTTTTGCTCAGAATTATAATAAATATTGTGATTTTTAGCTATTTAAAAAAGATTAATAAAACATTGAAACGTCGTGACACAAGAAATATTAATTTCAATTCAATTGTTAAATCCGCGCGCGAGTTGTATTTAAAATCACGCAAAAGATAATATTTTTTTACATTATTTTGTTATTGTCATATTTCATTGGCAATTTATAATAAAATAAGTTATGTAGTAACATTATTAGTTTAGTACGTAGGTATATTTTAGAATATGTATAAAGTTTAATTTGAATTTATATTTAATAAAAGCTTTTTTTTTTAAAGATTTTTACTTAAATAGCCCAATCAAAACTAGTAATCCCACGCTTGAATTTCGCGCCTTGACAGAGGATTTAATTCTAGTTTGATGCGGCAACAGTAGATGGTGCTGCTTACGTACTGCCGGCGTTCCAAGTTTCCTCTCTTTACTAGGGGTGCGTTTCAATTTGCCAAATCCATTTCGGTTCGAATCTAAGCTTTTCATGTTTCTTAAGTACTACTAGCAATAATTAGATGGCGCCACTATAACAATTCTAAAGAAACGATCGTAAAACATATACTTATGAATAGAATAAAATATTCATCTCTTAGCATATAGTAAATCATAAATATTTATTACTTTTTATGTAATAAAACTACAAAATAATTGCTATCATTTATTTAGGAAATATTACGGATTTTCTTGTTTTACAATTATTTATAGCATTATTTTTTATCTTACAATAGTTGTTCAATAAAATGTTTGTACATTTTCATATAATATTGCGATACAAATACTGATAATTGTGAATATTACATTCACTCCTACATAATATGCTATCTTCTTGCAACAAAACGATTTGCATTGAAACATCAGTCACATATTTACGGTGATTATTTAAATTCAGAAACTTTGTTTCTTTTTCTGGTTGTAACATTTTCTTAATAATCACATGGTTATATGTAATTAAATGCACAGCTTCTTCCGTTGGATACTTCAACCTACCTCTGTTAAGATTAGCAATTGTATTATATTTATCTGAATTTAAACAAATGTCACTCATTACTAAATATTTTTCACATACATTACAATTCAATTTATTGAGCAAAGAATAACAACAGTAACCTGCAATATATGTCAAGAGACTTATAACAGAGAAAGTACTATCTAAATCTGACTGCGTAACACTTAGTTTCCCATCAAATGTGTCAGTAGAAGCAGTTGAACAATAATCATGATCTATTAATATTTCATCATTAACAATGTCACTAATAATAATTTTCTTATTAGCAGAAACTGGTAATTCAATAGCAGATAATAATCTAATTTTTTTCTCAATTTCAAATATCTGTCTCACAGATATACCGGGCTCTTATTGTATCATTACACATAGCATTTTCCCTGTGTAATGATAAAAAAAAAATTGTCAATGCATTAGCGATATAGTCACTGTATAGTAGACAACCAGTTATACACTCGTATTTTGACAAGCAGGAACAGTGAGCTGTCATAAGACTTTTATCAGTCAATTTTCGTTAAACTTTTTATTAAAATTTTAAAATAAAAATTGAGTTTGTAGCAGAAACACTGTACGATACACGTGTTAAAATGTTATTTTATTTTGCTTATTTTAAATTGCTCCAGTTCCTAATCACCCTCGTGTCGCAAATCTTACTCGCAAAATAAAATAGCACTTTTAACAATTATATCGTAAATAACTAATTTTGTACAATTTTTCTTACAATTTTAAAATTCGAAATATATCACGTCATCAACATCATAATTGCTACATTAAGGATTTCCCGCCATTTCCCACTGGCCGATACAAATAAAATAATATTCTGGAGATCCGTTTCTCTTACTGCTACCATAAATTATTTGTACGGAAAAATTAAACTTTGCAGCGTACATAAAACTTTTTACATTTATTACGAAACTGTTAAAATTTAGCGCGAAAGTATTTGATTCGGCAATAATACTTGTACTGGTAACACTGGGCGATACAGAGCAAAATAAAGCTTAGAAGAATTAGGTTATGTTTTTAATAAAGAAAATGCAGAATATCACTTGGAACAAATTAATTAGTTTATTATAACAATTAAACGAACTTAAATGTGAAGTCTAATATCATAACAAGTTCTCGAAATGTCCACCTTGTCTTTCAAGGCAATAAGCAAGGCGATCTTGAAAGCAACGAAGTGTATTTCTAATAAATTCTGGCCTTATTCCATTACATGCAGTACGTATATGCTCTTTTAGTTCATTCAAGTTGCGTATTCGTACATTGTTGTAAATTTTACTTTTTAGGTAGCCCAAAAGAAAATAGTCATTTGGAGATAAATCAGCGGACCTTCGAGGCCATAGTATGGGACCAAATCTACCAATCCACCGTCTTTGAAATAAGTTATTTAAAAAATTCCTAATAGCGTTAGTAGAATGTGGCGGGGCCCCATCCATTTGGAACCAGGGTTCATCAACATTCATCATCTCAATTGATGGAATGATATGGTCTCTCAACAAATTCAAATATTTCACTGCAGTGAGGTTACCGTCAATAAAAAATGGGCCAATAAGTCTATCGCTTATTATTCCAATCCAGACATTAACTTTTTGAGGGTACTGTGTTCGGGTCAGGTTTTGAGCGTGAGGATTTGTACGGGACCAGTACCTAATGGATTAATGGATAGAAAATTTAATAATTTTTCATGGATAAATGTAGGGTACTGTGATATATAGTGTAATAGATAGAAGTAGAGTTGGCAGTAACTTTAATCTGATCTATGATAGACAGGGTATGGTGCATACATAGTGCTTAAGATTAATATTAAATGTTGAGTTGTTAATGAGTTTAATAAATATTGTATTAAAACAATATTGTGTTTTAATAACAATAAGAACAACAAACATAACATGGTGCCGAAACCCATGTAAAAGTAGAGGTAAAAAAAAAGGGAAAAGTAGGGTTAGCGTCACTTTAGCCCGCCTACGAAACACAGTTAGAAATTGGTTTTGAAAGATAAAAATGGATCAAAAAGGTATAACGTCCATGATAATGGAAGGTAACCTTTATGAAAATTGGTTATTTTTTAAACAAAGGTTTTGTAATTACCTAAAAGCAACAGCAATGGATTCAAAACCTCAAACTATGCAATGTGCCCAATTATTGCACTATGTAGGAGAAGAAGCGTTTAGAATTTACAATACTTTTACGTTTACTGATGAAGAAGTGGATAAATTGGAGGCATTACTTGACAAGTTTGAAAAACATTTCAAACCGAAAAGTAATGTAGCTAATGAAAGATATAAATTATTCACACGAAGACAACAAGAAGGAGAATCAATAGATCAGTTTATCATTGATGTACAAAACCGTGCCAAGCAATGTGAACTAGATAAGTTGGAAAATAGTTGAGTGAAAACCTGCATAACTATAGGTGTACAAAATGAGTTAATAAGGCAACGATTGTTGGAAGAGGATGAAATTACTTTGGAACAGGCAATCAAAATTTGCAAAAGTATTGAAAATTCAATACAACAATCAAGATCGATGGCTTCTTCAAGTGTTGTGAATGCTGTGAAATATAAAAAAACGAAGCAAGAAAAACTGGGAAAGAAATGGAAAGAGAAGAAAGAACAGACGTCCAACAGTAGCAAGAGTTGTAGCAAGTGTTCTAGTATTCATCAAAAGGGGAAGTGTCCAGCAGAAAAAGCTAAATGTAATTAGTGCTTTAAAATGGGTCACTATGCAAAGTGTTGCTACAAAAAGCAAATTAAATGTATAGATAATGAATCGTCTTCAAATGAAGATGAGAAATTTTTTATTGGATCTGTAAGTAGTAATAAGAGAAATTTAGATAATGATTGGAAAGTTCAGTTAGTAATAAATAATAAGCTTACTAGATTTAAGATTGATACAGGTGCTATGGTAAATGTGATGTCAAGAACGTCATATTTAAAATTAAATCGAAATGTAAACAAGCTAATACCGACTGCAAGTAAATTAACTACTGTAACAAATGAATCAATGCCAGTGTTAGGTACCGATTGTTTAGATTGTAATTATAATAAACAAAATTATAGAATTAAGGTATATATAGTGGATGCAATTACTCCAAATATTTTAGGTTTAACATCATGTCAGAAACTAAATTTAATCAAAAGAATTAATTTGGTTGAAAACACTTCATATAAATCATTGGTAAATGAATTCTATGATATTTTTAAAGGCATAGGTTGCATTAATAAACATTATAAAATAAAATTAAAAGAAAATGTACAGCCAGTAGTACATGCTCCTAGAAAAGTACCATTTGCTTTACAAGGTGAATTAAAAAATACCTTAATACGAATGGAAAATGATGGTATAATCAAGAAAGTGGAAGAACCCACAGATTGGGTGAATTCAATGGTAATGGTCAAGAAACCTGGAGGAGGTCTAAGGATTTGCATTGATCCTAAAGATTTAAATCGTGTGGTAAAACGTGAACATTTTCAACTACCAACAGTGGATGACATAGCAAGTAAGTTGTCAGGCAGTGTTATTTTTAGTAAGTTAGATGCTTCCTTTGGATTTTGGCAAATTCCATTGGATGATGAAAGTGCTAACTTATGTACGTTTAATACTCCATTTGGCAGATGGAAGTTCTTAAGATTACCTTATGGTCTGAGTCTCTCAAGTGAAGTTTTTCATAAAAAGTTTAGAGAAATTTTTGAACTTGAAGGTGTTCAGGTTTACATTGATGACATTATTGTTTATGGTTCATCAAAAGAACAGCATGATAAAAGGCTAGCGAATGTAATGAAATTAGCTAGAGAAAACAATATAAAATTTAATTTAGAAAAATGTAAATTTGGTCTAAATGAAATTAAATTTCTTGGATTTGTATTTGATCAACAAGGTCAAAAAGTTGATTTAAGTAAAGTAGAGGCAATAAATAGAATGAAAAAACCGTCTACAAAAAAGGAAGTTCAAAGACTATTAGGCATGGTAACATATATTTCTAAATTTATACCTAACTTGTCACAGATAACTGAACCGTTAAGAGAATTAGTAAAAAAGGATAGGCTTTGGTATTGGGACAAAGCTCAAGAGCAAGCATTTGAAAAGATAAAGAAATTAATTAGTAATTCACCAGTTTTAAAGCATTTTAATGTCAAAGAAAAAAGTTTAATAACTGTTGATAGTTCTAAAAATGCAATTGGAGCATGCTTAATGCAAAAAGGTAATCCTGTTGCATATGCATCTAAAGCATTGACTCAAACTCAAAAAATGTATGCGCAAATAGAAAAGGAATTGTTAGGAATTGTTTATGCTTGTGAGAAATTTCATACATATGTTTATGGTATGGAATTTGAAATTGAAACAGACTGTAAGCCATTAATATCAATTATAAATAAACCATTATTGAATGCACCACCTAGACTGCAACGTATGTTATTTAAGCTACAAAAATATAATTTTAACATTAGTTATAAGCGAGGTAAATATATGTATATTGCTGATACACTTAGTAGATCATGTACCAAACAATCATTAAAAGAAGACCAGTTGGATAAAGAATTAAAAGAACATGTCTGTTTAGTTGGCAGTAGTTTGAATGTCACTAAAAATAAACTAAAAGAAATAGAGAGGGAAACAAATAAAGATAAAATTTTGTCAATTTTGAAAGAATTTATTGTTGTTGGCTGGCCAGAAAGTAATGACTTATCAGAAGATTTAAAATTATTTTCTAAATATAGGAATGAAATATATTGTTCAAATGGTATACTGTACAAGAACACTAGAATAATTATTCCCAAAAGTATGCAAAAAGAAATGCTAAACAAGCTTCATTATGCTCATTTGGGAATAGTCAAATGCAAAAGTTTGGCAAGACAATCCATCTTTTGGCCAACTATGAACGGTGATATTGAAAGAATTGTTAATTCTTGTAGAGTTTGTGCAAATTATAAGGAAAATTTAAGACAGCCTTTAATACCGCATTTAGTTCCAGATAGACCATGGCAAAAAGTTGGAATTGATTTATTTTGTTTACAATCACAAAATTATCTGATTGTGGTTGATTACTTTTCAAAATATGTAGAGCTAGGATTTTTAAAAAATGATACTCGTAGTAGTAATGTTATAAAAAACCTTAAATCAATATTTGCACGTCATGGCATACCGGAAGAAGTTATGTCAGATTGTGGCCCACAATTTTCTTGTATTGAATTTAAAAAGTTCTCTAAGGAATGGGAGTTTAAACACACGACTTCGTCACCTTATTATCCGCGTAGCAATGGTATGGTTGAACGGTCAATAAAAACAATTAAAGATATCTTCAGAAAAGCTTCACATGATGGTAGGGATGTTTACTTGGCTCTGCTGGCATATAGAAGTACGCCCGTTGACCATGGTATACCATCTCCTGCTGAACTTTTGATGTCAAGAAAATTGAGTTCAATAATACCAATGACTGATAATCATTTGTTGCCAAAAATATCTGATATTGATCGAATAAGAACAAGGTTACAAGAAAGACAACAGAAACAAAAATATTATTATGATAGAGGTACAAAAAATTTAAAAGAATTGCATGAAGGAGACACAGTACTAATAAAAAATCTTGTAAGCAATAAAAAGGACAAAGGAACAATAATGAGTAATAATAATGAGCGTTCTTACAAAGTTAAACTAGAGACTGGAACTATTGCAAATAGAAACAGATTTTACATAACGCCATTACCTGCATTAGAAAATGAAGAAATAAAGGAGACTAAAAATCAAGAAAAGGCTGAGATGGAGGAAATGGTTGAGAGCTGTGAATCAGAATCAAAAATTTCTGACTTTAAGGAATATAAAGACTTAGGTAATGTTTCCACCACCTCGTCTGGTAGATTAATTAAAAAACCAAATAGATTAGATCTGTAGTTTTGTAAATAAAAATTATTGTAAACAAAATTTATGTAAAGAAGGGGAATGTGATATATAGTGTAATAGATAGAAGTAGAGTTGGCAGTAACTTTAATCTGATCTATGATAGACAGAGTATGGTGCATACATAGTGCTTAAGATTAATATTAAATGTTGAGTTGTTAATGAGTTTAATAAATATTGTATTAAAACAATATTGTGTTTTAATAACAATAAGAACAACAAACATAACAGGTACAAACCGAAAGTTCTGAGAGTTGACTTCACCGTTTATGGTAAATGTAGCCTCATCAGTTAAAATTATTTTATTTAAAATTTCTTGATTCTCATTTAACATGTTAAACATTATTTCACAAAACTCAGTTCGTTTTATCTTATCCTCTTCGAAAAGCTCTTGATGATTTGATATTTTGTATGGCCTATATTTAAATTCTTTCAGAGTTTTGTATACTGAACTGTACGATACTCCAAAATGTTTAATTACATCTAAAAGAGATCCTACAGACCGTTCCTCTACGTAACACAGGATATTTAATTTCATGTCTTCTGTTCGAACATGATTGGTTCTATTTCTTTTTTTGTGAGAATTTAGAACACATGAAATTTTTTAAAAAAGTTCAGAATTGTTTTTGCACGAGGTATAGGCCTGTCTGGATAATTGACGGAAAACATGTCTCTAACTTGCCTTAAACTATTATTTTTCTGGTACCACATTACTATAGCCGCCTTTTCATTTCTGTTGTATTTATCCATGATTTATAAATAAATTATCTATTTTTTAATAAAATGTATTTAATTTATGACTTATGTTTGAATAAAAATTCAGAAATATTACACGTAAAAAATGTTTTTCCCGTCATGGCAACCTGATTTAAAAATTAATTATACGTAAATTCTTCATTAGTGTATAACTGGTTGTCTACTATACAGTGACTATATCGCTAATGCATTGACAATTTTTTTTTTATCATTACACATAGGGAAAATGCTATGTGTAATGATAAAAAAAGAGCCCGGTATGATATTGACCTCCTGCAAGTTGCCTATACTGTCCAAATCTAGCCTCTAAAGCATCTGTCTGAAATTTCCCAGGTAATACATATGACCATTTCAGTTCCTCTGAACAATACTTAGTAAGTTGCAAAATACAATGTGTAGTATGTTCAAGAGCTCTTTGTGTTTGTGCTGACAACTTACCAGATTTAAGATTTAAATTGTCCCAGTGTTGTAACCAATATAAAAATTGATGTAGAAACTGTATTCTTTCATCATCATTTTTATTTGTTAATGGTTCTTGAAACTTGTCATTCAGTCTTATACCTTTGAAAGGAGTCTTGACATTCACAATGTGCCACCAAGTAATTATGACTTTTAGAAATTCAGCTGTGGTATCATAAAATCTTAACTTATGCTTTTTACCTAATGTTACTAAACTATTTACTACATGTTCATTAAATAGCTGGCATACAAGCTTTACATTTTGTCTTTCGAAACTTGTAGGCCAAAGGGCTTTCACAGATAACCCATAACCAAATTTTAACAAATCATTACGCTCAACTTCAAACATATCTCTTACAGTTTTGAAGGATGCTATATTTTGCTTTGAAAAATCATTAAAATCAGGATAAACAAAGTCAATTCCATCAGTTTTCTGATTTAACCAATTGTTTCTTATACATTTAAATAAATGCACTGAATCAAACAGATAAAATAGAGGTTTGTTAGGAACTAATGGGTTACAATATTTAACTTTAAGTTCGGGTGGAGATGAAAATTTGGTCATAGCTTTACTGTTTATTGCATTGTTATCACTTACTACAGCCAAAACATTTAATCCAGTATTTTCTAAACCGACAACAACATTTTTGTTAGTTTATATAAATCATCAGCATTCAATTGTGCAACAGGAACAATATGAACAACTTCTTTTTTTGATGATAAAATGCTTTGAATCATATACACATGAGCTGATGTTGCAAGTGCAGAGCTGTTACTACATGCTCCAACAATATTACCTCCCTTGTAATCCATGTAAGGTTTAATATAAATTTGATCAATCATTAATACAATGTTCTTCTCATGCTCTTCAAATGTCTGTGCTTTCTCTTTAATATACTGAAGGAAATACATAGGATTCTGTTCAATAATCGGGTTACAATTAAAATTAGAACAAATACGTTGCAATGTGTTAAAATGTGGTAAAATCAAAGCACTGTGATTTCGAAAAAATTTATAAGCATGTGGTGAAATAAAATAGAAAATTGAACAAAGGATCATAAAATCAGCAGTATATTCTCTTTTATTTTTAGGAAGTAATGAAAGTTTTAACTGTGACTTCATGAACTGTGCTACGGTATTATCCTCTGAAGCATACTCGTCAATTAAATTAAGTACCAATTCATTCTGAACCCTTTTAAGATCACCGTTTAAATCACACTTTATTATAAAGTTATTGACATCCAAAATTAAATTTTCTACTTCATTTATATTGGACACCTTAACTAATTTTACGTTTGACAAGTGTAGTAAGACACCTTTAGAATACACTTTTGGCATCATATATTTGTCAATTGTAATATATATTATAGTGTGTGATTGCAATGTCACATCAATAAACATAAAATTAACTGAGGATTCCTTCATTATAACACACCATCCTGTTGGTAAAGTTACAAAATCAATTTTACTCATTAACTGAGAAAGATCCCTCACCGACACTTTTTCTAGATATTCTGCCTGACTATTGATGCTTTCTTGAAGCACTGTATGTAGTGTCTCTGCTTCTATTCTCTTCCGTTTTTCCTCTGGTCCTTCTCTTGATGGACGTGGATTTGAAGATAAATACTTTGCGCAGTTAGGAAATACACATGGTATAGCACTCTTTGCTAATCTTGGTTTAGAAAGAGGAGCTGTTAAAATTCTTCCTGTCTTATCATCTGTTGCTCTCGTTTCCCACAAGATATCCTCAGTTTTGAAGTGTTTGTCACATACCTATAATATAGAAATAATATAGCATACATTTTTTTGTCATATTATTAGTAGTAATTAATCTAAAACAATAGTTTCGTACTGTTTATACTTTCACTTATATGCTTATAATACAAGATTCAAATGGCTCTTCTATATAGTTAATACTTTTTAATTTCACACAAAATATTAATTATATATTATTAAAATAATAGAATAACAACAAATAACATATTAGTACTTACCACGGAATAATTAGAGACAGTATAATTTTGTCTTGGAATTGCACGTAGCCATTTGTTTCGCATAACCTCATCTTTCGGAAACTTGAACACATGTACTTTACGATCTTTATCATAATTCCCTTTGCAATTAGGGACACAACACTTTAACACCATACTTTTATTATATTAAAAGAATGTAGACTCAATTTAAATATTTCAAAAATAGAAATTAAAACCAATAAAACAATCCAAGCAACGTTGTAGAACGGAATATACTACCCACGCTGTCACGTCTATTATCCGTCTATACAAATGGCAGATGGCTGGATGACCCGGATGACCGTAAACCGATTGCCCCTTCGTGCTTACGTCATAAACAAATTTTATTGCAGTTGTGTTGCCTTATATCTAGGTGGTGTTGATAGTATACGTATGAATCTAATGAATACTTACTTGTCAACTTTCATGCTGAACGGAGAAAGACGCGCGAACTTTAACCATTCTTTTGAATTTATTTGTAAAAATTTTAATTCAATTACTTTTTATATATTTATTTTATTTATAAATTTAGTTATCCTTAAACATATTTTTAAATGCTAAAGGTAAGTGATACTCATCCATTCGAGTTTCTTATTTCATACAAAACTATACAATAAATAAAGAGCAGTGTAATAAAATGCACAAAAACACTTGAAATAAAACAAGGTGTTTCCAAAAATTGTATTAACAAAAATGCCCACAGTGTGTGCAAAACTAGTATTTTTGTTAATACAATTTTTGGAAATTTGAAACACCTTGTTTTATTTCAAGTGTTTTTGTGCATTTTATTAAAATGTAATTCCAACAAATAACAACCAACTCTATCACAATGTTAAAGAGCAGTGTGTTTGCGTTATGCAAAATAAAACTTTTTCTGTTATTTGATACGTTTCGTACATGCAACTGCATCTATGCGATATCGTATCTTTGTTAATCATGTCTAATAATAATAATAATATGCAAAACAGAAATATAGTCATATTATTGTCTTCATAACGTACCCATTAGTTCAGCATTCTAATAAATATGTTTTACTCGCTAAATATACGCTTGATTTGATATATAGTTTGAATTTAGAGTTTTTGCTTTATTTCTATTTTGTATTTTAGCTCCTCGGCAGTTTTTAGAATGGATTTTTTTTGTAAGTTTGAATAAGAGAAATTCTACATATTTTAAGGCATTATTTGGTCATAGGTACGTTGAAAGCGCAATTTTTAATTCAAATATCGCGCCAAAACGGTACTATTTTTAACAGAGTGTATTGGTTCCTACCTAAGGAAATTTAACAAGGAAGTACCGCGAGTGTCCGCGAGATCAAAAATTTTATTGATAAAGCTTTGCCATAGAATGTAAAACGTTTGTCTGTTAATGTCTGTTATATCATTGTCACACTGTCATTAATATTTGTCATTATATTTTCTCTGACATCTTGTAGGTTTTCAATTATGGTGTACACCACAGGACACAAAACTTACAAGATTGAAGCGTATTTTAGAACAGGTGTGCTAGTTAATGGTATCTGGGAATACAGTAAGCGTTTATGTTTGGATAATTTTCGTGTTATGTTATTCAAACATGTAAATCATTTTAAATAAACATATATTTACAAATTTTATGTCAGTCAAATGTCAGTATGACAGTTAACCTGATAATTTATCAGAATTATCTCAAAAGAATATCTAAGACGGACGATTTACATTCCATGGCAAACCTTTATCAACATAATTTTTGATCTTGCGGTATAAGTATGCCATACCGCCATACCTGCCATATAAAACAGCTATTAGGCTTTTATCAGCATTAAAAGCAGCCAATTGATTTGCATAATTCATCTCTCTAGTAAAAGGATAGGCATCTTTCAATTAAAGATAATAGAAAATTCCATATTTTAAAAGATTACAATTTGATTAAAATCACAAATTAAACTATGTACTACTATGTAGTTACTTTTTATGGTTTATGGTGCCAATCTGTGATACCAACTGTTCATTGCCTATTAGGTATTTTTAAGGCCCGGTTATAGTGTTACCGACCGAGTCCAATTTGTACCAGAATCTTATTTCATACTTTTTGTGAAAATAAGAATATGAATAATAAAATTTAAAAAGGGGAATCATTTATAATTAAGTAGTGATTAGTCTAAAGCAATTAATTGTTATAAATCGTAATCAACTAATTCTAAAAATCATGAAACATAACCAAGGGCATAAGGATAGCATTAGGATAATGTACGCATGTTTTGCGAAAAGATAGTGCAAACAGAAATAAAAAATATGCTTTTATTAGAGAGTTATTGCAAAGCAGATTTTTAGTTCCTTTATTAAAGGATTCCCTTATTGTGACATGTACGCAAGCGCATAACGAACGATGTTAAAGGTCGGCCTTTATTAAAATACAGGCCGCCTGTATTTAATTTAAATACAGGAAAGGAGGTTTTTAATTAAGGCCCCTTAATTTTGACGTTAAACTGTGCAAATGTCAAACATATCAGATGAAAGTGAGGTTAGAGTGCAATTCATTCATATGTGTTCATCTGTGTTGTTAAAATAATGGCTGTTGATAGTAAAAAGAAACGAGTGAGATTTTCATATGATGACGACGTAATTCTTCTCCGGGAAACCGTGTCACGTAATCCATACAAAAATGGATCAAAGGTTTGGGATGAAATTAGAATAAGTGTGCATGTATTGCTGCGGAAAGAGTTCAATGCAAAAACCCTTCGACAGCACGTGCAAATGCTACTGGAGCAGTGGAAGCTGAAGGACACAACCACGCAGAAGAGGTAGAGATTTGTGTAAACTAGTGTCCCAGCTATTGTATCTTGTGTATTCGCGCATTGTTGTAAGCTTTAAATTCTACTTACAAATTTTAGGTCTGGAGAAGAAGAACCATATTCAGAGAAAGATGTGCTTCTCCAAGAGTTGAATGACTTACTAAAGGAAGAGAAAGAACAGAGGCCTCTCAAAGCACAGCTAAAACGTCAAAACAAAATGAACAGTGAAATTGGACGAAATTGTAGGGAAAACGCAGCGGTTACTTTTTATACTAACAATATTAGTGACAAGTATGACCATGATTATGTAATTCAACCACAAGAAACAATAAAATATTCTGGTAAGTGCAACATTTGTAAAAAGGTGGTTATATTAACATTATTGTTTAAATAGAAGTTCAAGATGAATTAGACAGGAATGATTCAAATGATTGTCCTGAAATAGTGGACATTCAAGTACCTGAGGTGATAGAGATCATGACAATAATGAACGACAATGCTACAAATGGCGCTGCTATGTCACATTCGTCTAATGGAGAAATTGTGGACACTGCTACAACCCCAGGAAAAAACATGAAACCTACAAGAAATATTCTTGGTAAGGTTTATATTACATATCAATAAGTTGTATAAACTTTGAAAATATATATAAAAAAATATCAATCATCTCGTAGGGCCAATGAAAAACAGGGCGAAAAAGACAAATTATATTAGGCGTAGTGGGTTAGAGTACCTGAAAGAAAAAAATGCAAAAGACAATGAATTGGAAGAGAAACGTTTGCTAATTGAAGAAAGGAAAGTTGCAGTTGCAGAACGAAATGTGGCATTGGCAGAAAAAAAATTCCTTTTTGAATCTGAGCAATTTAAAAAAATTATTGACAGCCAGCAAGAAATTATCAATAAATTGTTAAATGTCATAGGACAAAATGAGACTGACTTGTATTTAGGTAGGGTTATGTTCTAACCAATTATTTGTATGTAAAAAAAAAACATTTAATACATTTTTTCAGAAATACTCTTTAATTATTACACCCTACATACTCCTCCAATTGTGGAGGGAGAATATTGAAATATTCTGCTGTTTGGTTGCCATACAAACATGTGTGGCAGTTTGTCAATATTACCGCACATTTGTACCAATTTTCAATGTCATTCAGCAGTAACTTTTGATTTTTTTTAAAGTCTACAAACGCGAAGATGCTAAGTACTTTTTGAAAGCCCCACTCAACGGCAACTCGCAAAACTTTCATGCTATTATTAAAAGCAATTTGGTGGTCTAACAAATTTGCTGGTTGACCAGGGTATGGAGAGTAAAGCAATGGCCTGATTCCATATGCTTGATCTCCATATAACACATAATTTCCATGATTTGGAAAAACAGCATTTTCTTCTAACTGCTCATACAAATCAGTATTTCGGAGGATACAAGCGTCGTGTCTTCTTCCCGGAAAAGCTCCTTTTAAATTAATAATGAGACCATCTGGACATAACACTGATTGGTATTTTACACAGTGCACTCTTTTGTGCCCAGAATAATACTCTTCTTGTTGGACAGATGGTCTACAAATTGGCCTGATGGTACCATCAATAAACCCCCAACAATTTTGAATTGCTCCGCCCATATTTCTTATAGCCTAAAAAACAATCTAATTAACACTTAATTACAATAAAAAAAAAACTGTTTTACTTGTGCATATTGTTGATACCTATTTCGATCTAACCACTGGTGTGCATTTAAACTGTCCAAAAGGTGGCCATCAGTTTCTATAATAAAATCTGATGTTGTTTTGATAACCTGTGACAAGGATTGAGAAGAATAGTTGAAAACTCGTTTTAAATCATGTAATCTATTTGGGTAACTGAGTCTCCTGAGTAGCATACATAATGCTGTTATACCTGCAAGTTTTGTTTCATATCAATAAACATATATATGTACCGACCTAAATGTTGTACAGCACTATGTTACCATTTACATTATTTCCGGTTTCAGTCACAATGCGATTTGGTAGTCCCAAAGCGTTTTTTAATCTAGTAATATCCATTCTTGAAAAACGGAAATTTGTTGTGATTTCCTCATCAGTCATGTTGTTTAACTCAAATTCTACAGGCCTCACCAGGTTATTTTCCTGTTCATCCTCAACACCAATAATGTTGTGCAGAAGTAATTGTTCAATTTCTTCCTCATTTGCACCTAACAGTATAGCAACTTGTAATTGTTCTTCCATAATAATTGACAGAACAAACAACGTAATTTGTTAGATTAGGTCAAGTGTCAGAAACGTCAAAATAAAGTCATACAGTCCCTAATCGCATGCCACAAGCAATAAGTCTCTCGATGACACACTCCAACACACTCTTACAGGCTACTTTATTAAAGGAGCCTGTAATAAAGGAGATACTCCTAGCATACTTGCAATAACTCTCTATTTTCCTGAAAAGCATGAAATACATTTGATAAAAAACATAGGCGTTCTGTAAAACGCTGCTTCCTAATAGTTTGTACATTATTTCATAGATAGCACCACAAGATAAAATAGTCAAGGCCAATTGTGGTGTAGCAGATACAGTTGGCCTTGAAATAGAAAATAATGTGGGAAGGAGAAAGAAAGCTATATACCCTTTCTTTATTAAAATATTACAAACCCTTTCTTTATTAAAATATTACAAATACATTTGATACTTTTATACTAAACTTGAGGGGTAGCACAATTTATTAGTTTGTGTAGGAATATTTTATTTTTTTAGCCGCATCCAACTAAGGAATAGATAGGTATATTTTATTACTTTCTTATACGTAGTATAAGGATGTATTTTGATGAAAATTTTCGACCTCGAGATTTTTACAGATGTCCACGTTTTGAAGTCCTCTGATACCAAATAATGAGGTGTGGCCACCACACGACTTTCTTATACGTATGAGTTTCAAATTTTAGAATTTTAAGAATTTTTTTATATAAAACTTATTCAAAATCGTATTATAAATACTTCTATTCTCTTAATAAATCCCTATAGAATGCATACTTTGCAAGACATTCGAAAAAAAATGAAGTGTGGCCACCACACGACGTTCTTATACGTATGAGCGTTCCAAATTATAGTTTTAAATTTTTTTATATAAAAATTATCTAGAATCCTATTATAAGTACTTCTGTTCTCTTAATAAATCTCTATAGAATGCATACTTTGCGAGATATTCGAAAGAAAGTGCTACTCGCTAAGAGTAAAAGTGTTACTTCCGGTCCGAATTTTGAAATTTCATTTATACAAAAAATATTTCAAAACCAACTCTAAATACTTTTGTACTCTTGACAAATATTTATAGAACGCATAATTTACGACATATTGACAAAGAATCGCTATTCGATAAGAGTAAAAGTGATACTTCCGATCCGAATTTTGAAAATTTTTTTATACAAAAGATATTGAAAATTAAGTTCTAAATACTATTGTATTCGTAGCGTACCTGTCTGAAAAGCATGACTTGCGAAATATTTGCACAAAACTGATTTTTGATAAGAGTAAAAGACCTACTTCCGGTATCAATTTCGAAAAACTTTTTAAATAAAGTTGTTCTCAATTTTAATTTTAAGTACATATGAATTCTTTATAAATTTGTTTAAACTTAGTAGTTGACAAAACATTGGCAAAATTCGATTTTTTCACTGAAGTAAACTACTACTTCCGGGGAGAGGGAGATTATACTCGTAATATTTGGAATTGATAGTTATAGCGGTTTGATCGCTATCGTGGTCACACGCACACACACAAAGAGAGAGACATTTTTTAAAAACCATTTTACTTTCTTATACGTAGTATAAGGAAGTATTGTGATTTCGACCTCGAGATTTTTGCAGATGTCCACGATTTGAAAGGCGACTTCATAATGTTACCTGCGCGATCCAGTTCGTTCTACAATTCAGTAAATAAATCGTTTGCTTTACTTTCGTCTGCATCCCCATGGCAACGAACTAAATTTTAATTTTAGTGTAATCCGTACATTTAGCGACATCTATATAGCATTAGATTTCGAACTCTAGCTAATTTCATACCTATTGAAATTTTTACCGACTATAACCGGGCCTTAAATAACTCGTAACATACTAAATTTTATAATTAGTAGCCGCACGAATTGCTGTTAATTATAATTTTAAATTATAATGATACTTAAATTATTATATAACATGCAATTAACATCTAAATAATTTCAAGATATTAACGTCATCTATTCCATAAGTGCTACACTGTAAAGCGATGCAAATGTAACAGATATCTGTAAATGTATGTAATTCCTTACAAAAATGTTACAAATTTTATTTCATGGATCACTTTAAAAATTACACCAAAATACCAAATATAAATACCGAGTGTACTTGCTATATTACATATAAATTTACTGTGTAGTTTTTAAATGTAGCCACTTTTTGTAGTACTTGCAAAACCACTGTCTTCCCATTTTATTTACGGCTTATATATTAACTTAATTTGAAAAAGAATACTACCGTTCACTTCGTTTAACCTTTATCTTCATGCTTAATGCATAAAATTTGCTTGCTTTGATTTCTTACGCCTGAAAAAATGGAAATAAAAATGGTATTTTTTGGGTACATTTCTCTCCCTCCAAAATCTTATCAAACGCAGCCTTAATCGTTGCCACTAACTAAGTAGTAATAAGAAAAATAATGTTTAGCAACACACACAAAATTTGTTGGTTAACGTTTCTACGCGTTTCCATAAAGTGACAGCGCAGTAGTAGCGACATCTCTGTTATTCGGTTAAAGTCATGATTCAAATTTACTTCTAGGTGTCTTGTTTCTAACACCGTGGCGTCATCTAACATGGCCTGCATTAGGTAGATTAAGCGGCAAAACCCCTGATTTAAGTGAACCGTCCGATCATCCGAGCTCTTTACAGAACTTACGGTACGATTATAACACCACTAACCAGGGGCCGGACACTAAATACAAAAATAAAAATTAATGTTATAGTTTTACTTTAGGTCGCGTGCAGCAGCACTTGTAAGGCGGGAAAATAAATTCGGTACCTTATTTAATAAATGAATTTTATACCGTCAAAATAATTATTTCGCTATGAACAAAAATATCTCGTATCCAAATATTCAATAAGAATAATTGATAAGAGATATTATTCCCATAGCGAAATAATTATTGCCAATTTCTGTTACCATGTATGAACCATCTTTTCTTCTGTGAAGTTATGACAACTGGTAGCATCTAGCACTGAACTTATCGATCATCAAAGTACTGCTTGCACAATTATTATCGCAATTAAGAATTTTAATATGAATTCACGAATATAACGTAAGTAAATATCGGAAATACTAGTTTAAGCTAATATTCTGCCTGAGTATTTGAGGTTCTTAATTATTAGTAAACTAATTTTTAATTTATTCTTTATTGACCTAATAATGGAAAGGTATCTGGGTTTAAATGAGAAGTTCTTAATCATAGTTTGAACTGGAATTTCCAAATTAGTATAAAGTTAGAGAATGACCTCACACTATGCAAAAGAATTTAACTGGAGAAATAATTTACAAATGTATGCATAGAGTCCGTAACTTTAGCTTTTAAAAATTACATTTTTACGACTTCATTGAAAGCATTCATATACATATTGCTGTGACCTCGCAAATTTGTAAAATAAGAATAGTTTTAGAGATTGATTTAAGAATTAGTTTAAGCTTAGATATAAAAATAAAAATAAGAAAAAGTCCTATTTAGATATTATTGAGTAAAATTATGCAACAAGAACTACATGAAGGTATACAAAGTTGCATACTTATAGTCAAATTTTTATTATTACAGTAAATAATGAAATATGCAAAGTAAAGTTTATTAAATAAATATATAAACAAAAGATGTAGAATAAAAATTTATTAAATAAAGAAATATATGAAATAAAGACAAAATAAATATAAGTAATATATTTCTTTTGTAGAAAAGATACACAAAAAGTATGGGTTATAAATCATGAAAAGAAATGAAATTTATATGCATAAGGCAATAAAATGTTATGAGAGTTTAAGAATTAGATAGTATTAAAGAATAAAATTTACCTTAGCTTAATACTAGATTAATAAAAAAAGGATATAAAAATATGTAAAACATAGAAGCAATCAGTAGTGACATATTTTTGTATTCAAAAGCTGACATTATAAGTAAATAAAAGGTATCTGTGTTCATGACTTGTTCGTAACACAATACTTCAGGGACTAGAGGCGGACGTGTTCTACAAGGACAGGCAGTGCGGGATAATGGTTATCTTCAACATGTTTCCCATTTTGCCAAGGCACAATTCGGCTAAAAGAAAAGTAAAACTAACATTAATAAATGGAAAGAAAAAAATATGTGTCGAACAATGAACAAGGTAATAGGTTCATTGACGAGTACAAGGAAGGATGGTATTAGTAACAAGAATAAACCTACCGTTGGGAATGATGTGCAAAGCAGAGGGGACCTTTGAATTGGAAGGTTATGTTGACGTTTAAGTGAATTGTGAACTGTCAGAACAAAATGTGTATGTGTGCGTGAATCAAGGCGGCAACATATGGGCAGCGATTTCACGGGAAAAGTGTATTCCAGTACCAACCTAAACATGGACTAGAGGGCGCAATGGTCAACATAGTTTGTTTTTGCCGCTATAAATACGAAGACAAGATTCGACAAGACGGACTTTCTGATAACACCTCCGAGAGGTGAACTTCTCAGAACACTTACAAAAGGAAGATCTCTTAAAGAATAAGTTTTTTTTTATATCGTTATATTGTAGTTTTTCATTATTTCTTCAACACATATAGTCACAGTAATTTATTTTATTTAATACATTTGAATTCATTTGAAGCGTTCATAATGGACATTCAAAATAGATTTATTGATAACAAGTAAGTTTATTATTTCTTTTGAAAATGAAGTTATACGAGTTGTTGGACAGACATTGATTTTTACGTGCGAATGATTAATCAATGCATTGTTGGACAAAAAATAGATAAGTAAATAATTTATCCTGTAAGGTTTATTTTAAATTTATATAGTTGGAATTACAACTAAATAGGATTAATGGTGTTGGTCAGTTGGAGAGATGTTACGTGAAAATGAGCATTTTCTTCATCGTATTGTCTAGACATCATTAATTTCTTTCAAATTAAGCGAATAATAAATTAGAATTTCACAAGGCATAGATTAAGAGCTCGATACAACACGTGCAAATGGTTGTCTAAAGCAATTAATTGAAGCCTATACATAAATATTATAACGTCGATGAGTATATTCATAAACGTACAATAAAAGTTTACATTTGTTTATTTGCAGGATAAATATTTATTTTGTTTGGTAGAATAAATAAATAAACAAAAGATTTACATACATTACAACCGGCATTAGGTATAAATGATATGAGCATTTTTCAATTATGTATCTTGTTTAGAGCATAAAGGTGTGTATATAAAGGAAACTATATTTTTGAATCCATAAATTACAAAATAAAAAAATACATGATTATGTTGAATAGACATACAGTTTTTCTTTGAACAAAACTATTACCTTTTCCCTATAATGAGCAAGAGAAAAATCATCAGCAAATAAGAAGGAACCACAAACATTGCCAGGACCCACAATAGTTATAAGGTACATGACCCAACAATATAAGATAAAAAAATACAAAACCAATTATAAGTTCTTGGTGTGTAAAGAATAATTCAAAGAGTATAATGTGTACAAAAGACTATACCCTACGTGTGGTAATACACACAAATATATGTTGTCACAGCATATAAATTATATGGCAATATTGTTATTTAAAATAAATATTTATATGCTACAGCATTAATTATATGGCGATGCCCAACGTATGGCAATATTGTTATTTAGAATAAATATTTATATGTCACAGCATAATTTAAATGGCGCTCAACGTAGTGGGGCAATGTATTCCTTTTCTTGTTGTTTATTAATCATGTATTTATTTAACGCCCAAAATAGAGAGGCAATGCATTATTTTTCATAATTGTTTAAAAGAAGAAAATATATATATATATATATAATTAATGTTGCTTAACATAGTGGAGCATTGTATTCATTTTCTCATTTGTCAATAATTATTTACATAACATTTAACGTTGTGAAGCAATGCAATTTTTGTTTTTTTAAATGTTTAAACAAAAAATAATAATTTATTTTGTACAAATAATGGGTACAAAGTTTGTTTCATTTTATTTATTTATTAGTAAATAGAATAATTATTCAGTGTCCAAGTTAGAGACAGATTACCTTAATTTTCATTTACTGGTGAATTATCAATTTCTCTTGTTTAGAAAGGGATAAAAAAAAAAAAAAAAAAAAAAAGGAATAGTATTTGATTAGATAAGTTTAGTTATTAATTTATAAGTTAGAAATAAGATAAAAATGGCAGATAAAGATAATAATAATGGTGAAGGTTCACAATTCACACAATACAGGGACAATCGTCCAGTATCTTCTGATTCAGAGTCAGAAAAACCTGAATCAGAGGATCAAACACTTGATAGCAACGTACAAACAGAAAGCATCAGTAGCATAACTGGTGAACAAAAAATTGAGAATCTTTTCAATAAACTATTCAGCAGAATAGAAGAAAGTGATAAGAATTTAAATCAAAGATTAGTAGAAAATAATTTAAGTATAAATCAAAGACTAGAAGAAAATAATTTGAGTATGAACAGGAAATTTGAGGAAAACAATTTGAGTATAAA
Source organism: Amphimallon solstitiale (assembly GCA_963170755.1). NCBI lineage: Eukaryota > Metazoa > Arthropoda > Insecta > Coleoptera > Scarabaeidae > Amphimallon > Amphimallon solstitiale. The sequence continues at coordinate 48,411,734 of OY720677.1, read as the reverse complement.
TCAAAAATTAGAACAAAATAAAATAGAAATAAACTCAAAAATAGACGAAGGTTTCGCAGAGTTAAGAAGAGAAACTTTAGAATTAAATGAAAAAATAGAATTAAAGTTAGAAAAGTCAGTTTCAACTTTAAATAAACAAATCAATATTAACGAAAAGAAATGTGAAGGTAAAAGCACATTCTTAATAAAAGAGATCAACGAAAGATCTGCCAAAACACAAGCTAGTTTTGATAAGGTAGATGAGAAAATAAATTTTCTTGAAAATAAAGTAAAAGGGAATAATGTGCAATATCAAGAGCAAATACAAGAACTTTCACACCAAGTGGAAGATTGTAAAATAAAATATGGTGTTTGTACGGACACAATGTTGACCCTACAAAACAAAACTTTAAACTTCGAAAACACTATAAAAGGGTTAGAGAACAAAGTACATGGGGTTAGTACACCTAGTGTATCTTTGACACAAATACCTGGTAGCGCAGAGAATATACCAAAATTCTCAGGATTTTACAAAGATAATCCAATGGCGTTTATGAGAACGATAAAAACATACATGAGGGGAATATCTGATGAGATGTCAAGGCTACATTTCATAAGAGGTTGTTTGAAGGATTATGCACTTCAGTGGTACGATATGATAATAGATGAAGTAGTGGATTTCAAAGAATTTGAGATTCGTTTTGTGAGACAGTACTGGGGACAGACTCAGCAGAGGAAGATTAGACACGATTTAGTGTTTGGCAAATACAGAGCTGGATCTTCTAGAGAAAACTACATCATAAGAAAATATTCTTTTCTTAAATACATCCAACCAACCATTGAAGTAAGTGATATTGTTTCACAGCTAGCAGCACACTTTGACCACAACGTTACACAGGCGGTGGCACTTCAAGGAATAGATAACATTGAAGCACTCCTGGAACTGGTCAAGAGATTAGACGATGTGGATGAGAAGGGAAACAGCAAGAGTTATGGAAACATCAAATATACAAACGATCCACCCAGAAATGATAATAATAACTACAACAATGGAAATAATCCACATATAAACAAGACACCTCGTTACAATCAAGATAAACAGTACAATAATAATGGGTACAATCAAAATCAGGGTAAAAAGAATTATGGAAACAACCCTTATACATATAGTAAGCCAAGCTATGGGAACAATCCATATTCATACAATAAAGCAAGAAACGATGAAAATGAGAGGAAGAAAGAACAGAATTATGGGAAGGAAGAAAGAAACCCTGAGAGGGAAAGAAGAGTGAACAATGTTCAAATAAGTGAAGAAAAAGAAGAAATAAGTACGAAGAAAAAAACAGAATCAAAAGGTGCAATACCCAAGGATTCAAGACAACTACCGACAAATAAAGAATGGGTAAATTCTACCTACTCAAATGCGACTTCGTTGGATTTTTAGAAAGGCCAGTCAAGAAGAAAAGGAAGGTACAAAACGTATATAACTTCGACGATCTAAAGAAAATCACGACGGAATTACCACATATAACAGTAAAAATAGGGAACGAAGAGATAGAAGCATTATTAGACACAGGAGCGCAATTATCTTTATTAGATAGTAGTATTATAAGTAAAGACATAGAAAAATTAGGATATTGTATGCCTATAAGAAAAGTAAATTTAATAAATGCAAATAAGAAACGCATCATTACTGTAGATAAAGTTTTTTGGATAAATGTTAGAATAGGTAGTTTAAATTTATTAACAGAATTCATAATAGTGCCTAATTTGAACAGCAATTGTATTTTGGGGATAGACTTTTTAAGTCAATATGGTACAAAAATAAATATGGAAAACAAAACATTTCATATTAAAAATTCAATAATCTCCTGGTGTAAGGAAACACAGGAAGATGAGATATTAATTAATAATTTATATATAAATAATGCTGAACAAAATCTCACAAATAAAATGGATAGTAGTTTATTAGACAATAAGTGTGCACATCCTGTGAAGCATCGTCAAAGTGAGGACTTCACGCAATATAGGGATGGTACGAATTTAAATTGCGATAAACAATACATAAGCCATGTGAGCAATCTTGTCAGCAAGTATAAAGAGTTATTTGATAATAAACCTGGTTTAGCAAAAGGCTATGAACACAGGCTAAAAGTAGATGAAACACAACCTTTTAAAGTTAAAAATTATCCTGTCCCCAATAAATACAGAGAACAAGTCAAATTAGAAATTAGAGAAATGTTAAAAAATAAAATTATAGAAAAAACAAAATCAACATTTACCAATCCTGTAGTCGAAATAAACAAAAGGGGTATAAGTGATCAAAGGGACACTATACTACCAAAATATTTAAATTCAAGAAACTCACCTTATTTGGAAGCTCAACAGAGCGTTACATTTTCATTAACAATGTGTGTAAATATCGAACAGTTCAAAAGGACCGATCGGAGGCGTACTTTTTGGCTGGCAACAATACGTAATGATTCAATAAATGATTGTTCATTCTTAGTAATGTTATTTATAATTAGAAAGAAAGGAGTCAAGTTTAAAAAGACTCATGAAAGGAGCAAAGTACAAAAGGATGAAAGGAAATATTTTGCCTTCATGCTTACATTAATTGCAATGATAAAGAAGGGAGTAAAATTTAAATGGACTCCTGAAACTCTCAAAGCATTTGAAGAAGTGAAAGAGAATTTTTGCAAAGCATTAATAGTAAATGTACCCGATTTCAATGAAGAATTTGTTTTAAATGCGAAGCATCAAATAATGCAATAGCTATAAGAAATTTAGCATTAAGTATCGTTAATCACATATCTATGCTCTATGATTATATAGACGTAGAAAATTAATAATCATTTGTGCGAGTTTTCACAATGGTTATTATATGTGTCGTTCATGCTTTAATAATCATTGTTGATGATTCACGACAAAATATAATAACCAAGGGATATGCTGTGACCTCGCAAATTTGTAAAATAAGAATAGTTTTAGAGATTGATTTAAGAATTAGTTTAAGCTTAGAAATAAAAAATAAAAATAAGAAAAAGTCCTATTTAGATATTATTGAGTAAAATTATGCAACAAGAACTACATGAAGGTATACAAAGTTGCATACTCATAGTCAAATTTTTATTATTCTAGTAATAATGAAATATGCAAAATAAAGTTTATTAAATAAATATAAAAACAAAAGATGTAGAATAAAAATTTATTAAATAAAGAAATATATGAAATAAAGACAAAATAAATATAAGTAATATATTTCTTTTGTAAGAGAATACACATGATGTATGATGAAAAGAAATGAAATACGATATGCATAGAGCAGTGAAAATCTTATGAGAGTTTAAGAAATAAATAGTATTAAAGAATAAAATTTACCTTAGCTTACTAATAGACTAAGAAAAGGATATAAAAATATGTAAAACATAGAAGCAATCAGCAGTGACATATTCTTGTATTTAAAAGCTGACATTATAAGTAAATAAAAGGTATCTGTGTTCATGATTTGTTCGTAACACAATGCTTCAGGGACTAGAGGCGGACGTGTTCTACAAGGACAGGCAGTGCGGAATAATGGTTATTTTCAACATGTTTCCCATTTTGTCAAGGCGCACTCCGGCTAAAAGAAAAGTAAAACTAACATTAATAAATGGAAAGAAAAAGTATGTGTCGAACAATGAACAAGGTAATAGGTTCATTGACGAGTACAAGGAAGGATGGTATTAGTAACAAGAATAAACCTACCGTTGGGAATGATGTGCAAAGCAGAGGGGACCTTTGAATTGGAAGGTTATGTTGACGTTTAAGTGAATTGTGAACTGTCAGAACAAAATGTGTATGTGTGCGTGAATCAAGGCGGCAACATATGGGCAGCGGTTTCACGGGAAAAGTGTATTCCAGTACCAACCTAAACATGGACTAGAGGGCGCAATGGTCAACATAGTTTATTTTTGCCGCTATAAATACGAAGACAAGATTCGACAAGACGGACTTTCTGATAACACCTCCGAGAGGTGAACTTCTCAGAACACTTACAAAAGGAAGATCTCTTAAAGAATAAGTTTTTTTTTATATCGTTATATTGTAGTTTTTCATTATATCTTCAACACATATAGTCACAGTAATTTATTTTATTTAATACATTTGAATTCATTTGAAGCGTTCATAATGGACATTCAAAATAGATTTATTGATAACAAGTAAGTTTATTATTTCTTTTGAAAATGAAGTTATACGAGTTGTTGGACAGACATTGATTTTTACGTGCGAATGATTAATCAATGCATTGTTGGACAAAAATAGATAAGTAAATAATTTATCCTGTAAGGTTTATTTTAAATTTATATAGTTGGAATTACAACTAAATAGGATTAATGGTGTTGGTCAGTTGGAGAGATGTTACGTGAAAATGAGCATTTTCTTCATCGTATTGTCTAGACATCATTAATTTCTTTCAAATTAAGCGAATAATAAATTAGAATTTCACAAGGCATAGATTAAGAGCTCGATACAACACGTGCAAATGGTTGTCTAAAGCAATTAATTGAAGCCTATACATAAATATTATAACGTCGATGAGTATATTCATAAACGTACAATAAAAGTTTACATTTGTTTATTTGCAGGATAAATATTTATTTTGTTTGGTAGAATAAATAAATAAACAAAAGATTTACATACATTACAACCGGCATTAGGTATAAATGATATGAGCATTTTTCAATTATGTATCTTGTTTAGAGCATAAAGGTGTGTATATAAAGGAAACTATATTTTTGAATCCATAAATTACAAAATAAAAAATACATGATTATGTTGAATAGACATACAGTTTTTCTTTGAACAAAACTATTACCTTTTCCCTATAATGAGCAAGAGAAAAATCATCAGCAAATAAGAAGGAACCACAAACATTGCCAGGACCCACAATAGTTATAAGGTACATGACCCAACAATATAAGATAAAAAAATACAAAACCAATTATAAGTTCTTGGTGTGTAAAGAATAATTCAAAGAGTATAATGTGTACAAAAGACTATACCCTACGTGTGGTAATACACACAAATATATGTTGTCACAGCATATAAATTATATGGCAATATTGTTATTTAAAATAAATATTTATATGCTACAGCATTAATTATATGGCGATGCCCAACGTATGGCAATATTGTTATTTAGAATAAATATTTATATGTCACAGCAATATGTACAATTTTGAGTACATCTGTGAAGAATTTTATTATGAAAGTCTTTCGAAATTGATACCGGAAGTCTCTTACTCTTATCAAAAATCAGTTTTTGTAAATATTTCGCCAATCATGCTTTTTAGACAGGTACGTTACGAATTAATTTTCAATACCTTTTGTATAAAAGATATTTCAAAACTCGGACCGGAAGTATCACTATTACTCTTATCGAATAGCGATTTTTTGCCAATATGTCATAAATTGTGCATTCTATATATATTTGTCAAGAGTACAAAAGTATTTAGAGTTGGATTTGAAATATTTTTTGCATAAATAAAATTTCAAAATTCGAACCGGAAGTAACACTTTTACTCTTAGCGAGTAGCACTTTCCTTCGAATATCTCGCAAAGTATGCATTCTATAGAGGTTTATTAAGAGAACAGACGTACTTATAATAGGATTTTGAATAATTTTTATATTAAAAAAAATAAAACTCTATAATTTGAAACGCTAATACGTATAAGAAAGTCGTGTGGTGGCCACACCTCTTTTTTTTTGTGAAAATGGCTCCGTGCTTACCTGCTTCACGGCAACTAAACGATGACAACTTGAAATTCTGTATTTTTAGCGACTGAATTTGAATATACCGAAATCAACTACTAAAGCGACAATATGGATAATGCGAAATATTCGAACAATGTCGAGTATCTTTTCGTCTACAATATATATGAAAATTTATAACAAAATGATAATGAATTGTTTACATAACGAAGAACAGTGGATCAAACATTAGTTTTTGGGGTTTTTCGGTTTCTCTCTTTTTTCTTTCAGTTGTTGCTGAGCGTCAAGAATACTTTGCGGTTCTCGGATTACCATACTTCTCGTATGTCTTGGATCTATCAATTCAGGCAACAAACAATCATAATAAAAATCGCACAACTTTTCTTTCATATTGTCTCTCCAGAAAACGTCATCTTTACTAATATGTGTTGTCTTCATAGGGAATTCGTCTCCTGTCCACACACCAAAAATACAAATTTTCTTGCCTGTTACCTGTAATTGGCCCTGTATTTGATAATACCAAATGTGTTTTGTATTCACAATATATTGTTTCGTTAAGGGGTTTAATTTCCAAAATGTAATTTTTTTTCTTTTGTATCGCTTCTTCGATTTCCATTTTATAAGCCGATGCTGGACATTTAACTTCTACAATAATATTATCATCAACAATACCATCAGGAGTGGCACCTAAAAAGGGGAAATCCTTATGCAAAAACAAACCACATTCTTTGATTTGTATGTTTTGTTCGGTTTCTAATTGTTGCAAGGCCCTCTTTTCATTTTTACGGCCATGTAGAATAGCAGGCACATATATTTCATTACCATAAAGAAGCCTCTGAACCAATTTGCAACAATTGGTGCTCTTTCGACGCGTATACACGCGATAAAAATTTGATGCTGTCAATAGCTTTCGGCGATACTCTAACCATTGCCCACTGCTTGCCTGTTCAACTGTATCGCGCTCTAATTGATGCCGTTGTTCCTCACTTATATCGAGATTATTTAAAAAAATTTATTTTTGCTCTTCGAACTCATCCGGTTGCATGTCAGGTTTTTGACACAGTTCACCATAATCTGCTTGACTCTTTTTAGAATCACTAGAGAAATTAATCTTTTTTCTAACAGAGACTTCTACTCCTGCTCGTTTCTCTAGCGCTTTTTTTATTTTTCGCATACGGCCCACTTCTAATCTTTTCACACGGCAGGTAGGGCTTTTCAAATACATTTTTTTGTGCAATTCATAGTGTGGACGTCTGGTGTTGAAGGCTACTACAGCTGCTGAACATCTCGCCTCATAGGAACCCTTCAGAGAGAAATTTACTCGTTTCCCCCCCACAAATTTGGCCACGGTGGAATTAAAATGTTCCGCAACATTGCTGTCTACATCTGCGATCAGTGATCGCGCATTTATGACTAACACCTGAAACAAAAAGACTTTTGTGTAAATCTATCCTATATTTGTGTAGTAGGCAGCTAATTGTACCTGTAGACATACTTCGATACGAGAATGCATTTCTATACATCTTCTCAGTTCGTCCATGTAATTTGGTTCGTTTGTATCTTTTCTTTTGCAGAAGTACATTCCACAGTCCTTGTGCTCCCCGAAAACATGGCACATAATATTTTTTATATCTGTTTGTAAAAGTTTTACATTATTTTCTAGATGCTTGTTATGGGCAATTGCACCTGAAACACCATTTCTCATTCTACGTATATTCCGTTGTAACAAACGACGCAAATTTAAAGGATATCTGGTGTCAGTTGTCAAAGATTGTAACTTATTACTAAAATTGCGAAGCAGGTGATTTCGGCATTCGATTTTTTCTACAGTAATGTTATTGTAGGGCCTGGCTTCTAAAATTTTCTTATAGGTGCTCGAATCACCGTCAGCAATAAATCTAGAATATTTTACTCCGTACATTGCTACACTGTTTTTGAACCCCTCAACTAAGATGTCGGCCTCCATACTAGTTGAACTGCCTTCAAAGTTTTTGTAGCATTTATGTTCAGGAGGATTTTGGCTTTGCTTCTGCCACCTTGCACAAATCACGCAGTACTTGTTCCGAACCCCAATAAATAGTACCTTCCCAAAACGCTGTCCAACAATTGCTGCCACTCCTGACAATGCTGAATAATTTTTTCTATACGATCGTTTGGACCAACAACCGTCAGCTACTACATGGATTAGAGGTATGCCTTGTTCGTCGACGTTGCCTACTTCAACTGCATATTGAGCTTCTTCACGGACAGCAGCCTGCATTACCTCAAGCGCGGTCTTTTGCCACCCATCTCTTACTAATTCATTATACTTCTCATAAGTTTTAGATGTGGGGAAGGGTATGTCCATGGTGGTAAACAATTCCTGCGCGTTAGAGTATCCTATTCCTACACTCATGGCTCCTGAAACTAAAGCAGTGTTCACGTCTATTTCTGTTTTTTCCGATTTATTGAGGTTCATAATCAAATTTTGTCCACACATATCGCATTTGAATTTGAGCTTAGATTCTAAACCGCAGCGAATTTCCCCAGCAAATTTTAAATTTTGAAATGTGCATCCTAACTTGTTTCCGTGCGAATTTAGCCTATATATTTCTTCCAGCATGTACTTTATATCTACTATTAGTCGTCCGTCTAAACCCTATAAGATTTTTTTATAATTTTTTATCATAATTTCAAATGTACAGTTGTTTTACCTCATCGCTTCGCACATCCTTCGTAAGAACTTCTTCAACGTTTACAGGCTGTAATGCTAAAGACTGTGTGTCAAAGTTTGACTCCAGGGACGAATTTTCATTCTGGCGTACCTCCACTAAGTGATGTATTGATTCACTAAGCGCACTAATGTCTTCTCCATTGTTCGCTGATTTTGGTTGAGCTAAACGTATACATAAATGTAATTATGTTGTAAAATTAGTAAGACTCTTCAATGCATTTTTTACTCTACTTGGTTAGTCGGTACCTAAACAGAATCTAAAATTTTACTCCCCGCAATATTTGAGGTGACATGTCATTTATTTACTTTTATTCTTATCTTTGTCATATACTAACAGCTTATTGCCTAGCGGGCTGATTTCTATACCACTAGAATTATACGATGTACCTTATTCTCTACGGTTGTTCAGAAGTAAAAAAATGCACCGCGGGTAAGAAGAAATAATGTTAAAAAACAAATGGTAGTATCCAACTAACAAATGTGAAAGCGATTATTTTTACCTGCGATATTTTTTGTGTATTGTTTGAGATTCTTCCTCCAGCCTTTTTTTAAGCGGAATGTATTACTGACTTTCTTCTTTTCGCTATTTGGTTTTCCCATTTCAAGAAATTTTAATTAGTAACTATAACTACACGAATTACCTATTAAACTGTGTGTTAGTTAAAAGGGGTAATTCTTACTGATTAACCAATAAGACAACTATAATAAGTATTCACCTCTGGGCTGCGTTCCTAAACGCTTAGGGGAAGGTAGGAGTTACTCCAAACTGTTCATAAATGTCTTGGGAGGACACGCTAGCGTAACTCTTTCTGACGTTCACAATTCCCCGGTGGAACATCTGGAGTGTACCCAAGTTACCGCGGTAAATGTGTGCGGGAATAATTACCCGCGCATGCTCACTGCTAACATAACCTAACGCGTTCCACCTGTTTGCAATTGGAACGTCTTAAATCTTAAGTAAGAATAAAAAAGCGGTCTGTGGCATATAACTGTGTGTTTCTCGGACTTGTTTAAGAGACTGCAACGCAATGGAGGAAATTACAGCTTGCACCCACGAAATAATTAGAAACGAGGAAGGAAAAGTGATTGTAGAGGGAAATGATTTGTATCTAAGGAATATTACCGGTAACTTTTAGATTATTGATGAAATTATGAATTACCGACAACTTGAAATTTTAGATGGCAGTATAGTAAGAACGCCAATATGTAAAGAAATCAGAACCGTATTTGGTTTTCATGTGTATGAAGAATTAACACAAGCCACAAGACGAAATGAAACACAACAAATGTCGGCTTCTATGAGTAAATGGTCAAGAAATGCGACTCTGGCATTAATTTCTCTCAGCGAAAAATACAAAAACCAATTTCAGTCATCAACAATAAAAAACGATAAAATTTATCAGCAAATTCAGAAAGACCTGGCAACCCAAGGATTCATTTATACCGCAGTGCAATGTAAGGATAAATATAAATATTTAAAAATGAGATATTTTAAGAGAAAAGATAACATGAAACGTACAGGAGAAGCACCTATACACTTCGAATTTTTTGAAGAAATGGATCAATTACTCGGTAAAAAACCTAATGCAGAACCTGTGTCTATTGCGTCGTCCTTAAGAATGCCGCGGCAGGATACTGACACTGGTAAATGTTACAAAATGAGGCTAAATTGTTGAATGCTGATTTTGATTGTGTTTTTTTTTAGATGAAAATGTAGTTGATATTCTAGAAGATTCTGACACATCAGTTACACAACAGAATAAAAAAAGAAAAGTAGAATCAAAAACAGAAGCAGTGGAAAGAAGACATAATGAAAAATTAGAAGCGCAGAAAGCAGCCATAAAAAGTTTTGAAACAGTCATGGAAAAATTATTAGAAAAATTGTAACAACTTACTTTAGTTTAATATTTTGTGTTTATTAATAATCTTGTGTTATTATTCTATACTTTATTCAGAATAAGTATTATTTTGTTATTTTTGTGAGTACAAAAAATGTCAATTTAAAAAATGTTATTTGTATAAATTAAAAATTATTCTTCTACTGAAAATAACCGTCTACAAATATTATCACGCTTTGTTGGCCCATCTCGTCGTGAGTGTTCTATAAAATGGTTAATTATTTCAATATTTTCGTCATTTCCATGGACATGTACTCTTCCTTCTTCTATGTACTGGTCTATGTCTAAATCACCATTTTTAAGACAAATATTATGTAACACACATGCAGCTAATACAGTTGCCGGAATGAAATCAAGACGATTCATGTCCAAATATCGCAGTCGACGGAAACGACCAAATAGTAAGGCAAATGACCGTTCTATTACCTACAATATAAACAAATTAAAATGAAAACCTTTCAAAAAAACTGTTAAAACCTGACGCGTCTGGGCAATCCGTAGATTGAAATTTCTTTGTGCTGGAGTAAGATTACCTCTATCTATATAAGGAGGCACACACCAAGATAGCACAGGATAGGCCTTATCGCCAATAATAAATTCTTGATTAGGGAAGTACTCATGTGGGTTGTTGTTAACTCTATTATAAATATCCGAGTTCCTGAAGATTCTATTATCACTTACTGACCCAGGATAGCCAACAAAAATGTCTATGTATTGTAATGACGTATCACAAATGGCCTGTAACGTAATCGCATGATGGCATTTTCTAGTAATATAACTTTCAGGATCAGCCTTAGGTGCCTTGATTGGAATAAATGTTCCGTCAACTGCCCCAATTATATCATCAATCCCAGCTTTATTATAAAAAGATTGTTTAATTCTTCTTAAATCCTGAGGCCATGCAATTAATCGGGGAGCAATTTTATTAAGAGCTGTTATAATTCGAAAAAATGCTTTGGACAGAGAAGATTTTCCTAAATTAAATCGTTCCCCAACTGATCTGCAATACAAATAAATAGCTAAAAACATATATTTAGATAGTTATTATTTTACCGATACGAATCAGGTGTTGCTAGGAGCCATATAACAGCTAGAAGTTGTCTTTTCGTTTCAATCCTGGGCCTGCCTTTATCGTCCAGTTTTTTAACAATATTATCAATGATGGGTAACAACATTTCAAATGTTGTTCGGTTTATGCGAAAGTGCATTTGAAATTGTTTGTCCGTTAAACCAGGTATAAGTCGTTCTATGTAACCTGTAATTCTCATTATCTGCCTCCTCCTTACTATCTGGTTTTCTTCATTATCATCATCATTATCTTCGACAGTAAAAGGCGGCATTAACTCCAAACCACTGAAGAGTTCCCTCGCACAATGGACACTTAGTAGAACAAGTGCTTTTCTCGTGTTTCTCTCCATGTTGGTTTCTAACCTCACTATATAATGACAGTTTTCACTTTTCACTCGATTGACACCCACAAGTGTTCCTAAACAGAGAGTCCCCAGAGCTCACGTGATATCACCCTCACCTTACCCGTCACCCTACCATACACTCTTTTTGTGAACGTGTTCCTGCAGTAGTGTTTGAACACTGACATATATCAGATTTTATTTTCACAAATTCCACAAAAAAAGGCAGAATATTATTTATGCGTCTCGTACGATCATAAAATGTATTTGTCTATATTTTCTTTATTAATTTATTATATACTCAAGAAAACTATAACTATACTTAAAACAAAGATTAATATGAGATCAGGGTTGAAAAAAATATTATTATTATTATTCCTTTCTACTAAAACACAACAGTATTTTACTTGATAATTAGTTGTTTTTTTCAATATTTCAACTATACAAATGTCGGTGCAAAGCATTTTTATTGGAAATTTAATTTTAGTTTCTTTTAAATTCCTTATGCTCCTAGGGTACATGTGAAATTCTAATTATTTTTAAAATTATCTATTTAGAAATTGTAAATGTATCTTATTTTACTTCTACTATGTATGACTTATTATTTATTACACAGTTGCTTCTTTTATATGAACATCGCCGTTCGAATAGAGTAGCTTCAATAAATCATAAAAAGTATGTCTCGGTTCCGAACTGTTTACTTAATATAGTCCGAGTTTAATTTCTACACGTCTTTTTTCCTAAACGTCATATTAGTAAATCTGAATGTATTCAGATGAGTCTCACTCTCGACTAATACAGCGGGTAGGTATAGAAGACTCTTAAATGCTTGCTTTTATAACTGAAAATTGGTAAACGCAATTACATAAATGCTTATGGGAATCTTATTTGATGTATTTATTTCATTTCGAAGTGTTTCGGACACATCTGACAAATAAAGAAAAGTCACCCTATTATTTGTATGCGTAGAGAGATCGATGAGAAATGTTATTAAATGATCCCATTCGTAAAATGGCTTAAATTTATATAATTACATTTTGAACACTGATATATTTCCAACATTCAGGCAAAACTCAGATGGTTCTTCATTTAGACTTGCTTCAAGTTGTTCGTTGTATGAAATTGGCCTGACTTTTTTGCGTCCAGTTTTAAGCAAAAAATATCCCGTACTTCTCTCGTGAGCTGTCATCGTGACGACATTTCGATGACATATATAATGAATAGAGTGCCATTGTATTTAACATATCTTAATAAAATATAGAAAAATCGTCATATTTGTTACTGTACTTACGTGCGATAATACACTTTAAGTTTATTTTATCATATCCGTCGGCATTTTGTTCATATATTCATAAAGAAAAGAAATAGTAACGATTGATAATAATAACACTAATACGTATCTGAAAGGTACCACGTTTCAATTAAAAATGCACTTCTTCTTCGTAATATCTTTATTTGTCGGCCTTCTGACATTTAAACTTGACAACCGATGGATGAACGTGAATATATAGTCATTAATGACACGCAAACTCGTCATCGCGAGATTTTTTTACCGCATTGCCCTGCAGAAAAGCCTTAAATGAGTCGCACCTTCGACAGCGACAGATTTGGCACGTGGACAGTGCACTCAATCGTCGCGGAAAAGTCCACTCTTTTGGTTTCCAACCCTCTTTCCGCACTCTAAACCTCGACGGCCTGAAATTTCTTCGTCAATGTGAAACTTTTACAATTATTTCGCGCGTGCCTGTCATACCTGACATTTTGGTTGTCACGTGAATCGTCATGACGTAAGCCATTTTTCTGTTAAAACATCGAATGCACGCTCCTTTTTAAAAGCCCGTATCTTTACAACCGTTCCACTTGGGAAGAAAACCTCTCCGTTGAGGAACCCTTCAAGGTCGTCGGTAACTTCACGCCAAAGGGCAGCTTTCAATTTCGCGTATCCAGAGACGAGTTCTTCCCCCCGCGTATCCAATTTTCGTCGATTTTGACTGGGTTTGGTTGCCATTGGCGACTCGGCTATTAGTATATTTAATTAGAGAACAAAAAAAAAGGTTGCTATAATAAAAGAACAAACAAAAGAAATACTTTCACTAATTAGAAAACAAGGGAGCATCACTGCTTGCAACATGTACTGTAACTGCAATCCCAGAGGATATTCCAGTACAACTACCTATAAATTCTATGGAAAATGTAAATATTTTAGATGAATATTTGATGAATAAAACAAAATCAACTGCTTTGGTAACATATGTTAGTAACAATTTAAATACTGTGTATTCTACAAGATATTATTTGTAGTGTGCCTACTTTAGTAATTTAGGTGGACGTGATGGAGTGTCACTTACTAATAATATAATGAAGCATTGTTTAGCTTATGAAGTGGCCTCATCCTTTAACTTTTATAGAAAAAGATCTAACAAGCAAGCATTTAACAGATTAAATTTGAAAGGGATTGTTGTTTGTAAGTATAGTTATCTTTATTTTATGATTTAATGTAAAAGAAATTTTCTGTTACAGCTGCTGTTAGACTCAAGCATCCTGAGTTATCAGAAAACATTGTTGAGAATTGTATGAAAGAGTGGTTGAAGCATTCACCCCAGAAAGCAAAATTAAAACGACATTAAGAAAATGATATTTATGCAAAATATGTAGATTTTAGATATATTCAGTTTTGTTGTCATTCACAGGTTTTATTTTGTTTAATTTGTTTACTAGTAAATGTAACAATGTTAAAAAGAAAAAGAAAAGAAATTGTCAAGCAGAGGCAAATTTATCGCAGAATTGCAGATACAGTAAATAGTTTGTATGAACAAATAAGAAAATCAAATTTTATTGAAACTATTCCACCTAAATTAGATGATAATCAAGTTACTAATGATAACACCATCAGTCTTATGGTTGGTGATAGTTCTAATAACAGAGATCACAATCTTGAATTTTCAAATAATTTTTATTCTGATTTTACAGAAGCAGTTGATGAAAATGCAGACTCATTCAGTTTAAATCTAGAACCTGTGACTATTCGTAATTCGTTATCAAATGAAGTACATTTTTGGACTATTAAACATAAAATACCTCGTTGCGCAGTTACAGATTTGTTGCACATTTTGCACCCATATCATACCGAATTGCCAATAGTTAGTAGAACACTTCTAAAAACACCTATAAGCACCAATGTTGTACAGCTTGACAAGGGGGAATTGAGCTATTTTGGCATTCTAACACATTTAAAATGCTTAATTGAAAATTCAGATACCCTTCTTCATACTACATTTGACCTAATATTTAATATTGATGGAATACCAATATTCAATAACTCGATTCAATATCTAACTAAAAAAACTGCCCCACTTTTTATATTCTTTTATTGTACCTAGTGTCTTGGAAAAATGTATACAATGTATTATTTACATTACTTTATAATAAAAGTTTTTTTGTGTGTACGTATTTTTAATAGCTTTTACGTATTAACAATCCCCTAAAAATGACGGTAAAAATACGTCCTAAAATATAGTTTTTAGGACGTTATTTTTATACGTTTAAACTACGTCTAAAGGTTACGTCTTTGCGAAGTGACATTAACACGTTATTTTTACGTAGTTATTACCTCAAATATGACATAAAGATTACGAAATATGGCAGCTATTTTACACGTAAATAAGACGTCACTTTGCTAGCTTGTTACATTTTCCTTTTAATTTTGATGCCATTGACATTCATTTGTACGATCATCGCTGGTAAGATGTTTGCTTTCTAATGTTATTTAGCTTCGTAGTAATTACCCTTTTGTTCACCTTAATTTTTAGCTGTTAGGATGACCTGGATTAGTCCAGATTAAAGATGCACGACATGTTTTAAATTCCATGTGCATTGATATCATACCGACGCCATCTTGTTGCTGATGTAAGATAGAACATTGGATTAATGTAAATCATGGAATTTTGCTGCTGGAAGAATTACCACCGTGGCTTTTGACTCACAATTCCGTCATCCGGAAATTCATCTATGGATGTTGTGTTTTATGAGGGAATTCAAGTGCTCGTAGAGATAAGTAGCACAAATTTTATTTCCTTGAATTTTGGAAGGTAACTTTGGTTAATTACGCCATTTATATTGAGGGCTAATGTATTAGAGATTAATTAGTAAATTGTAACATTTGTTTGGCTGTTGTGTGTCATGTTGTACCCCGATATAAGAATTTGATCGGAGGTTATAAGACAGTTTGTCTTTGTGATTTAGGATTTGTTTTGGTATTTCTTTTTTTGATTTGTTCTTTAAATGCTATTCAGAGTTAATGTCCGAATAGTCAATTTCTGTTAATATAATATTGGCAGTTTGATTAGAAATTACATCGTTGTTCTAGTTAATGGCCTAGTAATTATTCTTGTTTATATTTTGTAGATCAAACCTAATGATATTATAATTTGATATTTTAAACAACATTTAAAACTTTTCGATTTCAATTATTTATTGCTTGAATTTTAAACCAGCACTTGCTGTTGTATTTGAATTACTTTTGTGGAATATCCTCTTGCAAGGGCGAACTATTTATGTAAGGTTGTTTGTGAGGGCCTATCCTCAGTTGATACCTGTTTAAAATTTTGTGATTAACTGCTAAATAATTTAATATGTGTATATACAGGGAGTAGTCATTAAATACCTTGGTGCAGAAGCTTTGTAAAAGACAAGTAGTTGTTTTACTTTAAATGCGCCGATTGATCTCTGTTAAGATCGCTTCCTTTAATTTTGAACCAATATCGCACTAATTGTTTTTTTGTTGTGTTAATGTAGTTTTGTATAATAGCAACTCATAACGTCACTGTTTATATTTTACTGAAAAATTTGTAATTAAATTGAGGTTTGTGTTCTTGACCTGATCTGCTGTAATTTGAATGAAATTATACATGATGATTTACTTGAATAACTAATAATTTATGCTAATATACTGGGTGACCAGTTCACCAGGCCAACTCTAAATTTAACTGGGCAACGAATTTAATTTTCAATATTTGTGGTTGTGATTGTGATTGTAAACCTATTGCTTAGACCTTAATTAAAATTTGTTTTGTTGACTTGTGAATGTTTGTTTCTCATTTTGTTACCTAAGTGCTTTTAATTGATCATTCTCTTGGGTCAATTCACTTTGGGATAGAGATTAATTTTCAAAGAGATGGCGCCGGGTACTCCATCCACCTCTGTCTCGACAGAACCTAAGCCCACACACGAATGAGCTAGCGGCATAATCTCTGTCTTTTATTTTCATCGCACTTGGGAAGCAAAAAGGTAAGGTGTCTGAAGGTGGTCACACAGTTTCCGAAACGTAATTTAAAGTTTTAATTGTGGATTGGAGCCAAAGTTGATTCAGTTTATTTTGACGTAACAAATTTACCGACGGATGGAAATATAGTATGCGTATGCGCCATATTTGACTGCGCTTCTGGCCTATTTGGTTTTAGGGCTAGATGTCCCGTTCATAGGCACGGGCGTAGCAAGCTGGGTTGCTTACAATATCATTTATGTTTTTAGTGTCTAACCTTTCAATATTTTATTTACATTTTTAATCCAGTTACAGATATAAGCATCTATAAAAATTTTCAAAAAAATAATAAATTATGATGTTTACAATGAAATTTGTTGACAACATATCGTCTGATTATTAAGATCAATTTTTGTTTTAAAAAACTTTCTCTACATAAATGTGGTAAATATACTCGTAGTATATCACTACATTTGTAAAATGTTCTTAGGAATGTAACATTTCCTCTAACACTACTGACTAATTTATATGGATTAATACAAACATTGTTATTACAAACTAAGCAATTATTTGTCTCTTTAAAAATTTGCTTTATGACACCCTAGCACACAACAAGTAATTGGCGCCATTATACAAACACAAGAATTACTTAAAACACACAACTAAAGAATTATTACAAATGATTGTAATGCTGTTCGTCATTTTGTAACGGTTATTCCTATAGGTTCTACCCAGGTGATTTCCTCTTACATCGTACCACTCGTGAATTTACTAATATTCACCATTAGACGCGAGCGCTGCGAGAAATTGGCTGAACGCGTCTATATTTGATGCAGCATCGACGGATCGCTATCACTTGAAGACTCACCTGGGGATTTAATCGGGTCGCTTAACGAGATGCGTGCGTCGCGGTATTTGTGAGAACTAGGCATCAGCTGACAGTTACAACATTACATTTTCTTTAAACGATTAAAACTTCGTTTGTCTAATTAAATTAGTGAAACGTGATAATAATGGTGTTTTAATCTAGTGCAATACCGGAGCTCACTCGGAGACAACGTCGATGGATCCTCTTAAAAGGTATTTATACGTTTTTGATTAATTTATCGTGATAAAATAAACATCTGCGAAGTTTTTGTTTCGAGTATATACATTTTATTTACACACACAGATATTTACAGTATAGACAGGTCATATCAAATTTATTATTCCACGTTCGTTTAATATATATACATTGGAGTATTGTAGACAATTAAAATGTCTTATTATTATGACTATTTCAAGGGAAACGTGTAGCTTTGACTTTTATTGGTCCTTGAAATTAGCCGTGTACATTGATAAAATAATTACGGACATGTTTCACATTACAACATATACAAAGTTGAGGTCGACAACAATAAAATTACCTCCTAGAATAAAAGCATGAAAAATTCCGTAATCTGATAACAGGTTTTGTTTGATAATAAACTAAAATTTCGGATAGTTCTAATTGCAATCTTCACATAGACAATTAATGCGCTTTCCGGCCGGTAATCTGGTTCGACGGCATTAACCTTACAGATGTAAAGAACGAATTGATTGACACATGATGTCGGGCGATAAAATAATGAAACTAAATATTCTTTCCTTATTTTGATCCCAATCAACCCACTATTTTATTGCAACGAATAATGAATATATTTCTTTAATTGGATAAGTTATGGTTCCGTATGATAAAGGGAAAAAAAACAAAAGCAACTTTTAAACGGAATCTTTGAAACAATCTGCTCGTTAGACGCAAATATTTGAACGTTAATTATGGAATCAGTAATTTGCTCTGTTAACAGACAGTATTCGAACGGATTGAACCCCTGAACCTATATACTATATAGTTAGGTTAACTCTTAACGAAATTAATGACGGGTAATTACTTTACGGATTAATTGGTGTGGACCTATAGTCAAACTAATTACGGGAATTAGAAGACTGGACATTTGAATTTGAAATTAAATGAACCAGCCTAATTACTTTACGGATTAACTAGTATGGACTTATAGTCAAACTAATTACGGGAATTAGAATACTGGACATTTGAATCTGAAATTAAATGAACCAGCATAATTACTTTACGGATTAACTAGTATGGACTTATAGTCAAACTAATTACGGGAATTAGAATACTGGACATTTGAATCTGAAATTAAATGAACCAGCATAATTACTTTACGGATTAATTAGTATGGACCTATAGTCAAACTAATTACGGGAATTAGAAGACTGGACATTTGAATCTGAAATTAAATCAACCAGCCTAATTACTTTACGGATTAACTAATGTGGACCTATAGTCAAACTAATTACGGGAATTAGAAGACTGGACATTTGAATCTGAAATTAAATGAACCAGCTCGGAAAGGATCTCAAATAGGAGTCTCTTACTAGTCATTTGAATCTGAAATTAAACGACCAGCTCGGAAAGGACCTCAAATAGGAGTCTCCTACTAGTCATTTGAATCTGAAATTAAACGACCAGCTCGGAAGGGACCTCAAATAGGAGTCTCCTTTTCCTGCAAAATGTCTCTGCTTTTATAGCCCCCAGGTGGGTACGTCACATCCAAAAAAAGCATATTTTACACGACAAATTTACCCATACTCTAATATTTGTCTGAAGACGCGTTGCATTTTGTCACGTCCGCATTTGTGACGTATCCAACTGAAAATTTTCCATAGAAATCATTCCCATACAGATTCTTTTAAAAACTATCATGAATAAAACTAATTAGCAAATTACTGGTACTATTTACCAATGAATACATGAATATGAATAAACAATGATTTAAACACGTAACGGACGAGAAAATGCCTCACTAAATTACAAGAATATTTTATATTTGCAATTAATTAATGTACAATGAGCATTTTCTCTGTTTTAACGACTCAAGTTCGTTACATGATTACAAACTTTTTATCAGCCAACTCGCAACTTCATAATGTCGAATTACATTCAATGATGAAACCAGATGAAACATAACCAAACATCAATTTATGTCTGTTTATGTTTATGTCTATTACCCCACCAACCCCACCACAGAGCCAGTAGATTAACAGAGTACCGCATTCTAATTCTTGGTCGCCATTTTTAATCCAATTTAGTATATACCGGTATACACGCATATTACAAAAATATGCAGATTAACGTCTTATTGCAGTTTATGGCCTCTAAATAATTTATAATATTAGTCAAGACAATTGTTTAAGATTGAAAGCAACATTTAAGCATTTTCGCCAATATAAAATAGCAAAAAAAATTAAATATTTACTTAGTGCATTGGTGTTTTAAGCAAAATGCTGCGACCCAACTTATAGAAAATTGCAAACATATCTTTCTTGGAAACGAAAGTCATGCAAATTAATATGCGATCAAATGTTAGTAATTTTATTAAATTAAATAAAAGATCTTTTACATTATTTTTTTTAATTAAAAGCATATAGTACAATACAGCTTAAATTATTTGCACATAACAACCATATTAATAATAACTTCAGAAAAATAACATATTGCCGTGGTATCTTGCATATTAATGAGATAATAGTAATAGCATTAAGACTTAATTTAAGTGTATAAAATATAAAAGAAACAATAATAATAAGTTTATTGTATTTCAAAAATTTTAACATGAGTATATTGGGTTGCATACACTTTTATGTAGGAAAATGTAGACATAAAAATTGAATTTATATTTACAATTTAAATAAGTACTAAAATAAAAGACGAGATAGAATTTAAGATATATATATATATGTTCTCTTTCAGGTTTCCCCGGGTAGTAGTATGTGTTGTCACTGGATTCCGGGTTTTCTTCCGCGTTTCCACTGCTTGGTCTTTGGAAAGACCGATGCTGGTTTCTTGACGACGTTTCGGCAAAATCACACTTGCCGTCTTCAGGTCTGCGATAACTGTCTGCTTCTGCTTCTTGTTATTCGTAAAACTGTTTTACGAATAACAAGAAGCAGAAGCAGACAGTTATCGCAGACCTGAAGATGGCAAGTGTGATTTTGCCGAAACGTCGTCAAGAAACCAGCATCGGTCTTTCCAAAGACCAAGCAGTGGAAACGCGGAAGAAAACCCGGAATCCAGTGACAACATATATATATATATATATATATATATATATAATAATTGTATTTCAACCACTAAGGGTTGTTTGTTTATTTTTCTTAGCCGTATTTTGTGTATAATTATTAATAATGTTTTTCTTGGAATGCGGCTTTAAGGGTAATAAAAATTAAAATTGACGTTTCGACATTCTTTTATTGTCTTCATCAGAAATTGATCACAGAAAAATCATCTGGAAATAACACTTACTGTACTTTTATAACATTTACAAATTTTAATTAATTCTAACACATTAAAATTGTATATCTGACATTACTAACAATTTAAAAATGTACCTCTTACATACCTGACTGTGACAAAAGTTTATTTCTTGTAATCAAAAACAAAATAACAATTTAATTAAAAAATGGGAGAGTAACAATATCATTTCACCCACTCTGGCAAAGTCCCTTAAAATTAATAACGCCCTACCCCCCAAAATGTATGGATTGCCAAAATTACATAAGATCAATACACCAATGAGACCGATTGTTTCTTGCATACAAGGACCGTTGTATAAGTTATCAAAGTATCTCGCAAATTGCATTTCAAAAATTACGGGTAAAAATAACTTTTATATAAGAAACTCATTTGAGTTCAAAGAGTTCTTAAACAATATTAATCTTAACGCTGATCAAAAACTTGTCTCCTTAGACGTAACGTCTCTATATACCAACTTACCAGTAGATCTGGCCAAAAATATTATCCAGAAAAAATGGGATGAACTCCAACAGCATACTGATTTAACTTTGTGTGCCTTCACTGAAGCGGTTGAGCTGACATTAACCACTATGTATTTTCAGTTTGATAAAAAATATTACAAACAGGTTTATGGTTGTGCAATGGGCGCACCAATATCGAGCGTTATTGCACAACTAGTGCTTGAAGATCTTGAAGAGACTGAAATCAAAAAAAATAAATTTTCCCATCCCATTCTATAAGAGATACGTTGATGATTGTGTACTTGCGGTACCTTTAGATAAAATAGATTATATCACAAGCCAGTTTAACAGTTACCACAAAAAACTGCAATTTACTAAAGAAATAGAGGTAAACAATCAATTGAATTTCCTAGACATGACTCTCATCAGGGTAGGCAGTAATATTGTTACTAAATGGTATGCCAAGCCAACAGCTTCTGGTAGATATACGAATTTCCTATCTGCACATTCTATAGCAATCAAAAAAAGCGTGGTTATAGGCCTAGTAGACAGGGCAATAAAATTAACGAGCCAAACATATATTAAAGATACCCTAAAAAATGTAAAAAACTTATTAAAAAATAATAATTATCCACCCCCTTTTGTGGAAAAAATTATCAAACAAAGACTTTATAAACACAATAACAATACACGGCAACAAAAAGATGGACTCACAAACACATCCACCGAACAACAAAACAATAATAATAGTAAAAAATATTTAGCTTTACCATATGTTCCCGATTTGTCCGAAAAAATTCAAAAAATGTTTTTAAAATACAATATTACAATAGCTCACAAAAACTACAACAATTTACAATTCATTAACACCAAACTTAAAGATAAAATTGACAAAAACAAAATGACCCACGTGGTCTACAGTATTCCGTGTAAATCTTGCAATAAAGTTTATATAGGTCAGACCATGCAACATCTTCATGAAAGATTAAAGGGCCACAAATACGCCAATAATGCCACTGCATTAAAAAAACATAGTAGCAAGATGTCACATACATTTGACTTTGAAAAAACTAAAATCTTACATGTTGAAAAAAACACAAAATCACGAGAAATTTTAGAATTAATTGAAATCAAAAAACATGAAGATCTTGCAGTTAATGACAGAAACGAAATAAATAATCTATCTAAAATATATTTTCCACTTATTCGATAGCAATAGTACTATTCCCAAGTCCCACATATATATTTTTAAAATTTATCAAATATCAATAGCATAAGAAACAGCTTGAATACACATAAATAAGTTGTTGTGTGGAATCGTTAGTTTTTAATATAAACATGTGTTCGCTTTGAGAATCTGACACGCTCCGAAGATTTACATTTAAATCCATCGAATTATATACTTAGAATAATATAATTAAAATGAAACGAATTAAATTTTTGATTACAAGAAATAAACTTTTGTCACAGTCAGGTATGTAAGAGGTACATTTTTAAATTGTTAGTAATGTCAGATATACAATTTTAATGTGTTAGAATTAATTAAAATTTGTAAATGTTATAAAAGTACAGTAAGTGTTATTTCCAGATGATTTTTCTGTGATCAATTTCTGATGAAGACAATAAAAGAATGTCGAAACGTCAATTTTAATTTTTATTACCCTTAAAGCCGCATTCCAAGAAAAACATTATTAATAATTATATATATATATATATATATATATATATACATATATATATATATATATATCTTTTATAGAAAAGAGAAACAAGATGTATGGTATGTGAGTACGGTCCTGGCGAAGTAGTGAGTAGTATAGACAATGCTCGTGGTTTGAATCGTGAAAATATTAGGAATTATAACAACAAAACAGGTTAAAAGTGTTTAAACTGTGTAGATAAGAGAAGGGTGAGTCAGATATATTAAATAATACATAAGAAATGAATAAATACTAATAACAAGGGGAAAAATAATAAAGTGTAAACTGTCAAACGGGAGAAACGAGTTACCGGCGCAAGGATAGTTTCGACGGGTTGACCGGACTGACCTTGTGTGGATACGCGAATAAAAGTTAAAGACAGGGGCGTATTAGTACCAGTAATAAATAGATAAAATTAAAATGTCTGACTCTGAGGAAACATTATCTGATTCAAAGAAACGAAAAGGAGATAATTATGAAATATTTCAGAGGAGTAAAAAAACGACAAGAACACCATCAAAAGTAGAAAAAGAAAAAAGTGAAGATGATATTATGCAAATATGTAAACAGATGCTGGGAGAAATAAAAAAACTTAGAAAAGATCAGGAGGAGATGAAAGAAAAAATTGATATCAACAATGAGGAAGTGAAGGCACTTAGGGAAGAAATTAAATTAATAAATAAAAAATGGGAAGGAAAATACAAAGATTTGGAGGAAAAAATGAAAAAACTAGAAAAGAAAGTGGAAAGTGTGGAAAAGGAGAAGCGCAAGAATAACATTGTTATTACGGGGTTAGAAATAAAAAAAAGGAGATACCGAAACAGCTAAACAGATAGAGAAGTGGATGGAACAAGAAATTGGAGTAGTTAAGAAAATTAAAGATGCTAAAAGGATATCACAAAACAAGGTAATAGTACAAATGGAAACTTTTGAGGCGAAATTAGAAGTATTTAAATGTAAAAAAAGATTGAAAGGCAAAAATTTCTACATTGATAGCGACTTAATGCCACAGGAAAGACAAATTCAAAAGAAGATGAGGATAGCCGCGAAAAAACTAAGAGAAGAGGGAAAAGAAGTAAAATGGGGACATATGAAATTAATTGTAGACGGAAAGGACATGATATGGAATGAGGAAGAGGATAATCTGGAAAGAAAGATAACAAAAAACTGAATAGAGAAGATATTGGACTGGAACATAGGAAAACGGTATGGCAACGAAAAGGAATAGAACCAATGGAAGAAAGGGACAGAAAGAGTAAATTAAGGATGAAAAGAAGAGGAAAACAGCAAAATAAAGTTAGAATCAGTACATGGAATGTTAGGACAATGTTGGTGCCAGGAAAGATGCAGGAAATTGGTAAAGAGTTAGAAAGATACAACATAGACGTAGCTGCTATACAAGAAGTGCGATGGAGCGGAAGTGCAAGAATAGATAAGAAGGATTTTACGTTAATGTACTCAGGAGATAGAAAGCAAGGACAGAATGGAATAGCATTTATAATAAGAGGGAAATTGAGGGAAAAGATACTCGAATTCAGACCAGTTAGTGAAAGAATAGCATATTTGAGACTAGAGGCGATACCATTCAAGTTATCTTTGTTAAATGTGTATGCTCCAACAGAAAATGCTGAAATAATAACAAAGGAACGATTTTATGAAAGAGTAGAAGAAGAGATAGAAAAAATACATAAAGAATATATTATAGTAGTATTGAGAGATTTCAATGCGCAAATAGGAAAGGAGGAGTATATTAAAGAAGTAGCTGGAAAACACCATACACGACAAAACAAATGATAATGGGCAGAGGCTGTGCAACCTAGCAGCGAGAACAAATATGATGGTAAGCAGCACGAAATATGAACACCCAAGATGCCATAAAGTTACATGGACAGCACCGGATAAAACGTACCAAACACAAATCGATCATGTTATGGTCACAAAAAGGAAGAAGACTTCAATAATGGACGTAAGAACATACAGGGGAGCCTGTGCAGATTCGGACCATTTTATGGTGACCGCAGTGGTAAAACAGAAGGTTCAGAAAACAGGTAAAAGGGGAAGAAAGTCAAAGAAATGGAATGTAGCAGAAATAAGTAAGGATAACAAAGCGAGGGAATATGGAGAACAAATGGAGAAGCATATGAAAGAAAGGATCGAAGGAAACACGATAGAGGAGGAATGGGAAGATATAAAATCATGCATAAGCCATATCGCAGAACAATATATTGGAAAGGAGGAAAAGAAAGTGAGAAAAGAATGGTTCAACGAAGAGTGTCACGAAATGGTAGAGAAGAAAATAGGGGCGAGACTTAAATGGATAAGGTCGAATAGAGAAAAAGAGAGAAAAGAGTATGAGCGCAGAAGAAAAGAATGTAATAAGATAATAAGAAGAAATAAGAGACAATGGATAAGTAGTAAAATGGAAGGAATTGATATGGACAGCAGAAATAAAAACACAAAACACTTCTACAAAAGGATTAGGGAACAAAATCAAACATATAAATAAAGAGTAAGTGGAATTAAAAACAACGCTGGGGAAGTAGTTGTAGATGAAGAGCAGTATAAGAGAGTATGGTACGATTACTTCAAACAACTTCTAAATGACAATCAGATACAAAATGGAATACCAGTAGAGAATGAGGATGATCAAATTTCAATTGAGGAACCAACTCTAAAAGAAGTGGAATTAGCTATAAGACAGAGTAGTAATGGTAAAGCTCCAGGAAAAGATGATATACAGAATGAACTAATGAAGTATGGAGGACAGGCGCTGAAAGAAAACATACACCGGCTAATTGTGAGGGCATGGAGAGAAGAAACTATACCGAAGGACTGGGAGATAGGACAAGTAGTAACAATACATAAAAAAAGGAGATCACCAAGAATGCAGAAACTATAGAGGCATCACGTTACTTTGCACGGCGTATAAAATACTATCCACGATAATTCAGCGAAGATTGGTGGCAATGACGAAAGATATTATTGGACAGTATCAATGTGGATTTATATCAGGCAGATCTACAACAGATGCTATTCCAATGTTAAACAAATTGTGGAAAAAGCATACGAACATAAAATGAATATATATATGCTCTTCATAGATTTTCAACAAGCTTTTGACTCTATTAGACGGGCGCAGCTAATGGAAGCTATTAAAGAACTTGGAATACCGACAAAGTTAAGAAGACTTATAGCGATGACAATGATGAACACAAAAATGACTGTCAAAACACTAAAAGGAGAAACAGAAGCGTTCGTAACTAATAAAGGAGTTAGACAAGGAGATGCACTATCGGCAACACTGTTCAACTTAGCACTGGAGTATGTGACAAGAAACGTAAATAGAGGAACGCTGAGAACAAGAGGGGGACAACTAATAGCGTATGCAGACGACATAGTACTAGTAGCGAAAACAAAGGGTATATTAGTTAGTATGCTAAACGAAATAGAAAGAGAAGGTAGCCAAATGGGACTAAAGATAAATGAAGATAAGACGAAAATGATGGAAATTGGCAATAATATAACCGTAAATAAAGTAATCAACATGGGTAGATACGAGTTCGAAAAAGTCAGTAAAATTAAATATCTGGGAGTTATGATAGCAAATGACGGAGATAGGGAAACTGAGATAAAGGAAAAAACAATAGCA
The DNA here is from genome assembly GCA_963170755.1 of Amphimallon solstitiale. NCBI lineage: Eukaryota > Metazoa > Arthropoda > Insecta > Coleoptera > Scarabaeidae > Amphimallon > Amphimallon solstitiale. The sequence goes on along the minus strand of OY720677.1, from coordinate 48,384,574 downwards.
GTAAATAGAGCATATAATGCAAACAAGAAAATGCTAAAAAGTAAACACATTACCAAAAAAAGTAAAATGAGGATATATGAAACGTTAATAAGACCAGTAATGTTGTATGCTGCTGAAACAATGACGATGACACAAAAAGACGAAGAAGATATAAGAATTCTGGAAAGGAGGATATTAAGAACGATAATGGGACCAGTAAAGGTATCGCAAGATGAATGTAGAAGTAGAATGAACCACGAACTGCAACAAGAAATAGAAGATGATATTGTGAAGAAAATCAAGAAACAGAGAATAAAATGGCTTGGTCATGTTTGGAGAGCAGGAGAAGAACAGAGCATAAAAGCAATGTTAACATGGAGACCTAGTGGCACAAGAAGAAAAGGGCGGCCTAGGACAAAGTGGATAAAAGAAGTAGTCAAGGACCTAGAAAGCGTAGGCGTCAGAGATTGGCAAGAAAAGGCGATTAATAGAACGTTGTGGAAGACAATAAGCCTAATGGCATGAAGCAACACATAAGGACTGGTCCGCCTAGTTAAAACAGGATCTAGAGATCTTCGAAAGAAGAGGCATTACTCCTTAGTGGAGTGTATAGCCATTATACAGGGTGTCCAGAAACTCTCCTGACAAACGAAGACCGGAGATTTCTCAGAGAATTTTAAGACAATTTAACCCAATTCACCCTAGTCCGAAAATGCTTCCTAAGGGAGCTAGAGCTCTTTGAAGATGGCGCCTTGTAATTAGTTTTTTTTTGATATCTCCCGAACGCTTCTATTTAGAAAAACAAAAACTGGTATGCTTATTTATCCTCCAGAGATGAATCGATTCCATCAATTGCGAATTTCTAGTACCGGTCATAGGCGTCCGTTTTGGGTATGTAAACGGTTATTTTAACGCATAACTTTTTTGTCTTTAACTTTTAAGCATTTGTGACACTAGATTATTAAATTTTCAGGTATTCTAGTACTAAAAGGTACTCTTACTTTAAGTCGGTAGGATTCACCGTTTTCTAGAAAAATCGATTTGAAAATTTTTCGTTTTTTCGTCATTTCATCTTTCGTCATTTCAACTTCGCGAACTGACAACAATTTGACAATTAAAAACGTAGGTTTTATTTCTGTTGACAGTTCAGAGCGAACTAGTGCAAAAAATAGTAAATTGAATTTTAATGACGAAAAAACGAAAAATTTTCAAATCGATTTTTCTAGAAAACGGTGTATCCTACCGACTTAAAGTAAGAGTACCTTTTAGTACTAGAATACCTGAAAATTTAATAATCTAGTGTCACAAATACTTAAAAGTTAAAGACAAAAAAGTTATGCGTTAAAATAACCGTTTACCAACCCAAAACGGACGCCTATGACCTTAGGAAGCATTTTCGGACTAGGGTGAATTGGGTTAAATTGTCTTAAAATTATCTGCAGAATCTCCGGTCTTCGTTTGTCAGGAGAGTTTCTGGACACCCTGTATATATATATTGGGTTGCATACACTTTTATGTGGGAAAATGTAGACATAAAAATTGAATTTATATTTACAATTTAAATAAGTACTAAAATAAAAGACGAGATAGAATTTAAGATATATATATAATAAATCATACAAAAAGAATAAATATTTACCTTAATAATAATAAAAATATCGACCGTACTTAATAACAATAATAAATTATTAGGGTTATCGGTCCGATAACCCTAATAATTTATTATTGTTATTTACCTTAACTTATGACTAGATAAGTAAATAAAAAAGGATATAAATAAAAATATTCTGAGACATACAATCAGCAGTAGTGTTTTTTTATAAACGACAGCTGGTAATAATAGAATACATTCAGGAATTTGTATATGTAATATTATGTTTCATAAGCTGTAGAGATGTTTGTACGGTTTTTGATGACCTACAAAATTAAAAGAAAATATAATGTAAACTTGGTTTGTAGTTTATTACAGATAGATATATCACCGTTAGAGAAGTCCTGGATAGAAGGAGGCGACGAAAAGGCAAACCAAATGGACCACAGTAGTACGAGTAATATTATTAAAAGAATACCTGTTATTTACAATGTTTTTCCAATATCGCCGAGAGCTGGACATAAAACAAAAATAAGATTTGTGTTAGCTAATGGAAAGAATAAATTCATAAACAAATATAAAGAAGATTTATATTAAAACAAGTATACCTACGTTGGAGAAACGCTAGACAGTTCATGGGAAACTTTTAAAGTATAAACAGACAATTCTCGGGGTGTTGACCTTTTGAGGTGAGGAACTGTCAAAAAGACAACAAGTGCGTGTGTGTGGGTGTTCAAATCACTACGGCAACTTGAAAGCCAGGAGCACTGAAGATGCAGGGTGACAACTTAAATGGTAGTTTCTGAAGATGGCGTTTAGAACGGTCACGTGTCTTTCCCGGGAATATAAATTGAAAACAAGAATCGACAAGATTCATTCATTCATTGATTCACAGATTAGCTGGTTATATAAAACTTAAAATCGTAGGGTTAGATACACCACGATTCATATTGATTTCTTTTGTATTAGCGTGTTAATTTTATTTTCATTCAAGCTTCATTCATTTTTATTTTCTTTGTTTAATTGTTTTTTTGTAATTTTGTAAAAATAATGGAGATGCAAATGACCGAATTTGAAAAGTTTTTCAATGATTCAAAGTAAGTTAGAGGCAAAGACTTATCAATGTAGCTATACGAGTATTGAAATATATCGTGCGAACGTATATTCAATATAACGTTATGCAACAGGGATAATAAATATTTTCCTGAGATAGTAATAAGCATTCTTTAGTTTCAAGTTTAAAAGAGATAAAATAATTAATGGTGTTGAGTGTTAAGAGGATATAGCGTGCAAATGTATATTTTCTGGCACAGTATTTGGCATCATTAATAGTTACAATAAAATTTTGATTATGAATTAATGATTTAAGATTAGATTTGAAATAAGGAAAGTGTATCTGGGTAGCGGACTCTGAAATGCTATAACACGTGCGAATGGTTATAGATAGTAATCAGATTCAAGCTTTTCTCCAAACATTGACCATTGCGAAATTCTAGGTTTATCAGGGCATTACGTGCGAATATAATGTATCTGGTGAAAATAGAACTAGCAGAAAATGTAAACAATATACAAAAGTTAATTGGATTTATTTGTTGAGAAACAGGAAAATATTTTTAGAGTTCTATTTAATTAAGTATAAGAAAATATATTCGTATCATAAAGAAACGTTACAACCTAGAACAAGGTACAAACGTTTTCTTATAATTATGTTTCTTTTAATATATATATTATATATATATATATATATATATATATATATATATAATTTTTGTTTATTTCGTGGGTAATTTCGGCAGGTAAAATGAAAATGCTCCTGTAGACTAGGATGTAAATTCTTTTATTTTACGTTTCGACCTTTTATTTTCGGTCTTCCTCAGAAATTTTATTTAATTCTGTAAACAAGTCAATTTTTGGTAAAAGATAGTACAATTACATCGATTTTTCTAAAACTCAGCATATTATTTAGTGAAATGGTCAAATTATTTTTTTAAGTTGAATTCCATATCTAACATTGATCACAATTACATTAATTAAAATATTAAGAACATTATAATGTTCTTAATATTTTAATTAATGTAATTGTGATCAATGTTAGATATGGAATTCAACTTAAAAAAATAATTTGACCATTTCACTAAATAATATGCTGAGTTTTAGAAAAATCGATGTAATTGTACTATCTTTTACCAAAAATTGACTTGTTTACAGAATTAAATAAAATTTCTGAGGAAGACCGAAAATAAAAGGTCGAAACGTAAAATAAAAGAATTTACATCCTAGTCTACAGGAGCATTTTCATTTTACCTGCCGAAATTACCCACGAAATAAACAAAAATTATAAATAATCATCAGGCAACGAAAAAAATCCACAGAATATATATATATATATATATATATATATATGGTGAATAAAGTATAGCGATGCTATATTTTTTTTATGTAATAAATATTAAATAAATTCGACAATTATGTTTTATATGATTTCTGGTTTTTCATTTTAAATAAGCTATAACCTTATCCCAATCTTTAATAAAAACAAGAGATTTGACGAGAGGGAAGAAATTCAGATACACTGAAGAATTCACGTATACTTATAAAGTACGTGCTGTTAAGATATATATAAAATATACATTAAGGATAATAAAAATTATCATCATCTTTATTATTTATGATGCTGGAACAGCACACAACATAATTTATTTGGCAAAGCCTAATATATGGCAATCATATTCCAAATAGTTATGTTGTCACAGCAATATGTACCTACAAAAAATGAAGATAATATATTTATTTATACTTTTTTTACGGCAATTCGCATTCCGACACTTCGACTTATGTTTTTTTTAAGAAGATATACAATCTTGTTTTAAAAAAACCTTTTAAAATTTTTTCATGTATATCATGACATTTGGGAAATAGATCCACTGAGGATTTTACAAAATTTGAAGTTACTGTTTTTAAAGCCAATGTTCCTCCCACTAGATGTTTATTAACTCCCCTAAAGAATTTTTCAGCTTCTAGTAGGTGGTCGAACGAAGATTTACTTGCATATATAAGAGAATTTTCTTTGTAACATTTAAGTTCCACTAATTTACTAATAGAAGTAACACTTTGATAGTTTTCAATAGAGATGAAACGGATAGTAGTTTGGCCGGATACCGGATACCGGATATTTGGCAAGCTACAAGGGCGGAGCGCCGGATATCCGGCAACCGGATATTCGGCCCTTTATCGTGTTACATGACGCGACCAGTTTGATTTGAAATGGGCGCGGTGAACGAGATCGGAAATGTTCGGGCCCTTTCGAGTGTTTTCGCACGGGAGCGGCGATCGGAACCACTCGGGGTTTGTGCAAGTGTTATCTATCACGCGTGTTAGTTTGTGTTTGTTTCTCAGTCCGTTTGTTTATTCCATTGTTTTCTTACTTGACGGCGTGATTTTAAGTTTGATTGTTAATAAGAAATGTCATCATCAAAAAAACGATCGCCAATTTGGCAATATTTTGATTTAAACAGAGACGATAACAAGTACGCGACATGTTTATTGTGTCAGGTTCAAATTTCGCGAGGTGGTGAAGGAAAAAAGGCAGGTACGTAAGTTTTAGAGCTTTACTAAGCTTACTTTGGGACTAGGTAATTTGTGTCATTGCGTCCCCGTATTTATTTATTAATAATTTAAATTCTTTGAAACGACACCCATCAACATTATGAATGCAAGGATGTGTGTGACTTCATTTTTTTTATTTATGCACTTTGTGAATCGGTACAGTATTTTAAAGTATGTTTTTTGTCATTCATCAGGTACTTCAGCCATGAGTAATCATTTAAAGTCCAAATATCCAGAGAACTTCAAATTGATAAATAAAAGTAAAACTGATGAAATTCCAAAGCCAGTTGTGGCTTCGGGATATGCCGTTCCCATCACCAGTGCACCTTCAACATCAGCAGAAAAACAACTAACACTCTCGGAGTCCTTTGAAAGAAAATTACTTTGGGATGTGAATCATGCCAAAGCTAAAAAATATCATTATTTAATTGCAGAAATGATTGCTATAGATAACGAGCCATTCAGTATCGTAGAAAAGGTCGGGTTCAAAAGGCTTCTAGAACAAGCACTACCTCGTTTCATGAATAACCAAGTCGCACTTACATTTCTCAAAAAATTGTTCCCGATATCTACAACAGAATTCACAACAAAATTAAAACAAACATTTCAAAAGCTATTGCTGTTTCTGTTACTTCTGACATGTGGACCTGTCTACACAATAGTTCCAGCTTCTTGAGTTTCACAGCCCACTGGTTGACTTCGGAATTTCAGCTGCAACACGGCGTTCTTGCTATGAAACCGTTTTCAGGATCACACACTGGAGAAAATATAGCAAAGGAACTGAACGCAATTGCTGCTCGCTGGGATATTGAGAAAAATATTTACTAATCCATAATAGTGGCGCTAATATGGTGAAGGGAGCTCGAGTTGCAGAGTATGATTCTGCTAGATGTTTCATACATTCGCTTCAGCTAGTTGGCAATGAGTCAATGAAGGTCCAAGCTGAAGTATTAGACATGATTGCTACTGGAAGACGTCTAGTAACTCATTTCAATCATTTAGGTTTAGCACAAGAACAATTGCTTGCAATTGAAAAGAAGTTAAATTTACCGCAGCATCAGTTAGTGCAGGACATCAAGACCAGGTGGAATTCTACTTTCTACATGGTAGAACGCTTGTTGGAACAAAAAAGGGCTATCTCTCTTTATATCGCTGAACATGGCACACTCACTAATTTGACAATACAACCGTGGGGCCTGATGGAGCAGTGCATAAATCTTTTAAAACCATTCGAAGAAATCACCAAAATTACAAGTTCTGGCCTTTCCTGTATATCCGAGGTGATTCCGCATGTTTCTGCATTGAAAAAGTATTTAGATAAAAACGAGACTGCACAAAGGACTTCAGACTTAGGTCGTATGAGAGCATCTTTAAAAGCTGAATTGGAAAGTCGTTTTAAATCCTTACAAGAGAATAAAAACTACCTAACTGCTACGTTTTTAGACCCAAGGTTCAAGTCAGACTATTTAGGAGTTCTTGAAACTGAAAAAGCCCGACAGAAAATCATGTTAGATTATATAAAAAACTCTTACGATGAATCTTCTTCTGATAGCAACAGATCATCGCCGTCATCAACACCTGCTAAACGAGTAAAAGATGAAACTGGATCCAACTTCACACGGGAAGCTCATGACACTTTTTGGGACTGTTTCAATGAAGTGGCAAAGGATAATAGTAGTGAATGTCGCGATCAAGTAAAACAAAATCCAATTGCTAACGAGATTGACTTTTTCTTAAAGACACCTCGAATCGATCGCAATCACGACCCATACATTTGGTGGTCATCTAATTTAAATCAGTACCCACAGTTGTCAAGGTTTGCTAGAATTTATCTTTCAATACCTGGCAGTAGCGTTTACAGCGAAAGGCCATTTTCAGAAGCTGGTCTGGTATACGAAGCCAAACGGAGTCGCCTCTTACCAACAAATGCAGAAAATTTGGTATTCATTCACCATAATTTGCCACTTGTTAATTTTGAGTATTAATTAAGCTAATTAATAAAACAAACATTTTTGTCGAGTGATTATTAAAATAAACCGTGTCCATAACGTAGTGTGGTATCATTTTCTTCGTGTAAAATAATGAGAATTTCTGGAATATTAGGGGAACCGCAGGCAAAACGGACCCAGCGGGCAAAATGGTCCATTTAATAATTTTACATATTTATAACGCCATCTGTCTGTAGCATGTGGATCTAAAATGTACTGTAAATAGGCAACTTCGGACACTAAACTAGTAAGTCAGTTAACACGCCCCGGCATTTTTTAGCAAGTAAGTTCTTTTCAATATCATTTCATGTAAAATTCGGTTTTTCTAAGCATGCTATACTTTTGTATCATACATTATAGAGAGTAATCGACTGTACTGTTTGAAACAGTATTGTTTTAGTTTCTCAGAGACCATTTTGTTATTCTGTAGCTTGTTTACATAACCTCACAACTATCGCGCTTTGTTCGAGATAGTGTAAAGGCAAAACGGACCTTGCAAAACGGACCACTTGGACCGTTATGCCTTCTGGTGGTCCATTTTGCCTTCTTAAATAAAAAAGAGCCATTCAATATTCTTATTTTAGGTTTCATTATTCGCTACCATGGTCAGTAACTACGAAAGGAAGTCAGATAGACAGAACTGGTCTGAAGACTCTATGAAACACGCAATTCAAATGGTTTTCACCAAAGCCTTAGGCCTTAAGGTGCCAATCCACAATGAGAATATCTCATGAGATTCATCTCTCATGCAATAAAAATCGCTTCAATTTCATTGTGGATACGGTCAAATGACCAATGAAATTGGAGTTATCCTGCGATTTTTATTGCATGAGACAAAAATCTCATGAGATATTCTCATTGTGGATTGGCACCTTTAGGAAGGCTTCTGAGACTTATAACATACCGAAAACGACATTAAAACGCAGAGTAGAGATATACAAAAGAAATCAAAATAATGATATATCTGTAGTAACAACGAAGATGGGTCGGTTTGTTACTGTATTTAATAAACAGCAGGAAGAAGAACTGGCCACTTACGTCAAAAATATGGAATCTCGCTTGTTTGGTCTCACAACCAAAGATTTGAGATCTTTGGCATATGATCTAACAGAAAGAAATAATATAAAACATAATTTTGATCGCAGCACAAAAATGGCTGATAGGTATTGGTTGAAAAATTTCTTAAAGCGAAATCCAGATTTAAGCTTACGAAAACCAGTAGCTACTTCTGCTGCCAGGGCAAGTGGTTTTAATCAAGTTGCGGTAAAGAAATTTTTTTCACTGCTATTAGAGGTAACTGATAAATACAAATTGACACCTGATAAAATTTTTAACGTGGATGAGACTGGGATGACAACAGTACCAAAGTCTTTGCCAAAAATAATTAGTACCAAAGGGAAAAAACAAGTGGGTATGTTAACTTCTGCTGAGCGAGGCCAACTAGTCACTACTGTTTGCTGCTTTAGTGCTGATAGGTCATATATGCCTCCGATGTTTGTGTTTCCGCGTAAGAGATTCAAACCAGAGCTAATGAACAATGCCCCTCGAGGGTCCTGGGCGCAGTGTCACGAAAGTGGCTGGATCCAAAAAGATATATTTACAAAATGGTTTCAGAAGTTTATTACATTTTCTAGAGCTTCCAAAGACAGTCCAGTGTTGCTGCTGTTGGACGGCCATGCAACTCACATCAAAAATTTGGATGTGATTAAATTAGCTCCCGAACATGGTGTGCACATCATTTCCTTCCCCCCGCATTGCACACATAGACTACAACCTCTGGATGTAGCGTTCATGAAACCATTTTCTGCATATTATACAGATGCCGCAAAGCAGTGGTTGAGAACCAACCCAGGACGAGTGATTACTCAATTTCAAATTGCGGAACTAGTTGGCAAAGCGTTTGAAAAGTCAGCTACAATTCCTACAGCACATAACGCTTTTCGTGCAACAGGAATATGGCCACTACACCCAGATGTATTTACAGAAGCAGATTTTATAGCAGCAGATACAACTAACATCGTTCAAAACCGCCAGGAACAAGAGAACATTATAGAAGAACCTCAGCCGGGTTGTTCGAGATCGTTACCTCCAGAGAAAATTGTTGTAGAACATGAAAAAAATGAATCTGACGACGAATCACTTGCCCAATCTCGTCTTGCCTGTGATCTGAATTCTTCAAATGTATCTAGGAGTTTTGTTGTGTCCCCTGCACAAATCATGCCAACACCCAAAGCTAAACAAACGAAAAGAGTCACACGAAAGAGGGGCAAAACTGCAATTATTACTTCATCACCGTATTACAAAGAACTAGAAGGCTCACAAATCGATGCAAGTAAAGTTAAGAGGAAAGTTGCTTTTGATAATACCGTGAAGAGTAAAGAGATGAAGAAAAAGAGAATTAAAGAGACTGAGAAACATGATTCTTCCGATGAAGATAGTGACGTAGATTGTTTGTACTGCCATTATTTCTATTCTGACTCTGCAGAAGGGTGGATCCAGTGTTCCCAGTGCCTAAGTTGGGCACATTGTTCATGCGCTGGAGTTGAAGATGAGGATGAAGAAAGCTGTTTTTACGTGTGAAAATTGCCAAAGTTAGACATTTTTACTCAAGCCCATTTTGTCTTCATACTGGTGCCATTGTGCCTTCACGTGTGGGCAGAATGGCCCAAACGCAAATATTTTGTTTTATTTTTTTTTAAACATATACTTTCGAATATTGTTGAATTTTACATATTTATATGCAAGAAGACATGTTACGTTATGGAAAAGTGATTTTATTTTATAAATAAAGTTTATAGTTTTTTTTTACTGAAGAATTTTCTTAAGGGTGCCATTTTGCCTTCTGTTCCCCTACTATCCGGCATCCGCCCGGATACTGAGTTACTATCCGGTATCCGGCCGGACAATGAAAACAGGGCCGGATAGGCCGGATACTGAATAATTCCCGGATATCCGTTTCACCTCTAGTTTTCAGTAATTACTGTTGATAAACAAACATCACAAGTTTTAAAACAATTTTTAATCTTAAATAAAATTGAACCAATTAGGTAATACAATGACTGTTGTTCATCACTGCTAATTGTGATATTGTTACTAAAATTACTCACATTAAATATTTCTTCGTAATCCTCTTCTTCATCATTATCACTTGTGTTGAGTTGTTTATTAGATCTCAAAAATTCAACCAGTTACCCTGAATCATTTATAGCATAACTTCTATGTTTGGGAGGAGCAAAAAAAAATGAAATAGTTATTAGTCGCAAAGAAGATTTAAACTCCTTTGCATCAGGAATAGGATTTTTGGAGCGCACACAAGAAAATAAATTTTCTAAAGCGTCTTGTGTAAATCTTCCTAACAGTAAATAGTGAAAACTATTTTCGTTAATGAATTTATTCTGAATGTCGTCAAGAACAGTTTGTGTTGCTAAAATGACACCAGTTTGAAAAGGTTTCCAATGGCCTTTTAAACAAACTTTAATATTTTCAATAATGAATATTACGTTTTGAAGAAAAAAAATAGTTTCTTTGTATTCTGTTTCATTATTACTATTAAGACTAATAGCCAATTTTGGTGATTATTAAGTATACAAAACCACTTATATATAGTTTCAAAAAACCATGCAGTCATCGAATATTTTCCATCAATTTGTTTTTTCTCAATGAAATATTTTATTGCTGCTGCTACATCATGATTAATCAAGGCCAATGCATAGCCCACATTCATTTCATCAAAATGCCCTGGCCTTATAATATTTTCTGTAAGTCGAGGAGCTACTTTCAATTCTCTGTTTTTATCTTCAGATATTACCATTCTTACGGTATCAAGATTTACTTCATTCGAAGGTAAATGAAAGCGGTTGACAATAGCATCTGACAAATAAAATGTATTGCCATCTGTCAAAGACAGTCTCAAATTTTTAAAAACATGTGGTGGATCTGGCATAAAATACAATTTTTTTTCCTCACCAGCAGAGCAAGGATGTGCACAAAAGTTTATTGTTTTTGTGTATCTGGAGCATATTATCCCATTTAAGCGCCACAGGGCCTGGTTTTGAGGTCCCATATCAGATAATACAACACAAACATTCAAATTGATTGCTTCGCACTTCACTAATATTTGTTGAATGATTTGGTTAGCATAATTAGCATCATATGAATTTTCAGTGTATTCGTATGCTATAGTTTGCTTCCAGCGAGTTGTTATACCACAGAGTATGAAAACTAGTGCATGTGTTGCAAAATTTCTCTCACTATTTCCAGCTGACGTAGGTATTGTTGCTTTTTCTGCAAAAATGACTTTTCCTAAAGAACAATCAAATTGTACTCCATGTTTCAAAGCCATCTCATCCATTACCAGTATAGCATGTTTTTCTTCAGGCTTCATGCATTCAATTTTAGCTTCCAATAAAGGAAATATGTCATGTAATATACCAGATTGGAATTTAAAATTTTCGATTCTTTTTTGCAGCGTACGAATAGATGGTAAAGGGTAATGTTGACGCCTAAGTTCTTCATAACCAGTTGTACCACATGATAAATATAATTTCAAAGATTTTTTTATTGTATCAGTTTGCCACTGACGACCTGTCATATGCCCTCTCTTTAAAAATTCAATTTGGTCTGCATTAAAAACAGTAATAATTTGCTGTTGCAATGTTGCAATTTCCTCTTGTAATATTCTAATTTTATTTTCTCTTAAATTTAGTTTTCGCTTTAATTCCAGCAATTGGGGATCTAATTCTTGTTCCATACCTGTGTCATCCTCGGTATTGGTAACAACTTCAGGGTCTACTTCCATTAAATCAATGTTATTTAAACCTTAAAATTTATTTCTTATTATTCTGTAAAATGATTATTCATACAATACCTTCACTTTCCACATCCCTATTGCACTTACCTACTGGTGGTTTTCTTTGTTTTGCTATTTTCTTATGTCTGAAAATTGTAGGAATAGCATTCCAACGTAGTGGTCTTTTGTTATCAATTCTATTATTCTCAAATTGATCTCCTGTAAAATGTTTCTGCAATATAAGATTAATACAGTATTTCTTTAAAAATATGACTATTAAATACAATAAACTTATAAATTAAGTTTAACTAACCTCACACACGTAAATTGTTTTAGGAAGATTTGCTCTCTTCAAATTAATTATCCACTGTTTGGCTCTTTCCTCATTTCTCTTTCCTTGTGGCAATAGAAACAATCTAACACCTTTCTCAGATCTTTCACAACAATTTACAAATTTGCGGCAGAACAGCACGGCATTTTGTATAAAAAATACCTAGATTTACTTTACACAAATTAACACAATGTGTATACAAACAACACGCAAATCGCTTGGCAAGTGGATTAAAAATGGCCGCTGCGCCGGTATATTCAAATATCAAAAGAATGCGGTAGGGATGGCTGCTCCGGATCGGACCTGTTCTTTTAAACCTGGTGCCGGATTCCGAGCACACGAAATCGAGTAATACGATAACAAAGCGATTCTGACCACTTTCGCTAGCACAACGATATCGAAGACCTTGAAGAATTCAGACGAAAGCACGTAAGGTATCGAGTATAGGGGAAAGTAGGGTAATTGTGCGCATTGGGTAAGTGTACGCATCAGCTTTTCTTAAAACTGACAATATTTAAAAATGTCATACTCTGTTGCCATCTGTGTTTGAACTCCAAATGTTAACCTACCGCTCAAAATTGGAAACCTGCTTTATGATCACAGTCATATTCAATAGAAAACATTATTCGTTGTGTGCATATAAGTTTCTGGTGTTTAAAAATAAGCTGTAAGTATCCTGTTTTGTTACTAACCCAAGTGAATATTGTTTGTAAGCATCCATAGAATGTAAGGAAACGTGTGAAACTATCGAACACGACAACAATTGATTGTATTTTTTGTTTTTTATTTTTTGTTTCGGTGGAAGCAAGTGGGGTAACTGCACGCAAATTTGTAGGGGTAATCAGACGCGCGTACAATTACCCCTTTGTTTAAAAGCAATACCTAAAAGTTTTTTTTTCGTCGTAGATGCCAAGAACATATACAAGAAAAACGAATAAAGGTTGTTGGACACCTCAACAACTGCAAAATGCAATATCTGCAATTAGGGACGGTATGTCAATCAGAGCAGCGGGAAGGGAATATGGTATTCCAGAGTGTACACTTCGAAGAAAAATGAAACAAGGTGCGGACATAACGAAGACACCACATTTAGGAAAACCAACAACTTTTACTGATGTTCAAGAAAATGAACTGGCGAATCATGTAATTACTATGGCAAAAATGTTTCACGGGCTTAGTAGACTGCAGTTCCGGCAGTTAGCTTTTAATTATGCAGAAGCCAATAATGTCAAACATAACTTCAATACAAGTACCCAAATGGCCGGACCCGATTTTTATTATGGCTTTTTGAAACGTCATCCCCAAATAAGCTTAAGAAAGCCCGAAGGCACCAGCATCAATAGAATCAAAGCTTTCAATGAAAATGACGTTAAGTTGTTTTACGAAAATTTGGGTAAACTTTTTAACAAATATAAATTTGCCCCTGAAAACATCTATAATGTAGATGAGAGCGGTATTACTATCGTCCAGAAGCCGTCTAAAGTATTAAGTCCTAAGGGAATTAAACAATTAGGTTGCAAAACTTCAAATGAACGGGGTAAAAATGTGACAGTAATATGCTGCATGAGTGCAAGTGGTAAATACGTTGCGCCAATGTTTATCTTTCCCAGACGAAGATTGGCAAGTAACCTAGAAAAAAACGGTCCTGTAGGGGCAATTTACTCATGTTCACCTACAGGGTGGAGTAACGACGCCCTTTTTTTATAGATTGGTTGCAACATTTCAAAAAAAAAGTTAAACCTACTCAAGATGAACCAGTTTTGCTGATCTTGGACAACCACACAAGTCACATTAGTCTCCAAATATACAACTTTTGTAAAAGTAATGGTATAGCTTTACTTACACTTCCTCCTCACACTTCACACAGGTTACTACCTTTAGATGTAACATTCTTTGAGCCGCTAAAAAAAAATACAACATTGAGTGTGAGAATTTTTTAAGACAGCATGAACGAATAACAACCTTTGAGATAACAGAGATCTTTGCGAAAGCTTATGTTAAGGTAGCTACAATGGAAAAAGGGATTTCTGGTTTTGACACTACCGGCATATATCCATTTCAACCAGATAAATTTACCGCAGAAGATTTTGCTCCAGCAGCTCACTTTAATCCTGTAATAGTTGATGAACCAGACGAAACTCATCAAGAATCCTCAATTTCACATGAGGAAAAAAGTAATATAGAAGAAGAAAAAGAAGAAGAAGATGGAAATAACGCTCAAGATGCTAACCATGTCACTGCGGATTCGTTGTTCCCACCTCCTGGAGTTAGTGGAATAAATACAAGGAAAACTAATAATAGACAAAAACAGAAATCAACAATTCTAACCAGCACGCCATATAAAGATGATCTAGAAGAAATGGAACGGAAGAGAGCAGAACGTAAAGCTAATCTGGAGAAGAAATTAGTTAAGAAAACCCCAAAAAAAGCAGTAAAAAAGAAAGCACCAAAAAGAAAATTGTATAGCAGCAGCCAGAGTTGGGTAGTATTCGAATACTCGGTATTCTGAATCCTATCCAGAATACATTTGGTTGGTATTCGAATACTATTCAAATACATTTGTGTATTTGGTATTTGATATTCGACTGAATACTTTTTTGCTCAGTACTCGGTATTCTGGATTCTGAATACGGTTTTTGAATCCCAGTATTCGATTACCCACTACTGATATTCGAATCCCGGTATTCGAATACTGTTTAATTAGTTTTATCAAAGTGTATAACGCAACTTAAGCGTGTTTAAGGACTTTAGAAGTTTAGATTAGATAATTAGGTTCGTACTATACGTACGCACTTGTGTAGTAACTGCAGTATTGCCATTCTATTCTATAATAAATTTTAATACCTCTACGAAGGTATATAAAAAGGTAAGTTCATTTTTTAATTATGTAGACACATTGTGTAAGATTCATATATTTTCTTATTAAATTTTACTCTACTCTATGTTTCTATAAAAATCGTTTTCAAGTCGAGACACAAAGGAATTTCAAACCAAAACAAACTCACCCTCTTTATTAACATTCGAGCATAATTTGTTTATGTTACTCGTAAGATAAGAGATTTGGTAACACGCTAGTTGGCTAGTTAACGCCCAGAAAGACCAAATATGAAAATTAATGTTATACGTACTACCAATACTACGTAGGTAACGTTTTCGTGAATTAAATAATTTTAAATATAAAAGACAAAGGCAATTTTGTGGAGTTTTGTGGCGGTAATTGTGAATTTTCTTTTGTGTAGACTTTAGGTTTGGATAAAGGTGAGATTTTATTTCACTAAGTAACTATGATTTACCTTACCTTTTATAATTTTCTTTTGCTATTATTTGTTTGATTGATGATTAGTTCAAACTATTATTCGGATTCTTAATATCACGGAAATTAACAATTTGTTAATAAATATTTTACACATTGTCAATTCCGGAGTTTCTATGATCGTCGATTAAAACACTGTACGACGGAGATATTTTGTTACTATTGATTCAAATAAGTATATTAAGCGTAAAGATATTTTTTTGCAGATTACCTTCCCATGGAAAAAGATATTGTCACTCAGGAAACCATTTCCGACGGTTCAGATCCAGAAGAACCGTTTGTTGGAAGTTCGTCCGACTAGGATCATGAGCAAGAGTGCGCAAAAAGACGGAGGCTTATTCCTAAATATTATAATATCCGCTGTTTATCAGAAAAAAGTTGTTTTAAGCAAAAGTTTCAAAAAATCGGTCATGTTCGACCAGAACCAACTCCCTCGACTTGTTTTTCAAGGTAATCATTTTAGTGAATAATCTATCAAAAATATCCATTTAGGAAAATATAATGGGACATAGATATACATGGAGGCTATAATTTAAAAAGTTTTTTTTTAGTACTCAAGACTCTCAAGAGAGCTTGCCTGAAACAGCTCACAACGATCTTTTGCAACTCTGACAGAAGCCGTTATTTGACGGACATTTCTTTTTGCCAGAAAGTATAAAAAACTCGGTTTTAGTTGCCAAATGTGCAATATGTCTTCCTACCATTACTTTAATCCGTGGACCTACGAACAGTTCATCGAATTTTGTCAAGCACCTTAAAAGGAAACACACTGGAGCTGTAGAAAAATATAGCTAAACGCCCAGATTTACCAACGAAAACGACATGTGGTTCAAGAAAACTTGTACAATCAAAAATAACGGAAGTGGTTAATCCTCGAGCAAAAAATGTTAACCAATCACAGTTTGATACCAAGTTAATAAGATTTGTTGCAGATACCCTGTCTCCTATAAATATTATTGAAAATGAAAGTTTTAAGAACTTTTTCTCAGATTTTAATGTAAACATTATGTCAAGGAAAACATTTGTTAAAAAGGTTAAACACCACTATAATGAGAAGGAATCTAATATTAAGTCAGTTTTAAAAACATGTGAGTTTGTCTGTACAACTGCAGACGCATGGTCTACGAAAAAACGAAGCTTTATTGGAGTTACCTGTCACTGGATTGATAAAAATTCATTTGAAAGGAAATCTGTTGCATTAGCTTGTGAACGGTTTTCTGGTTCTCATACTTTTGATCGAATTGCTGAGAAACTGCACAGTATTTTTGGAAAATTTGAATTAGATATTTCAAAAAATGTTGCAACAATAACTGATAACGGTAGTAACTTTGTAAAGTCATTTAAGGAGTTTGGTATAAAACTAAAAGATATCGAGCCAATTGACATATCAGAGGAAACACAGGAGGAAACCGACGTGGATGATCATGACGTGGAGGACGATGAACTTTTGTTTAACCCAATTGCGGAGAGTACCTCTACGGAAAATGGCGACATAATTTTGCCAAGGCACCTTAGATGCGCTAGTCATACTCTTAATCTTTTGGCAACAAGTGATGTAAACTCCGTCTTAAACTCTAACATTTCTTTGAGATCCCGACATACAACTATTTTAAATAAGTGCAATGAACTTTGGAAAAGCGCTGCAAGACCCAAGAGCGCAGAAGTGCTTCAAAAGATACTTGGTCATACTTTAAGTTACCCAACAGTCATTCGCTGGAACTCTTTTTTTAATTCCATTTCTCAAATATTATCTACCTATATCCAAGAAGAACCTAACCAAACTATATAAATATTTAAACCTTAAAGAAAATCTAAAAGATGCAGATCTTCTTTATCTGCAAGAATACTCTTGTATTTTGAAACCAATTGCTGAAACAGTAGATTTTCTACAAGGAGACACTCACACATATTTTGGTTATTTAATACCAAGTATAACTTCTTTAAAAACAAAACATTAAAGTTAAATCAATCACGACACTTAATAGGAGTACCAGCTTAATTTTAGAACACATAATTAATCGCATCAATGCCAGATTTGAGCAGTACTTTGACCTTACAAAAGCCGAAGCAAAAGAGGCAATAATTGCTGCAGTAACTTGCCCGACTATTAAATTTAGGTGGCTATCACAAACCGTTTCATGGCAGTGTGGATTAGACATTGAGGAATTAAAAAATATTGTAATTGATGCTGGTGTGGAACTCCAAAGAGATATTCAAAAACCAGATTTTAATAGGAAAGAATAATATATTAATAATGATGATTAAGTTTTTCGAATTTGAAAGTGAGGAAAATCTAGAAAAAAATATCGATTTAATTTCTCGGGATAATAGGGATAAACTAAAAGGAAAAATTCAACTTAACCTTTTGCAATATCTTGAAGTTAAAAGATTAGGTTTGGAGATGCTTAATGATTACCCTTTAATTAAACAAATATTTTTAAGATATAACTCCATATTACCGTCGTCTGCTCCAGTAGAGCGATTGGTTTCTTTTGCGGGTATGGTGAATACGCCAAAGCGTCAGAATTTAAGTGACGATCTTTTTGAAATGTTGGTTTTGTTGAAGGCGAACGGGATAGCAAATTCTTAACCTTAATGTTTCATCATTTTACTTGATTTTTTTTATGTTTATATCTTCGTATAAGTGTCGACTAATAGTACTAATACGTCGTTATGACTTTATGAGATATATTACATTGGTTCCTAATCTTATATAAATAAGAAAAAAATATTTTAAGTTTTATTTATTATTTAAGATTTTTTTTCAAGGTTAGCTTCTTCTCCAATGTACCAAAGTACTTTATTTTAAGTTTTCTTTATTATTTAAGTATGTACGTAGTAGGTAGGCCGTAGGTACGTAATAGGAATTGTTTTTTTTATAACTTTCATAATCAAAAATCAAGATTTCTTTATTTTTTATTAAATAGTAAGTTTATGTTTTTGTTATCTCACGGCGTATCTACCAAAGAACTTTAAGTTTTATTTATAACTTTAATACCGTTGTTTATATTTTTTTTATTAAAACTTTAAGTAAATAAAAATTAATAATGTCTTTTATTAAAGAATTATTTCATATAATCTCCCTGGTGACACTGTGTATCAAAAAATTATATTTTAAGCTTTATTTAATATATATTTTTTATTTTTTATATATTTTTATAAATTAACTAAATAGATAACAATCAAGCCTTATGTGCGCATATGTTCATTTCAGTTGGAATATTCATGAAGTATTCACATGTAAATGAATCCAGGTATTCAAATACAGCAGTATTCAAATGCTTTTGTTTCTTTGTATTCGAATCTTGATTATTCGAATACAATTTTGAATACAGTATTCAGGATTCGTATTCGAATACCGGATTACAGTATTCGACCCAAGTCTGGCAGCAGCGATGATTCTGACGATGTTGATCCAAAAAAATTATGTGACGATGACGAATTAGACGACTTATCTGATACACAAGAAGAAACTTGTTTGATCTGTGGCGACTATTCACGAAAGAATGAAACCTGGTACAGATGTACTGTTTGTGGAAGATGGGCCCATCAACTCTGTAGTGGCTGGGATTCACCCAAAAACTATGTTTGTGACCTCTGCAGTTAAAAATTAAAATATGTCTTATATTTTTTTATTTTAATACATTAATGCTTATCATTTCGTTTGTTGATTTTTTTAAATCGTACATAACGTTATTTCCCATAAGTCCAATTACCCCAATCAGCGCGTACAGTTACCCATCAGTGTCGGGTAAGTGTACGCAATGCAGAAGTTTACAAAAAAAAAAAATTCCAAAATTTTAAAACTTTTTAGCAGTAATATATTTACGAAAGGTTAAAGTACTCACTCCATAATGTTCCAGTAGAATCAAATCCAGGTGCTCTATTAACAAAATTACGGAATATATAGTAGGTAGCTTAAATATAAATGCGCACAATTACCCTATCTTCCCCTACACTTCATCTTTTTCTAAGTTATAGACGTTATTTTCTATCCTTTTTTAGGTGAAATAACAACAAAACTGTGTAGAAAGGTTAGGTTCATAAAATATCCTCTCATTGTTATAACGCAACTCCTGTTGTTTGTTTAACCTTTTTTTTAAATAGTATTTAAAAGAAGTTTTACGTGTTGCAAAGGTAAATAGTATTTACACACTCATAATGTTCATACAGAAATATTGCCAATGCATTTGCCGACTACTTTCAATCATCGTTTGTGAGGCATTCTAACTCCTCGACTTGGATGGATCGCGATGATGGCTCTGAGAGTTTTAATGTAACCTACTTCTCGGAGAGCGATGTGTACTAGTCCCTGAGGAGTCTCAAGGGAAATGCAACTGCTGGCCCTGATGGCGTCCCTTCTTTTATTCTTAAGGATTGTGCTTCGGTTTTGTCATCCCCTCTGGCTATCCTCTTTAATTTGTCGTTAAAATCGTGTCAATTTCCGGAAATATGGAAATATTCCAAAATTTGCCCGGTGTTCAAAAAGGGCCGACGGGATTGCATCAGAAACTATCGTCCAATCTCGATCATTTGCAATTTTGCAAAGGCTTTTGAAAAATGTATTTACAATCCGCTTTATAATTTCGTGAAGAATCGCCTATCCACTGCGCAGCATGGCTTCATGCAAGGACGCTCAACGGTCACCAATCTTCTTTCCATTACCCAGTTCATCGCGACTGGCATCGATAATGGGTCTCAAACTGACGTGTTGTACACCGACTTTTCTAAAGCTTTTGACCGGTTGAATCATGACATCTTGTTGGGTAAGCTATCGACGATTGGGATCTCACAGAACCTTCTTTTATTTTTTAATTCTTATTTTGCACAGCGTACACAATTTGTTTTATTTGATAGTTTTCGATCTCACAACATCACTGCAACATCAGGAGTACCACAGGGGTCTATATTGGGTCCATTATTTTTTAACATTTATATTAATGATATTACTGCGTCTTTAGATACAGGGCACCTGTTGTATGCAGATGATCTCAAAATATTCGCATACGTTAACAATCGTGATGACTGTTTAAAATTGCAGGCGAACCTCGACAAGGTATGTGAATGGTGTCTAATTAACGATCTGCCCCTGAATATTGATAAATGTTCCGTCATGTCATACACGACAAAGACTGACTCCCATATTTACGATTACAATGTTAACGATTCAGTTCTCCATAGGCCTGACACTCTCTGTGATCTTGGTGTCTCCTTTGATTGCAAGCTATCATTTAAAAATCATATAGCGTCCATCAGGTCGCAAGCTCTGAAAAGTCTTGGTTTCATTATTCGGCATACGAAGGAGTTCAATAACTGTTCAACGTTATCCAAGTTATATTTTGCATTTGTTCGGTCGAGATTGGAATATGCTTCTTTAGTGTGGAATCCATTCTATGACATACACTCTAATGCCCTGGAAAACGTTCAGCGTCGTTTTCTGAAATATTTATACTTTAAAGTTGATGGCCAATATCCTGTCATTGGTGTGGCACAGAGGGAAATGTTACGACGTTTTTTTATGGACTCACTGAAGTACAGACGCACTGTTATGTCCTTACTTTTTTTATCTAATACATTTAAAAGCAGAATTGATTGCCCCGAAATTCTTGCACAACTGCCTTTATTTATTCCTCGGGCAGCTTCGCGGTCAACTTTTACTTTTTACTTTCCTACACCGCGCACTAATATCCTTAGATATTCACCTTTGCACCACATGTGTAACATTTGTAATGAATACCCGTCTCTTGATATTTTTAATTGTAACATCCGGGATATTAGAGCTGTCGTTACTTTTTAGTACAACATATACATTTATTGTTATTATTACTTTTAGTTATTATTACCTTGTGTTTTTATGTCATGTGTTTTTCCTCTTATTTTAATATCATGTTTGTTATAATGTTTTGTGTCCCTAATCCGTAATTAGACATATGTCTGTGGATTAGTGTATTAAATAAATAAATAAATAAATAAATAAATAAATAAATAAATAAATTACATAGAATATATTTTAAATGGCCTTTAAGATGAGAGACATTCATTGGGAGACTATGATTGACTATTTTGAAAAACATAAAGAGTTAGTTACTGGTAAATATACCACTCAGAATGCCAGTGAAAATAACAAAAACCTATGGCAGGAACTAACAGAAGAATTAAATTCTACAGGATATGGTATACGTACTGTAGAGAAATGGCAAAAGGTACTGTATAGTGAATATAATGTATTATATATGTAAATTATTAAATAATAATTAAAATGTTGTGTTAGAGTTGGGCAGATTTTAAATACATGTTGAAGAAAAAAAGTGCTGCAATGTGACAAAACGGCCACGGGTGGAGGTCCTTCAAACACTAAAAATCTTACCAAAGTAGAAGAGAGATTTTTAGGTATTCTCGGAAAAGCTTTTGCCACCGGTCTGGATTTTCCAGAAAGAGGAGTAATGAAATACGATGTATATTAATAATGATTTATTAAAATGTATTTTTATTTCAGCTCCTTTTAACTAGTAGCTGTAAAAAGCGAATTATAGAGGAGGTTTGTAAAATTTTCCACATGACAGTAAATTATAGCAAAATTAAACATAACATAAAAGTAAAATTAACTTATTTTAGAGTAGAGTAGAAGATGATGAACACTTGCAACCAAATACATCACAAACGCCAAGCGATGCACAACAATTTCAGGTATGTTTAGTGTTACTTTATATAAAATTTGTTTACAATATTATTTTTGAAACAGGAATCATCACCGTCAAAAAGAAAACGGCCGAGTGCATCCTCCATGATGGAGCAATATGAAAGAAGCATGTAACTACTGGAAACAATAAACAGTACATTAAATAATAGACTTGGGGAAGTGGTGGTGGCAGTCAATAAATTGTTGGATCAAATTGAGAAAGTTCCAAACCAATTGGAGGGTGTTCAAAACACAGTAATTCAAATGTCTCATGAGGTTACAGAGTCAGTGAGGACCGTTCAAGAAATGATAAATGAATTTACATAATAGATTTATTACACATATGCAAAGTATACAAATGTTTATAATAAAATATTATCGAAAATATTGTCTAATTATCCTGTCCCTCATAACTCTTCCTTCATTTTGCCCATTGTTTTCATTCATGGGTTCATTAATTTCCATATTTTCATGACCAATATTTTCCATATGATCATTATTGTGTATAGGAACATTTCTACTAATACATAAATTATGCAATGTAGCACATGCAGTGGTTAATTCTGCTACAAATCTGAAAATATAAATTATAAAACATCTTCGTTAAGTGTGTGTTTGATTAGTATATTACCTAGGATTATATCTTGCTGTACGCTCTTTTAAAATGCAACGAAATCGCATTTTAAGTAGTTCAATTGTCCTTTCCACAATGTTTCTTCCACCAACATGAGCCAAATTATAATTTACTTGAGGAGTTCCTGGTACAGCATTTGCCACTGGAGTCATTAAATAGGGCTGCAATGGATATCCAGAGTCTCCTAGAAGCCAACAATTTTCACCTTGAAGATTCAACTGTTGCATGTAAGTTTGTATAGCAGAATGACGCCACACAAAAGAATCATGAGTGGAACCACCATCATTTGGATTTAAATTAATTATTTTCATGTATGGATCACAAATTATTTGAACATTTATTGAATGATAACGTTTTCTGTTTATGAAATTATGTTCTTCATCCACTGGTTTCAAAATTGCAACATGTGTTCCGTCAATAGCTCCTGTAATCATTTTGCATATTGATTTTCAATTATTTAAAATGAATTATTTATATTTCTTACCTATAACGCCAGGAAATTGGAATCGATTCATAAACCTTCTTTTATTTTCGTTTCGTTCTGCTAATGATTGCGGAAATTTAATATATACTTCAGACAAGTGGTTACAAATCACTGCAGTAACTTCATGTATGCATCTATTAGCACTTGCCTGGCTTATTCCAAAATTAAAGTCTTGTCCAATACTTCTTTGATAGCCACCTGTGGCATAATATCTTAGTGCAACTAACACTCGTATTTCAACAGCTATACGAGTTCGTAATATGCCTTCATTTAAATGCGGTCTAATGGATGTTACTAACAATTGCGTAACTGCTTTCGTGAGCCTAAATAATTCAATAAATCGCCTCTCTGGTAAACCAAATGGATTGCTGTTATCACGAAGTTGCCTACGATACAAAATCAGATTAGCGTTGCCTTCAGCATTCGCTTCGATTAATAAATTTTGGACAATGGGTAACATTATGAAATTAAATTAAACTTATTCAAAAATTAAAACAAGTACATTAGAACCAATTATTTACGCATTAGGACAATTGCCCACACTTTCACGAGAACGTCCGATCTTTCCGACGTTATAGACTCAGAATCGCTCTTGTAATCGAAATCGAGTCGACTACCGTTTCGAGTTCGGTTATCGTATCGACTTCTCAGAATCCCACTGTTGGTTTGCCGATCTGCCGGAATCGGATATATAGAACCGGTGCGGTAGGTGCACCTAGTTCGCTCTTTGTAGATTCGTTGTTCTCGGGAATTTCGGATCTGACTAGACGGAGTACGAGAGCTATACCTGGTTTTACCTACATATTATACATACAATTGAGAATGCTCGATCGGAACAGTTTCGGAGTAATATTCTTAAAATAAAGGACTAATAAGCAACAGGCAATCTGTCTAAATATCGATGCTGAGTTAATTTGCACATATAATATTATAAAAAAGTTTTATACAATTAATTTCTATATGGGTCTTAGTGTAAACAGTTAAACATCATATGTATACTAAAAGTTAAAAGTAAAGGAAAATTAAAATAAGTATTATTTTCATAACAAAATGATTTTGTTAGGAAAAAATCTAATCTAAATAAGGATTATATAATATATTCACTATTAATATTTAGAAACATAAGTTTTTCCACGTTATTTGGAGCTAATCGTGTTCGTCTTTCGTTTAGCATTAGTCCCGCTTTAGAAAAAAGTCTTTCACATGGAACTGAAGTAGCCATTGCACAACACGTTTCCTTGACAATAATACTTATTATTTGGAAATAAATATTGATTTTCCCTCCACCATTGAAATGGATCCTGATTTCGATCAGCTAGTTCTGTTTCCAAATAACGCTGCACTTCCATTATTGCCCGTGAACTGGAAGATCCCGGAACTTCAGCTTTGGATATCATTTCATCGATTGATGTCCAAATGTTTAAATAATTTTCTACGTTTGAAGTAGATGGTACAGGTTCAACTGCTGCAGATGTGGATGGAGTACTTTTGGATGGTATAGTTTTTTGTGAGATTAGGTCTGACATTCTATTTATTATTTATTTTTTAACTTTTTCTACTGCCACTTTGTCTGAAAATGTATATATTTTAAATCTTGGGTCTAAAAAGGTACAAGTTGCTAAAGTTGCACTGTGTTGTATGAGTCCTTTTTGTCAATAAATTTTCCATAATTGTAAGGTTTTGCGTAAATATGATAACCAGAGATGCAGTCATGTACTGTTCTCCACTAACAGCTCTGGTTACATTTTCAAACGGAAATAAAATTTTAACTAAATCCTTCAATAATTCCCATTCTTCAACAGAAATTTGCGGCAGTGGTATGTATTACGAATTATTAAATTAAGTGAATGAGCATAACAGCCAAAATGTCTCCATTGTAACTCTTCTGTTATTGCTTTAACAATGTTTGGTGCATGGTCGCTAACAGCTAATAATATTTTGTTATTTAAATTCCATTCGGATACGGTATTTTTTAAATTTTCCGCCAAGTTTTTGCTTGTATGACTTTCAGTGAAAGCAGCACACTTTAAAAGCATTGTTTTCATCTGAAAATTTTCATTTAAATAATGAACAGTAATACCTATGAAACTGTCATTGTTAATTGAAGTCCAACAATCGGTTGTTAGACAAACACACGAAACACCTACAATTTCATCTTTACATTTCTTAGTGCATTTTTCATACAAACAAGGAATTAATGTTTTCGAAATTGTTTGTCTATTTGGTATATTATAGGAGAGATTGAGTGCTTTTGTATATCTTCGAAATCCTTTGTCTTCAACTATCCGAAATGGCTGATAATCTAATGTAAAAAGTGTTAATAATTCACCATCTATTTTATTTTTAACATTCATTGGATATTTTTAGTAGAGAAATATGCGGAGACACTAGTCTGGCGCGATGAACATATTTTCCGGGCAACTGAAGTTGATGACGATGCCATGGGTTCGGAAGTCGCCGTGGAAATACTAGCGATACTAGCCAATGTTTCTTGAGGTGCAGTATTAGTTTCAATTGCACGAGTTTTTTCTTGACTTACCTAATGATAATATGAAGTAAGAGAATTATTCATAAAAAATAGGTGTGACTTACTCGTTGAGGGATAGCTTCAGCAACTTCAATATTTTTTTGTTCTACACTCAATGTCACTGTTGGATGCTTACGTTGCATATGTCTTTTCATATTAGAAATAGAACTTCTATAGCACATCTTTTGATCACATAAATCACACTTCGCAAATTCTTTATCAAGCACCGAGAAAAAATTTCATATCACACTTCGCTGTCTATTAGAACTCATTTCGTAATATTTTAGATAATGTAAGTATTATGTATATTCAAATCCGTGCGAATCCCGCGCCAAACACTCACACATCACACACCGGTCATGAATACACATTGTCACAACTGCGCATGTGATACGACATGCATGGATAAAACAGCAGTGCTCCACATATTACGATCTTCTGCACTTATTATTTGTGTATTATTGAAATAGTTAATACGATTATACATTCATACCCATAGTGTTTATTTACAACACATCCAGACATAATAGTGACACTACCAATACCGAAGAATTATGGTCACGTGAAATTAGTTCATTTTTCCAAAGATATAATAATAAACAAAATAATGCATTTCTTAGATTCTTTCAATAGCAATAGGACATCCATGTATACGCACTGTACAGTCGGTATTATTCGAATGAATGCACGGGAATATTATTTTCATAAAAAATATGCACTTCCAATACTTGAGTTTAAATTTTAAATAAACCCTGAACTTCCACAATTAATAAAGATGAATATGGTATAGTTATTGGTCAGATGTTTCTTTTATTAATACAATGGTGCAATAGTTACATTAGATTCTTTAAAGCTGTTATAAAAACAGTTTAGGTATTCTAATATAGTTGGAATACAATTGACTAATTATTCTTTAGAGAAAGAAATAATTAGAAACCATATAGCAAAATACAAACATTAATGTACTAATTACTAAATTACAAATCCTTGCTGAAGTACGTATGTTACTATTTCTTGGAAGTAGGTATAATAGTTTATGAATTTTTATAATTTATTTTTTTGGTTTCTTGCACCAGGTTCAGAGTCGGAATCGGAACAGGTGCACCTGATTCGTTTAAGGAGCAGATAGTACCATCCCTAGAATGCGGTACTCTGTTAATCTACTGGCTCTGCCCCACCATAACCATCAGCGCTTTAGGCGACCTAAAGTAAAACTAATATACGTTTTGGCGCCAATGAATCTTGTGCCTACCCCATGCCACTAAAATAATGTTTAGCAACACACAAAAAATTTGTTGGGTGACGTTTCTACGCGTTTCCGTAAAGTGACAGCGCTATAGTAGTGACATCTCAAGTTATTCGGTTTAAGTCATTATTCAAATTTACTTATAGGTCTCTTGTTGCTAACACCGTGGCGCCATCTAATAATGGCGTACATAGGTAGATTAGACGGCAAAACCCCGGATTTAACTGAACAAATCGATTATTCGTGCTAATATAAGTACAGTATTGTCATCTCCACGAAAATAAAATTCTCACTATTTATAAAATTCCCTACACACTAAACAAAATAAATTTGTAACTGGGGCCTGTAATTGATTTACTCATGGGTTTTCTACTTTGGAAAATATTAGTATTTACAATTTTTGGCACCGATTGTTTTCAATATACCTAATTGTCCAATTTCACAACATGATCAAGGCATTCTATGCATAACAACGGTCGGCGGCACAGGTCATTTACATACATATGTGTACATACCAAATGCATACGAATCAAAGATACGACTTTGGTATGATCACGTAAACCCAACGTGATCACCGAATCTGTTCAGCGATTTGAGTATAGACAACAGTTAAGTGTTCGCTGGACAGGAGCGTTCACCTTTATGTGATCGCCTTCCATAGGGTACTTTTCACTGCTGCCATATGTAAGAATTGTTCAGATTAAACAGAATAAACAATAATAATAGTTTTTTCTGCATTAAGTTTCGGTGTAGTTTTTAGTGTAAGGGCCAGTTTTTCCAACTCCGATTAAAATACTCGGGTAACTCCAATATTATAATACATTTACTTATGCACAATACCCTTAATTTGCTTATCTTACTTTTCTAATAACTTTCTTCAAAATTGTGTGTTACGTTGGTGTTGAAATGCGTTAATGGCGCATGCGTACAGAACACGCTCATAATCATTTAAAATGTTTTCAAGCCTACAGCTTCCCTTATTGTCGACTGGTCACTAGATTCATCATCTATGATCCGCGTCAGACATGTGATAAGATCTTTTTTTTATATCTGAAGACACTCGCAACACATCTTGATTTAAAGTTCCATCTGGTTGGTGCAGCCTGTGGAAGTCGATTTTTCACAACATATTATTTGTTATCAAACAAATCAGAAAAATTACATCCAAATTAGGTATTTATAATTAATTTATCTGTTAAAAGAAATTTGTCACGGGGGCAGTGCCCCGTTGCCCTCCCTGCAGCTGCCGCCACTGGTCTACACATGATATGAATTTAACATTACAGGTTATTAACTACTTCATCATATTAGTAATGTTATACTTTCATGTAAGCATGATCATGTGATTATAAAATTCCTGTTTATTTTGTAAATTAAATAATTGGGCAGGAGTCTGTCAGTAGAACAAATGAAGGAAGACGTTTTCAAATTGCTTAAATATTATGAATATTTCTAAATTGCAATGCGTAAATCATTACAGACACCCGTTACTTATAAATAAACATATAAAAGAAAATTTGATGTTATATGAAATGACAGAATCATTTGATTTTTCGGGGAAAACAGTCAAAATGGAAAATATATTCGGATTCCACACTTGATTGGGGGAAAGTTATTATTATATATATGGTTAATAGCATAGGGATTCAACTTGTACAAACAGTAGTTTCAGTAGAGGGAATAATTGTCCTCTATAAAACCGACTTCGCGTCGAATCCCCACCATATTCAACAACATCTCTAATGACGGCCATTCACGCGGTATTCAAAAGTCTTGTCGAATAGAATGTCACGTAACGTCGAACAAAATGCTCGTTTTGTTGGTCATGCGGTACGGTGTCGTCGATTGTATGTCTGTCTTACTTCAATATATGTGCATTTCCACTTGTTCAACCTTATTTAAAATTTGCCTCCATAAAAAAGGTAAACAAATACATAGTAGGTATGTAAGTCAGGTGTTAACACTGGACGTTTTCATTAATATAATTCATCCAATTGCAATAAAAATATTACATATTGCTGTGATATGTACTATGGTTAATAACCGATAGTTTTTATCTTGAAATTGATTTATAAATTAGTGGAAGCTACTATAATACCCACGTTGCGTAGCAAAATATATTGTGATGTTTACTATATTTTCTTTAAGGAAGATATATACCGGGCTCTTTTTTTATCATTACACATAGCATTTTCCCTATGTGTAATGATAAAAAAAAAATTGTCAATGCATTAGCGATATAGTCACTGTATAGTAGACAACCAGTTATACACCAATGAAGAATTTACGTATAGCATACCTTAATTTTTAAATCAGGTTGCCATGACGGGAAAAACATTTTTTATGTCTAATATTTCTGAATTTTTATTCAAACATAAGTCATAAATTAAATACATTTTATTAAAAAATAGATAATTTATTTATAAATCATGGATAAATACAACAGAAATGAAAAGGTGGCAATAGTAATGTGGTACCAGAAAAATAATAGTTTAAGGCAAGTTAGAGACATGTTTTCCGTCAATTATCCAGACAGACCTATACCTTGTGCAAAAACAATTCTGAACTTTTTTAAAAAATTTCAAGAAGATAGTTGTGTTCTAAATTCTCACAAAAAAAGAAATAGAACCAATCATGTTCGAACAGAAGACATGAAATTAAATATCCTGTGTTACCTAGAGGAACGGTCTGTAGGATCGCTTTTAGATGTAGCTAAACATTTTGGAGTATCGTACAGTTCGGTATACAAAACTCTGAAAGAATTTAAATATAGGCCATACAAAATATCAAATCATCAAGAGCTTTTCGAAGAGGATAAGATAAAACGAACTGAGTTTTGTGAAATAATGTTTAACATGTGAAATGAAAACCAAGAAATTTTAAATAAAATAATTTTTACTGATGAGGCTACATTTACCGTAAACGGTGAAGTCAACTCTCAGAACTTTCGGTTTGTACCCTACATTTATCCATGAAAAATTATTAAATTTCCTATCCATTAATCCATTAGGTACTGGTCCCGTACAAATCCTCACGCTCAAAACCTGACCCGAACACGGTACCCTCAAAAAGTTAATGTCTGGATTGGAATAATAAGCGATAGACTTATTGGCCCATTTTACTTTCTTATACGTAGTATAAGGAAGTATTGTGATGATGAAAATTGTCGACCTCGAGATTTTTGCAGATGTCCACGTTTTGAGGTCCCCTGATACCAAAAAAGTGGTTTTTAAAAAATGTTTGTGTGTGACCACGATAGCGGTCAAACCGCTGCAGATATCAATTCCAAATTTTGTATTTGCGTGTATAATCTCCCTCTTGAGAACTGATTAGATTTTGAGAAAAATCGGCAGACCGGAAGTAGTAGTTTACTTCAGTGAAAAAATCGAATTTTACAAATATTTCGTCAATTACTAAGTTTAAACAAATTTATAAAGAATTCAAATGTACTCAGAATTAAATTTGAGACAAATTGTCTTAAAAAAGTTTTTTGAAATTCCTACCGGAAGTAGGTCTTTTACTCTCGAAAATCAGTTTTTTGCGAATATCTCGCAAGTCATGCTTTCTAGGCAGGTGCATTACGAGTATAAAAGTGTTTAAATGATAATTCTAAATATCTTTTGTATAAAAAAAATTTCAAAATTCGGACCGGAAGTACCACTTTTACTCTTACCGAATAGCGATTTTTTGCAAATATGTCGTAAATTATGCATTCTATATATATTTATTAAGAGTACAAAAGTATTTAGAGTTGGATTTGCAATATTTTTGGTATACATGAAATTTCAAAATTCGGACCGGAAGTAGCACTTTTACTCTTAGCGAGTAGCACTTTTTTTCGAATATCTTGCAAAGTATGCATTCTATAGGGATATATTATGAGAATGAAAGTACTTAGAATAGGATTTTGAATGATTTTTGTATAAAAAAATTCTTAAAATTGTATAGTTTGAAACGCTCATACGTATAAGAAAGTCGTGTGGTGGCCACACCTCATTTTTTGATAATATCTTGCAAAGTATGTATTCTATAGCGATTTATTAAGACAATGAAAGTACTTAGAATAGGATTTTGAATAAGTTTTGTATTAAAAAAATTCTTAAAATTGTACAGCTTGAAACGCTCATACGTATAAGAAAGTCGTGTGGTGGCCACACCTCATTTTTTTATTGACGGTAACCTCACTGCAGTGAAATATTTGAATTTGTTGAGAGACCATATCATTCCATCAATTGAGATGATGAATGTTGATGAACCCTGGTTCCAAATGGATGGGGCCCCGCCACATTCTACTAACGCTATCAGGAGTTTTTTAAATAACTTATTTCAAAGACGGTGGATTGGTAGATTTGGTCCCATACTATGGCCTCCAAGATCAGCTGATTTATCGCCAAATGACTATTTTCTTTGGGGTTACCTAAAAAGTAAAATTTACAACAATGTACGAATACGCAACTTGAATGAACTTAAAAGAGCGTATACGTACTGCATGTAATGGAATAAGGCCAGAATTTATTAGAAATACACTTCGTTGCTTTCAAGATCGCCTTGCTTATTGCCTTGAAAGACAAGGTGGACATTTCGAGAACTTGTTATGATATTAGACTTCACATTTAAGTTCGTTTAATTGTTATAATAAACTAATTATTTTGTTTCAAGTGATATTCTGCATTTTCTTTATTAAAAACATAACCTAATTCTTCTAAGCTTTATTTTGCTCTGTATCGCCCAGTGTTACCAGTACAAGTATTATTGCCGAATCAAATACTTTCGCGCTAAATTTTAACAGTTTTGTAATAAATGTAAACGGTTTTATGTACGCTGCAAAGTTTAATTTTTCCGTACAAATAATTTATGGTAGAAGTAAGAGAAACGGATCTCCAGAATATTATTTTATTTGTATCAACGTTACGCGGCCAGTGGGAAATGGCGGGAAATCCTTAATGTAGCAATTATGATGTTGACGACGTGATATATTTCGAATTTTAAAATTGTAAGAAAAATTGTACAAAATTAGTTATTTACGATATAATTGTTAAAAGTGCTATTTTATTTTGCGAGTAAGATTTGCGGCACGAGGGTGATTAGGAACTGGAGCAATTTAAAATAAGCAAAATAAAATAACATTTTAACACGTGTATCGTACAGTGTTTCTGCTACAAACTCAATTTTTATTTTAAAATTTTAATAAAAAGTTTAACGAAAATTGACTGATAAAAATCTTATGACAGCTCACTGTTCCTGCTTGTCAAAATACGAGTGTATAACTGGTTGTCTACTATACAGTGACTATATCGCTAATGCATTGACAATTTTTTTTTATCATTACACATAGGGAAAATGCTATGTGTAATGATAAAAAAAGAGCCCAGTATATTTGAAATGTACTTTGACTCTTACTTTTAGTTTTACTCTCAGGGTTCAAAATTGTTTTCTTGATTTGAAATAGTTAATTGTAATACAGCATTTCTTTATGTTCTGGGTTCTGACTGTGTTGTTTGATGTTTACTTTCCTTACCCTTTTTAAAATTGATTTATTTGTTCTCTCACTTATTCTAATGTCTTTACTTCTCTTTGGGACGGGTATAAATGAATAAAAGGATGGATATCAATAATACATACTTATTTTTTTTATTTATAATCCTAAATATATAAAAACGCGGTTATTTTAACCTATTTATATAATACTTAAAGATTCATTTATATGATTTATTTTGTTCTTTGAAATACAAGCATCTTGCAATCCTTCTTATTTTAATGTGTTATGATTGTTTGTCTAATTATCTCTTTATATGTGTTCAAAGCCTATCCTCTCATTTTAAAGATTTTCTATAAGCCTAGTTGATTGATATCCTTTATTGAATTACCTAATCCAAGATTTGCACGTCGGACCTCGGTTAAACAATAATGGACTTCTGAATTATTTATATCCTTTATTGAGTCACCTAATCCCAGATTTGCACGTTGGACTTCGGTTAAACAATAATGGAATTCATTAAGTGTTTAAATGACAATTTATTTTATTGTGATTGAGGCTGAATTATTTATATCTTTTATTGAGTCACCTAATCCCAGATTTGCTAGTTGGACTTCGGTTAAACAATAATGGAATTCATTAAGTGTTTAAATAACAATTTATTTTATTGTGATTGAGGCTGAATTATTTATATCCTTTATTGAGTCACCTAATCCAAGATTTGCACGTTGGACTTCGGTTAAACAATAATGGGATTCAGTAAATGTTTAAACAACAATTTGTATTTATTATATTATATTTGAACACACATAAATGAATGTATTTATTTATTGATTATTAGATTGCAAGTGAAACTTTATTATCATGCTTGTACTTACGCCGATTCGCTGTAGATCTTTTCGAACTCATCCAGAAAATTATTGGATTCCATCTTTGTTGGTAGTTCTTTTGTTTGCGCTTTTCTTCGGAAAGCGATTTTTATCCACTGAAGGAATGACTACTTCTCGCGCTCTCTTATTTCTTGGCGCGCTTTTCTGGTTTGAATATTCCAGTCGTGTACCCCCCACTACACTATATCTGTCTTTTCTTAAAAGCGTTTTGATTTTGTAGATTCATTACTTCCTTTGGTAGTCGGGATCGCCGGAAGAATTCTTGAAGAACTCCCTTTTCTTCTTTTGGTTTGTCGGATCCAATGGAGAACTCTTGAAGAACTGCCTATTTTGGCTGCGTTGCCCCTTTTTATAGGCAAGGAAAAATATAGAACGCTAATTTTTGTTTATATTGAAATTCTTTTCATATTCTTGTTTGAATTTGCTTAACTGCTTCCTCTGTGACAGATTTCTTAACCATTTGTCTAATCTTTGTTCCCATTGGTCGATCACTGCCATTTTGGAATTTCAACTTTGTTTACATTTTTATGCACTCGCATTCTCAATCAATATCGGTTGATCTTATTGATTGGTAAGTACCTTTTAATTTATTCTTATCTCTAAATTATCGTGTATTTTTATTATCTTTACGTTATCGCCAGTCCGCGTTGTATTTGTATATATTTTCATTTCCTTTGTTATTGTTTTTAATGTATCTTCTTTCGTTGTTGATTAGTCTAATCCTGATGTTTCTCTTTTTCTTTTTAGATATGGGTAATATTGGAAACACGTCGCATATTACCTTTGTCCTTTTGGTTTCCCTTGGATTGTCCTTTTCCTTTGGGTGTACCAGCTCTTCCTTTTCGTTGAGGTCATTGAACCATTCCCTCGTGTTTGGTGAATTCTGCAGATCTGTCAACCTTTAATCGAGAGTCATTGATGTAAGTCTTTTTAATTTATATTGCATTATACTTTGACTGATATCTTATTTGTTTTAGCTTGGAATTTTTTTTTGGAGTATATTCGTGTGGAGAAGAAATAAACAAATCGTATATCTCAACGTACATTCAATATTAATTTATTCAGAAGATACCAGTGAAACGTGCATATTGCCACATAGACTTTTATTTTTAATAGTTATAGTGATTACAGTAGTGATACTTTAAATGTTTGAACAATATTTCTTAGTGTTCTCGCAGTTAAAAAAATGCATTCTTGAACTTGACCTGCTTTTCTGTTAGTTGCTAATAATATTGTTTTAAGGTCATTATATATCCTTTTCAAACTTAGGTCAGTATTTGAACATTGTTTTATACAATATGTAATTCTTATATTCTAATTTGTTTGAAAATTTCAAGTATTTATAATCCTTGGATCTGTTTATCGTCTACCATTCATAGGGTGTATGCAACCCACACCTAATGAATGTTTATAGTGTTGCATATTCGCATTCTTTTTCAAGAGTCAATTATTTTTAGTCAAATAGAAATGGTTTTGACTTTTATGTCTATTTAAATGGAATATTGTTACAATTATATTGTTGTATTTTATCTCTGAATTGAGAATTTTAGTTTTATCGTTGTATACTTAAATTATCTTGGCTTTTTGGATTAAATGAATCAACCTTCTCCTAAATTAATGTTATCGACTCCTTCTGCCACCTAGTGAAGGATTTCATAAGACTCCTACTGTCGAGCGGTCTGCCTTATCTCATGTGTGTAACGTATACATGTGTTGGCGGGTAGATGGCGTACGATGTTTTATTTAATAGTTGGGTATTTTAATTATTTTCTAATTAGTTTTGGAGTTTCTTTTTGGGCTTAGAGTTATGTAACAAATTAATTATAATTATTTTCCACTTTTCTATTGTCATTTGAATCTGCGTTTATGTCGTGTGTGTGAAATATCAGTTTAGGTGTCGTGGGCTTTAGTCCTAGTGTGTTGATAACGCTTAGGATCGCTGGATGACAAGTGGATTCCTTCTCTTGAACGTTAACTGTCGTAGAAGAAGCATTAAGACATCACAGAGCAGATGCAATCTTTTTAGTCACCATCTTGAGAAATGTTTGGTTGTTAAGTATATCGTGTTTAATCGCTAGTAAAAAGCGCATAGTATAATATTTCTCAAGGTTTAATATGGAATTGGCGTTATACTTATAATCTTGTTGAGGATATTGTTGTCGTGGCTTAAGAATTGTTTAACTGCTGTAAGTATAATTTCCACGTGTCTAATCGATCTTAATTTGTGTTGTTTCTATATTCAAATATAGCTG
Source organism: Amphimallon solstitiale (assembly GCA_963170755.1). Lineage (NCBI taxonomy): Eukaryota > Metazoa > Arthropoda > Insecta > Coleoptera > Scarabaeidae > Amphimallon > Amphimallon solstitiale. The sequence continues at coordinate 48,348,789 of OY720677.1, read as the reverse complement.
TTAGTGCATGGCATAGACCTCATTTGAGCACTTCTGTTGGGTTAAGTTTAAGAACCACGTGCCCATGGTAATTTTACGGTTCCAAGGGAATTAATTGCTGTATCCTGCGGTGAAGACATAATTGAGGTGCAGATTAATGAAATAATGTAGCCTTCCTACGCTAATTTTTCCTGAGATGTCGTTAGCCGAAGATATGTGAGGCAGTTTTCCTTGTAACGAGTGGGATCCGTAGAAGGTATCGTGTATGGTAGCTGTGGATGTGGTTTTCCTTTAAGGTACTGTGACTGTGTAATTTTCCTGATATTACCCATAACGTGGGAATTATTGGCCAAACAGTTTTGGTAAAATTTATGTCAATTTCGAGTACTTCGTACAGTAAATTTCAATTTTCCGGCCTAGCTAATCAAATAAGTCATCGTAATTTCTTAAATTAACTTCTTGTGGCATGTGAGCCTTTATAATTTGAATTTATTAAATTAACGTAGTTTATTAATAACAGTGACCCCAGTTTGGAGGTTACTTTGTCATTTTTGGAGACGTTACGTAGCCTTTTTATTTTTGGATTTAGAACTTGAACAAATTTTGGATGTGTATTGGCGTTGTAGCCTCACATCTGTCTTGTGTAAATTCATAGCTTGTTATTTAGTGTAATTAGTCAACCATTTAAATTTATATTTGTACAATCATGTAAGAAATTATTGAATTTAATTTTAATCACGTTCTCTTATGTAAAGCATAGTTAACTAGCGCTAATATTTATAGTATTAGATACCATATAACTTAGAGTCTGCACTCTAATGTCGAATAGATTGTCGGTAGCCTCTGGTATACAGAGTGGTTTATTTTGGTGTTGACGTGTTGCAAATCACGATCAAACTGTTCGACTTTGGAGGGACTTTCGGCAAGTTGCCTTATAACTGTATGCTTTTGGTAAGAATATTGTCGGTTAATTATTTTAACTTTAAGGTTGTTTCATGTGTTCTCCATTTTGAATTTCTTAAATTTTGTAATTGTACGTCATTGATAATTTTAAGTTGTGGATCACCATGGGTGACCATTTAAGATTTTATTCATTCCTTCAGAAGTTTATTACTGGCAACTGAGTTGCGCTTTTGTGACGCATATTTCATTGTTTTGTGCCTTTGAATATCTTGTTGGACAAGATTAGTTAGTAATAGCCGGTTTTGTGTTCGATATTTGAAACGAACTGTTTGTTCCAAATTATAGTTTTCAATAACCGTATGTTAAGTTTGAATGAGTGTGTGTTGGTCTTATTTTTCTTATCACCTGGGGAGTTTTACATTGGATCTGGTCCGGGGTCTGAATATCTGTTGGGCTCAGCATATTTTAACGGATAGGCGCCCTGACAACATAACCTTCGACGAGTACTGTGTTCGAACTCGCCCTAATTCTGACTGTAGCTGGAGGCGGTGCTGACTCCCATATTTAACATCGACCCCTGGGAAGTAAGAGGTAAGACTTGAGTGTTATAAGTTGGTGATTATTTAATAGACAAGCGTCTTCCTAAATTTAAATAGAGGGTTAATTACCGTGGTGGTGTCTGACTTACTACCTTCTTGGAATTTGGGTACCGAATCTGTTTAGGGCCTTGGCCATTTATAATTTAAATACAAGAGGGTAGCAAGGTTTTTGGCGCGCCAACGTTGTGGGGCCTTTTTGAAGGGAAAAAAAATTAGTTTTTTTATAAATCAAGAATTTTGGATTTTGGGAATTTTCAGAAACTTTTGAATCATCTTCAGGAATTAATTAATTTTAGCATTGAAGACCTTGTCATATTTTGTTTTGAGTAAAAGTAAAGTATATCCCAGCTTATATCACAGTTACGTCTTACGTTGTGTGTGATTTTGAATGTTAGCTGTACTTTTGGCCATTAGTTACTGAATGTTAGAATGTTTGATACTGTATCGCTGATGTATGTTCCGTACTTTTGAATGTTTCTGTACATCTGAATACTTCCGTATATTTGAATATTTTCGTACATTTGAGCACTTAATGTATACATTGTTAAATAACAGTATTGGGAATTTGAGAACCAATTGCGAAGTATAGGGCCAAATTGTTTGTGAGAAATTTTCGTCTTTTAAATATTTTTGAGACACATCTCTGTAAAACATTTCGAGTTTAAGTCTTGTGTGGTGACTTTGTATTTTACAACTTTGTGTATCTTGTGCAGGCTACAGGTATAGTGGTTCTGACCTTCAAAATGGCGGTTGATTGTTTAGTATGAATGTTTAGAGTACTTGTTAGATCTGTTAGATATTTCGTGATTTTACTATTTTTGGTAGTATGACTTGTATGTGTTAATCTATCTTTGTTTTGAACTTAATTATTTCGCTAGTTGGTAGAATTAATATTTTCGAATCTGTTTCGTCACTGTGGGTCATCGCTTATGCAGTCAGTCTCATAGTTTTTTTGTTGTTGTATCGCCCTTGAGTTAATAGTAATAATAATAGTAATAATAGATATCGTGTAATAGGTTGTTTAATAATAATAATATGGGATTATATGGGATTTGTCACTTCTTAATGTTATTGCGGATAATTTGAATCGCTTTTAAGATTTGGCTTTGGCTGTGTTTGTGTGGTCTTCAGTTGTCTTGACCTTTCGTGAATATTACTTTTACAATCTGTTTATCGTATGTTTGATTGGAATGAATTATGATGTTTGGTATATTTTCGTATTATTTTCGATAACCCTTTCCGTACCGTTCATGCAGTTGTTATCGTTAATATGTTGATACCATTAGTTCATTCTGTTATATTATGGATAGATTGCACTACACTGTTTCTTATGTTTGAGTACTCTAACAAATTTGGTAGGCCATGTGTGCAGTTTGGCGGTTGATCATCGAAAGAGAATGTTTTTAAAGTGTATGTGATTGTCCCATACAGGATCATTTTTTCGTTTGTCTAGTTTGAGAAATATTTGTAGTTACGTATTGCGATAATTAAATTTTCTCGACCCTTTTTCCCTATCTTCGTGAAGTGTAAACCTGTTTGAATTTCACTTTTACAGTTTGGCTTATCGTGTGGAGCCTGCTACCTGTTCACCTAATTTATCGTATAGTATCGTAGAGTTTCCGTATAATTCGGGATTGTTGAACTAAATGGAAGGTTATCGTATCGTTTTGGAGTATCGTCTCGTATCGTATTTTGCAACCACATATGTGGGATAATTTGTATCTGCACGTCAAAAGTCAACAGATTTAATTGAATTCTTACCTTGGTTTAATTGCTTCATGAGATAGTAGTATACCATCTTAGTTTTGTGGTTATTAGAGTTTTCCCATATGTATTGTTTAGTTTTGTGGTCCTTAGTAACTTTTACACTTGTGTGTTGTATGTTTTGAAATCTTTTGATTTCATGTAACGAACTTTTGTTCGTTATCTTCCGTATGAGTTCAGTTGTCAGTTATCATCATGATTAAGCTCTGTTACGATCTATAGTCCAGTTAGTGGTGTTGTATGAGCCACTTGTGTTTTCTTTGGTGAATTTAGCAGACTTTTATTTTGGTTTATTGTAGTTTATTGATAATCTGCTAATGTTGCTTGGACTTTAATTTTGTGATCGATCCAGGAAGTATATCTCTGAGTGAAGTTTTTTTGTCCTGGTACATGGAGTGTTGAACATCTTAAAGCACAACCTATCGATGATTGAACTCTTGCAAAGTTTTCTTGGTTTGCAGGTAGGCCTTAAGAATATACCTGTGGGTTTAATGCCTGGGCGTAAAAGGCGTCCCAAAAATTTTCTGTTTCCCCCGTTTCTTTTAACATCTTCAATTTTAGTTGTCGTGGGTTCGACGTATTTCCTTGCGTGTTCTGATCTGGGATGTTCTCCCTATGTTTTGTCGATAGCCCACACAGCGACGATTGAATTGGGTGGATTAATTTCGTGTAACTCTGTATGTCACTTTTGAGTACCGTATAACTTACGTTAGTTAAGTTATTTTCGACTTCCGTGTAACTTTTATAAGTTATGTATTTTCGTACCGATTTTGACTTTTGTACCGATCTCGACTCTGCCGTACTGATTTTGACGTTCCGTACCGAATATGACTTTCGTATCGTTTACGATTAAGTATTATCGATTTTATGACTTTCTTACCGTACAGCAGTTCTAGAACCTTTACCATTTTGGGATTATGCTTCGTATCGTATGGTCTAGAATTTGCATTTGATAGTTATTCTATCGTGTTGTATGTGTCGTACTGACATTTTCCTTCTGATTAGACGTTTATTTGCGAAGGTATAAAGAAGAACGGTCTTTATGTGATAGTTCTCAGCCTTTCAAGGGTCGTGTCCTGGCGACCTTTTTGCTATTGTTATTGTCAAAATGTTACCTCCAGGATTTGATATTGACTTTCGCCTTATGGCTTTATCGCTCGCCTTCAGCGTTTCAGTCGGGACAACGCCGGTCCAGACTTTAAACTCCTTGTTGCTATGTCTATTTTGTTTGACGATCTTCAGTTGTTGTGTTTCCGGAATGTACGTTTGTCGCGTGGACGTGCCGTCCGTGTCTTTTAGTAGTTTCACCATTCTGTGCTATACCCTGTCTTTATATACCTCTCCTTATTCCGCTTTGTATTCCATATCTGTAGTAATAAACCCATTTTTAGTTGACCTTTTATTTTTGTTTGTTGTGAGATACCGAGGGCCTCACCCAAAGTTCTCTTCTACCGTCGCTTATCTGCAGAGTGTCGTTTCGGGGGTTGCCTTTCCCGCATCTTGGTCTATTGGTAGTATCTCTTCCTAATTCCTGTGCCTTCGACCGTCGTAAGGATCACCGCCGGCCGGGCACACTGTACTTAACCCGTCTACTCCATTTCCTTTTTGATGCTATCAGTGGTACTGGGCTGTCGGTTGGTCAGGTCTCGGGGCGCGTCTGTGCAGAATCTCGACACCCATGTTTTTTTATTTATTCCTCGTTAATTCCCCGTACCGGCTGAATGCCGAAGGACCGCGTGGTGGTTTTGGTCAAGCGTTTGGTGATGCTGCGTTTGCTGTCGGACATGGTCGCGCACATTTGTCTTTCCTTTTTGCCTAGTCGTTGTCGACTTTTACTTGGTTCTATTGTATCGTATGTTTATATGTTGTGTTACGCACAGTTCAGTTCCTGGTTTCATAACTCTTGGCTTAACGGTAATTTACAAGTAAATAACCTTTTGTGGTGAGGGAGGAATTTGTTACAATTATATTGTTGTATTTTATCTCTGAATTGAGAATTTTAGTTTTATCGTTGTATACTTAAATTATCTTGGCTTTTTGGATTAAATGAATCAACCTTCTCTTAAATTAATGTTATCGACTCCTTCTGCCACCTAGTGAAGGATTTCATAAGACTCCTACTGTCGAGCGGTCTGCCTTATCTCATGTGTGTAACGTATACATGTGTTGGCGGGTAGATGGCGTACGATGTTTTATTTAATAGTTGGGTATTTTAATTATTTTCTAATTAGTTTTGGAGTTTCTTTGTGGGCTTAGAGTTATGTAACAAATTAATTATAATTATTTTCCACTTTTCTATTGTCATTTGAATCTGCGTTTATGTCGTGTGTGTGAAATATCAGTTTAGGTCTCATGGGCTTTAGTCCTAGTGTGTTGATAACGCTTAGGATCGCTGGATGACAAGTGGATTCCTTCTCTTGAACGTTAACTGTCGTAGAAGAAGCATTAAGACATCACAGAGCAGATGCAATCTTTTTAGTCACCATCTTGAGAAATGTTTGGTTGTTAAGTATATCGTGTTTAATCGCTAGTAAAAAGCGCATAGTATAATATTTCTCAAGGTTTAATATGGAATTGGCGTTATACTTATAATCTTGTTGAGGATATTGTTGTCGTGGCTTAAGAATTGTTTAACTGCTGTAAGTATAATTTCCATGTGTCTAATCGATCTTAATTTGTGTTGTTTCTATATTCAAATATAGCTGCTAGTGCATGGCATAGACCTCATTTGAGCACTTCTGTTGGGTTAAGTTTAAGAACCACGTGCCCATGGTAATTTTACGGTTCCAAGGGAATTAATTGCTGTATCCTGCGGTGAAGACATAATTGAGGTGCAGATTAATGAAATAATGTAGCCTTCCTACGCTAATTTTTCCTAAGATGTCGTTAGCCGAAGATATGTGAGGCAGTTTTCCTTGTAACGAGTGGGATCCGTAGAAGGTATCGTGTATGGTAGCTGTGGATGTGGTTTTCCTTTAAGGTACTGTGACTGTGTAATTTTCCTGATATTACCCATAACGTGGGAATTATTGGCCAAACAGTTTTGGTAAAATTTATGTCAATTTCGAGTACTTCGTACAGTAAATTTCAATTTTCCGGCCTAGCTAATCAAATAAGTCATCGTATTTCTTAAATTAACTTCTTGTGGCATGTGAGCCTTTATAATTTGAATTTATTAAATTAACGTAGTTTATTAATAACAGTGACCCCAGTTTGGAGGTTACTTTGTCATTTTTGGAGACGTTACGTAGCCTTTTTATTTTTGGATTTAGAACTTGAACAAATTTTGGATGTGTATTGGCGTTGTAGCCTCACATCTGTCTTGTGTAAATTCATAGCTTGTTATTTAGTGTAATTAGTCAACCATTTAAATTTATATTTGTACAATCTTGTAAGAAATTATTGAATTTAATTTTAATCACGTTCTCTTATGTAAAGCATAGTTAACTAGCGCTAATATTTATAGTATTAGATACAATATAACTTAGAGTCTGCACTCTAATGTCGAATAGATTGTCGGTTGCCTCTGGTATACAGAGTGGTTTATTTTGGTGTTGACGTGTTGCAAATCACGATCAAACTGTTCGACTTTGGAGGGACTTTCGGCAAGTTGCCTTATAACTGTATGCTTTTGGTAAGAATATTGTCGGTTAATTATTTTAACTTTAAGGTTGTTTCATGTGTTCTCCATTTTGAATTTCTTAAATTTTGTAATTGTACGTCCTTGATAATTTTAAGTTGTGGATCACCTTGGGTGACCATTTAAGATTTTATTCATTCCTTCAGAAGTTTATTACTGGCAACTGAGTTGCGCTTTTGTGACGCATATTTCATTGTTTTGCGCCTTTGAATATCTTGTTGGACAAGATTAGTTAGTAATAGCCGGTTTTGTGTTCGATATTTGAAACGAACTGTTTGTTCCAAATTATAGTTTTCAATAACCGTATGTTAAGTTTGAATGAGTGTGTGTTGGTCTTATTTTTCTTATCACCTGGGGAGTTTTACATTGGATCTGGTCCGGGGTCTGAATATCTGTTGGGCTCAGCATATTTTAACGGATAGGCGCCCTGACAACTTAACCTTCGACGAGTACTGTGTTCGAACTCGCCCTAATTCTGACTGTAGCTGGAGGCGGTGCTGACTCCCATATTTAACATCGACCCCTGGGAAGTAAGAGGTAAGACTTGAGTGTTATAAGTTGGTGATTATTTAATAGACAAGCGTCTTCCTAAATTTAAATAGAGGGTTAATTACCGTGGTGGTGTCTGACTTACTACCTTCTTGGAATTTGGGTACCGAATCTGTTTAGGGCCTTGGCCATTTATAATTTAAATACAAGAGTTATTATAATTAGTGTACTAATTATGTATCTAATTATTTATTAAATAAATTACCTTAAAATACGGTCGTGTCTTGTTTATTTGTGTTTATTTTTTATTAAATATTGATTAACTATATACCTACAGTAGACGCCCTCTTAACCGACTATCTTTTAACCGACCCTTTCCTAGAAGACATTTAGATTTCATTTCCGTTGCCGACAAGTCACCAACCAGATGTACCTTTACCACTAATGAGTCAGACGAACTCTCGCTGCCGCATTAGAGTCTATACATCGTAGTTTTTGTGCGTGTTACAAACTTAACCATACTGTTGTAGTGAACTCTTCAAATTAGTGGAATAAAACGAAAACGTGTTGTAGTGTCAATGAAAGACAAGTTAAATGCCATTGAGCGGCTTGAAAAAGGTCATTCTGTAAAATCAATTAGTGACGAATTCGGTGTTGGAGTGACAACCGTAAAAGACTGGCGCCGAAACAAGAAATCCATTCAAGATTAATGCACTCAAATCGAGTCTGATAAAGTCCTCTCCAGTAGATGTACTTTAAAGAAACCTATCAATGAACAGGTAGACGATGCCTTATGGTTATGGTTTATGCAAGAGCGTGGCAAAGGTACGCCTATAACTGGTCCGATTTTAAAAGAAAAGGCTGAGATACTGCATGTCAAGTTTGAGAATGGAGGAAATTTTTGTGCGAGCGATGGCTGTTGGCACGCTGGAAGAAACGTCACGGTGTACATGTTTTAAGTGTGTGCGGTGAAAAACTGTCAGCTGATCCAATTGTAGCAGACGAATGGAAAAATAAATTACAAGAACTAATTAAAGAGGAAGAATTACTGCCCGAACAGGTCTACAATATGGATGAGACCGGACTAAATTTTAAGCGATTGCCTGTAAAAACATTTGCTGCCAGTAATGAGAAATCAGCTGCTGGATTCAAAATGAACAAAGAGAGAATTACTATTGCTGTTTGTTGTAATGCCTCTGGAACTCATAAAGTCCCCCTGCTCGTAATCGGAAAGGCTAAGAAACCTCGAGCATTCAAAAACGTTAACGTTTCTTCACTTCCAGTATGCTATAAAAATCAAAGAGCAGAGCGTGGATGGACGCGTACGTGTTTAAAGATTGGTTTATCAATGAATTTTGTCCCAATGTCGCAAAACATTTAACAAGCTTGAAGTTGCCAGTCAAGGCAATTTTGGTGTTGGATAATGCACCAACACATCCTGAAAACATTCAGAGTGAAAAGGAGCCTGGAATAAAATGTCTTTTTCTTCCACCAAATGTAACAAGTATCATCCAACCAATGGATCAAGGAGTGATCGAATGTCTTAAGAGGCGCTACAGGAAAAAACTACTTGCAGAAATCTTGGCTAAAATGGAGTTAGAGAACAAAGGCCTAATCGATGCTTTGGAAGGCAGAAACATAAAAGACGTTATTTTGATGGTGGCAAAAGCTTTTAATGAAATACAAAGTTCAACATTCGTAAAATCTTGGAGAAAAGCATGGCCTAACATAGACAAAATGATTAATTCCAGTTCTAATCCTGATGAAACCCTTTTGGACCAGCCAGATGACATTGCATCTTTGTTGAACGACTTGCAACAACTCCCTGAATTGAATGATATTCGACTGCAGGATTGTCAAGAATGGGTTGTTGGAGCTGATGATGACTGTTTTGAACGAAAATCAAGAAGACGAGGAGGTTGAAATTGAAGAAGAAGAAGGCAACACTGTTAGTCATGCTGATGCGAGAATTGCTCTACAACTGGCTGCAGCATACATTGAGCAACAAAATGCATCAACAGCAACTTAGGTTTTTTTTCTTTCTGGGAGTGGTTTTAACTAGTGATAGATTGTTTCGAAGCTAACTGCTAGTTTTTGCCGATTTTCGGTTTAACCGACTTTTTGGTTATCCGACCTATGGCCCGGTCCCGTCATGGTCGGTTAAGAGAGCTTCTACTGTATATATAATATTTCTTATTTTTGTATATTTTCCTATATTTAAAATTTAAAATACCACACCAATATGTGTTAAAACCTTTAACAGTCTGTTTCCTTTGGCGCTGCTATATGATCGTTCTCTCCTCGAAATGGATAAAAAATTTCATACACATGACACCCACTGGGTCATAATGTTAGGTTTTATGGAAGAAAATTTAGAGTTCGCTAGGGGAAAGTTCACAGGCTTGAATGGAAAGAAGAAGAACCGCGATCCGTGGAGTCGGATGATCTTACAAATAACTGCTGCTCGACTTGGTGTGCGGGCTAGAGAAAAATGGCAAAAAGAAAATAAAGATTTAAAGTCAAAAGTAAAACAGACGGCAGCCACATTAAAATTTGAACAACAGGCGACGGGGAGGTGAGGTGAATATTAAGCCCCTTACAGATCTGGAGCTGCGGGTAGTAGGTATTTTTGGTGCAACGTGTTTTGAAGGCACACATTATTCAGAAAGAGGTGTAAGTGAATTCATACTTTATTTTTAACATGTGAAAATTCCTTATTTTTAAATTTTAGCTGCCAAATATACCCACTTCTATATCTGCAAAAGAAAGTGGTCCAAGTACGTCAGCACCAGCTTGTACCTCCCAAAATACCCTATCTACTCCCAAGAACACAACACGGAAACTTTTGGAAGGCACATCCTCCTCATCAAAGAGGTTTAAGGAGGAACATCTTAGCATCACTGTGTGTATGGAGACCATTGGTATTTTGGGAGATATAAAAGAAGAATTGCATATGTTTAATAATACTTTTAAACAATTTTTACAAATATTTAAACATTGTATTAATAAATAATATTAAAATTTTCATGATGTTTATTATTTATTGCTCAACAGAAAATCCAAGTATAGAATAAATGTACAATAAAAAAGACAAAAAATATATATTGTCGCGAAGCAACACTCTGTATAGTACTAGAAGTATTGCCGCGGTAACCTGAATCCTGACTTACCTAGCATCCTGTCTGTGCGTTCGATGAGTTCAACGGAAGTTGATCGAACGGAAGGAATGTGCGATTCAGCGAGGTAAGGACGGACTTGGCGTTACCAAGATAATAAAAGAACGATATTCCGAACAGAATACAAGAATTCATAAGTGTTCTTCCGCAAGGAGGATCACTTGTGATCCTCTCCACTTGTGACTTGTGATTAGTGTTACTAAATATAGTTATAATTGTTAACAAATATTGAAACGACTCAATCTCCTCGCCACTTGAGACTGAAGCCAGGGCGAAGAAAGGTAGGTGCCTTTTGCATTTGATAGTTTATAATTATAAGCGAGTGCTCCCCCAGAGCAAAACCCTCGTCACGGGTTTAGACCTGAGATATTAACGTTAAAGCCCACCGTGACATTGTGGTGAAGGCGCGTTAATATTCTCACCGTGACATTGTGGCGGAGGTCGCCGATTCGGTTTAAAATAAAATATATGCGAAATTGTGGTCAAATTAATTTTCAAAACGTGAGATATTGATTTTGTAAGGCGATTTTTAAGTTGATAAAGTGCCGATACGTTTTTTTAGAATATTAAATATTATACGTGTTTTAGTAGTTACTATATGTAACAAGTGTTGGCGTCTTTGAGGATAATATTATAATTTATGTTATTGTAGCTGCCAGGAAAAAATAAAAAAATAACAGGATTGTTTAATTGGTTGATACCTATTTTATTAAACAAATTAAGAAAATACAGTAATTATTATCAGTACTTTATACTATCTATAATAGTTTTATTTATAATTAAGATTTTTTTTCTTGTGTAAATATGTTACCTCAAATAAAAATTCTCTACTTATTAGATAAAATGTTTAAAAAAGAGGATAAACTCTACAACAAAAAATGAGGTGTGGCCACCACACGACTTTCTTATACGTATGAGCGTTTCAAACTATACAATCTTAAGAATTTTTTATACAAAACTTATTCAAAATCCTATTCTAAGTACTTTTATTCTCTTAATAAATCGCTATAGAATGCATACTTTGCAAGATATTCGAAAAAAAGTGCTACTCGCTAAGAGTAAAAGTGCTACTTCCGGTCCGAATTTTGAAATTTCATGTATACAAAAAATATTGCATATAGGTTCTGCAAACTTTATTTGATCTTTCGTCATCTGTGACGTAAAATTCTTACCACAACAAATTTAATTAAATGTAAGGTTTAGCAAGGGAAATTTAGTGATTTTAATTCGTCGAAGTTACTGAAATATGAGAAGTTGCCGCATCGTTTATGTTGACATCACGGATTATCGGATGGTTCACTTAAATGAGGGGTTTTGCCGCTTAATCTACCTAATGCAGGCGCACCTAGAGGGCGCCACGGTATTAGAAACAAGAGACCTAGAAGTAAATTTGAAGCATGACTTTAACCGAATAATTGAGATGTCGCTACTACTGTGTTGTTTTATGCAAGCGCGTAGTGCGCGTACAGGCCGTTAACCAACAAATTTTGTATGTTTTTTTTGTTTGCTTAGTGTTATTGAAAACTGTAATTTTTTGATGCCAGCGCCTTCTATATCGGCCTTCACGCAATACAAACCGCGGATAAAAATTTTGGCTTGACTGCGCCATCTGATTCTAATCTGTGGTTGACATTAATATTTTGACATATTTTAAGTTACAAATTTTTCTTCTTAGAACAAATTTTCAATTGTATTGATATTTATATTAATTGAAAATGCCGAAAGTGTTGAGTGAGGATATGAAAGAGTGCATCGCTTCGATGTTAACTTTTTGTGAACGAGAGCGGGACAATAAGTGTGTTATCATACCATTAACAGCTGTACGAGAGGTATAAAAATAACAATAATACTGATTGAGAATTTTTTTAAATGATTTTTAATTTTAGCGTGTAGCTGCGATGGCCAACGTAAGCTTAAATACAATAACATCGATATGGCAATCTATTAAAAGAAATGAACCATTAAACCCAAATAAACCTAAACATTCACGTGCTAAACCTGTTACAGGAATTGATGATGCCGCACAGGTCGCAATTAGAAATACTATATACCAAATGTATGAACGGCGTAAGTGAAAAAAAAAATTATTTGATTTATAAAATCTAAAATAGAGGATTGTAGATGAACACATTACACTTGAGTCGTTGGGGAATAAATTAAGGGAAACTGACATATTTTTTGGATGTCAACGATCTTTGTCTACTGTATTGAAAAAGATTGGTTTTCAATACAAGAAGGATAATCCACGTCGTGGTTTGATGGAAATGCCACATGTAGTGCTACAGCGATTAACCTTTTTGAGGTTATACCATGAATATAAGACCCAGGATATATATGATTTTGTATTTTTGGATGAAACATGGTTATTTCAAAATGGTACAATTGCTCGTTCCTGGCAAGATAAAAATGTACATTCCGTAAGAAGTACTAAGGTGGATGGGAAAAGGTTAATTATTTTTTTTTATCATATAAAAAGTAACAAAAATATATTATAATACAATATAAACAAATAATAATGCAGCCTAAGATTTATTTTTTTTTTTGTAACTAGGTATATTGTTCTACATGCTGGAAATAGGAATGGCTTTATACCTGGTGCCAAATTAGTATTTCCTTCCAACACAAAATGCTCTGACTATCACGGGGAAATGAACCAAACAAATTTTTTAAAATGGTTTGGAAATTTACTAAACCTCTTAAGCAGACCATCAATAATTGTTATGGATAATGCTCCATACCACAGTACTTTGGTATCAAAAGTACCAAACACTGCATCCACAAAAAATGAAATTAAGGAATGGTTGAATAACAATGGCATTCAGTATGATGAAACGTCATTGAAGAAAGAATTACTACTGAAAGTGGCATTGTAAGAATCATTAATATCATTATTTTGGTTATCAATATAATATTTATTAACTTTTAGGCATAAGCCACCAAAAGAATATGTAGCTGATCAAATGGCTGAAAAAGCAGGACATAAAGTATTACGTCTTCCTCCATATCATTGCAATTTCAATCCAATTGAGTTGGTATGGGGGATTACCAAAACTTATTATAATCGCCACATAGGTAGGGATGGGAAATCTATTGAAGCAAGTGTTAATATGTGGGATGAGGCATTGCAACAAGTGACAGCACAGGAATGGACTAACTGTATTGACCATGTGGAAAAAGAAATTAATGTATGGTGGAACCGTGAAATAGGATTTGAACAAAGAGAAATAGAACCATTTATAATAAATCTAAATGATGATAGTTCTGATAGTGCTTTTTCAGATACCTAGGGATAGTATATGCACATTATTTTAATTTTGAGATATTTGTGTATTATAAGTGTATTAAACATTTCATTGGAATTATGAACAAGGAATTTTAATTTAATAAACTTGTTTGTTTTTTTTAATGTGTTTCAGTATTATTTCTTACTTTCAAAACTAACAAAAACTTACATTGGATTATTTTTAAAAAGTACTTTTTCTTTGTTTAAGTAATTAAACTTATAACTGGGAAAATAAAGTCAGCTTTAGTGAAAATAGTTGAGCAACAAACAAAAGTAGTACTTCCTTCAGTCCTCCTACTAGTGATATTAATTAGCAGTATACAACTTCTTCATCGTATGTACAATATTATTTCACTGCTATAGCCATTTAAATTTGTTAGTTGTTGCATACATTCCATGGAAAGAAGAGTTTATATTAAAGTTGTGTTAGTTTTTAAAAGTCAAACTAAATAACACCTCGACAATTAATGTGAATAATGTAATAAGAGATTTACCGTTGATTACATTGCTAAAAACAAGTATTTATTTTGGAAATACATTTTGTGTTCATGTTAACATTATTATTATTGCCGATATTGGTAAATGAAGGTAATTCTCCCACTTTTTTAAAATAAATTACTTTTTTCTAATGTATAGATACATAACCAAACTTTTAAAATAAATATACATAACCAATATCTCCATTACCGAATGTATTTGGCATCGCTGCTGTTATATGACGTCATTGTTATGAATGACGAAAGATCAAATAAACTTTGCAGAACCTATATATAACTCTAAATACTTTTGTACTCTTAATAAATATATATAGAAAGCATAATTTACGACATATTTGCCAAAAATCGCTACTCGGTAAAAGTAAAAGTGTTACTTCCGGTCGGATTTTGAAATCTTTTTTATACAAAAGGTATTGAAAACTGTGTTTTAAATACTTTTATACACGTAACGTACCTCTCTAAAAAGCTTGACTTGCGAAATATTCGCAAAAAACCGATTTTCGATAAGAGTAAAAGACCTACTTCCGGTAGGAATTTCGAAAAACTTTTTAAATAAAATCGTTCTCAATTTTAATTTTAAGTACATATGAATTCTTTATAAATTTGTATAAACTTAGTATTTGACGAAATATTGGCAAAATTCGATTTTTTCACTGAAGTAAACTGCTACTTCCGGTCTACCGATTTTACTGAAAAACTAATCAGATCTCAAGAGGGAGATTATACACGTAAATACAAAATTTGGAACTGATATCTCCAGCGGTTTGATCGCTATCGTGGTCACACACAGACAGACAGACAGACAGACACAGACATTTTTTAAAAACCACTTTTTTGGTATCAGGGGACCTCAAAACGTGGACATCTGCAAAAATCTCGAGGTCGAAAATTTTCATCATCACAATACTTCCTTATACTACGTATAAGAAAGTAAAACCGGTACATCACGAACCGGAAATTATGGAAATTCTATGGTATATAGTTAAAGATTAAGTAATTTTAAATAAAATGCATTGATAGTAAATACGTTGTTGGTAGATTTAATGTTAGATTTTAATTTCATTAAAGTGAAAGAATTAGTATTAGATTCTATTATAACAGAATTATATTCAAAAATTAATACAATTATTATTACACGTGTAAAAGAGGTGTTTTCTGATTATGCTGTCGCGTAAAAATAAGGTTAACAAACCAAGTAATATCGGATTGCTACGCGACAGTAAGTATGTTCGGGCGTGATATTTCAATCTCTCTTTCTTACTGTATGTCTGCCGGTATAAAGATGTATGCTTGGTTAGCAAAACGATTTGAAGAAAATCCGAAACGCAAAGTTGTTATGAGAATGACCAGACGCTAATGTTGCAATTTTTAAAGTACAAAGTTAGTTTATTCAAAACTATCTCGCCTGGGTCATCCGATGGGTGGATTGAGTAGCTCATCGCGTGGCACTGCCGGACCCAAGCCCCTGATAAAGAAGGAGGGTTCTTAGGTGAGGTTAGCTACCTACCTGAGGGAAAAGCCCATATTGGCTCACAGAACTGAAGATACAGCCTCGGAAACCGGATGGAACTATCAGATGACGACACACGCCAGGACATTGGAAGAACGAATTGGAGAACGAATTGGCAAAAGAAAACCTAAACACCGCATCACACGAATCGCCTGTTGGAACATAATGTCGTGGAATGGGAGAGATCAAGAGAAATGAAGAAACATAATATTGACATTTGCGGGATCTCTGAGACAAAGAAAAAGGGGCAAGGAACATCAAAATACGGAGAATTCATACTAATTTACAGTGGGAAAGCAAAACAAGAAAGAGCGCACTCAGGTGTTGGAATTTTGCTGCACGATAAATACACAGAGCATCGAAGACATCAACGACAGAATATTAAAAATCTCCCTAAAAATGAACAATATCACAACACACTTGATAAGTACGTATGCCCCAGACATATCTAAGCCCACGACAGAGATTGAAAACTTCTATCAGCAATTACAAAACGTCATGGATAGCATAAATACCAAACACGAAATTATCATACTCGGAGATCTTAATGCACGGATCGGCAACGATATCATAGCAGGTATAAAGCAAAAGTATGACGAACCCATAATTAATGAAAACGGCGAAACACTAATAGACTTCTGCGCTAGAAATGAAATGATGATTAACAACACGTACTTCCCACATAAAGACCAGCACAAATACACTTTCAATAACAATCGAGGCCAGCGATCGATGATAGACTTCATACTCACAAACCGAGTGATAACACCCCCACAAGTACTCGACGTCAGAGCCCTAACGTCCGCCAACCTAAGGACTGATCACAATCTTGTTTTATGCAAGATACTACTAAAACGTTCACAACAAAAGATAAAACTCCTACAGTACATCGAAAAGTACAATATGGAGTCGTTAACAACGGAGAGCACAAAACTCCTTTATGAGAACAGGATCACTAACAAACTAAAAGAAGCAGATTTAAAACCAGAATGGGGAGTAGAAGCAGAGGAAGCGATTGGCAAGCGTAAAATTAATATGAACACGACAAACCAAACCAAACCGTGTTTTTGTCAAGAGGTAAAAGAACTCTCTGAATTAAAACGGAAATGCTACCTTACATACAAAAGCGCACCGTCGGAAGAAACTCACGCAGAATATGTCCAAGTAAGAAACAGAGTAAACGCAAGAATAAGATCAATCAAAAGAGAACATTGGGCTAAATTTACTAGCGACATGGACTACGACCTGTATGGCGCTCAAAGGAAAGTATGGAAAATGCTTCCGAACAGAAAAAAACAAGTTAACGAGTTCGTGCAGACCAAAGGAGTGCCAATACATACATGGCAACAGCATTTCAAACAGCTTTACGATGCCGAAGAAACGCTAAATATAGATGCATACGAAACAGATATGAATTGCACAGTCACTGACGAGGAGATAGAAGCAAAACTCAAGAAATTAAAAACCAGAAAATCGCCCGGGCCGGATGGCTTCCCCAACGAGCTTTTAAAATATGGAGGCCCCGAACTCACACAGAAGCTGTCGCAACTATTTAACAAAATCTTAGACGAGACGGAAACACCAGACGAATGGCATAATAGCATCACCATACCCATATTTAAGAAAGGGCTAAAAACCTGCCCATAAAACTATAGAGGAATAGCCCTCTTAAATACAGCAATGAAACTATTCACTAGTATTCTCAAGGACAAACTGGAAATGCAAATTAAGATTGCTGAAGAACAACAGGGCTTCACAAAGGGGCGGTCAATAACAGACGCAGTATTCACAATAAAACAAATCAAAGAAAAGGCTATAGAGTACAGTATGCCAGCGTACATTTGCTTCATTGACCTAACAATGGCGTTTGACAGGGTTCGTTTGGGAGACATTCTGCATATATTGATGGAAAATAAGGCACCGGCGAACATAACAAAGATAATCCATAACCTGAATAACAATAACGTAACAAAGGTTAAAGTAGGAGATCAATTCACTGACAACATCCCAACACCGGGAGGTATTAGACAGGGTGACAGTCTAAGTCCCTCTTTGTTTAATCTTCTCATGGATAAAATTATAAACAAAGTAACAGATCTTAACCTCGGATACAGGCTGGGCAACAAAAGAATTGGTATGGTGTGTTACGCCGATGATGCGGCAATTATTGCTGAATCAGAAAACGACCTACAGATACAACTACACAGGTTCTTCCAAGTGAGCCGCCAACTCAATATGAACATTTCTATCAACAAAACCAAATGAATGACAATCACGAAAGATTCACTCAGATGCAAGCTAGTGGTGGAGGATAATCCCATAGAACAGGTGATGCAATTCAGATATCTGGGCATATACATATCAAGTACCCACGACCCAGTTAAACACCTGAGGAGCCAAATAAACAAAGCATCCGCACTATCAAGATGCCTACGAGATATAGTCTGGTCAAACCCGTACATGCGAAAAGATAGCAAAATTAGAATCTACAAGACTTGCATCAGACCGATTATGACGTACGGTATAGAAGTCCGCGAAGACATCAACAAGACGAAACACATGCTAAGGGTCGCCGAAATGAAAACACTGAGAACAATAGTGGGTAAGACAAGAGACAGGGTGAGAAACTCGGATATCAGGGAACAATGCGAGATACAGGATATTGTGAGATGGGGAAGACAACGTAAGAGGCAGTGGTACAGCCATGTAAGACGAATGGACGAGAACAGACTCCCGAAGATAGTTCTAGAGAACAACCCGCCCGGCTACAGACCTATCGGAAGGCCACCTAAGAGATGGAGAGATAGCTGGCTATCTACCTCTCAGGAAAAGACGCAGGGGCAACTTCAGAAGTAACAGATCGACGCATCTCTGAGTAGTAGAAGAAGAAGAAGAATATCAAAACTAACAACAATAAAACCTCTATTTAGAAAGTATTGTTTATCAAATGTAGGTATAATACATATTTAAAATAATTGCTAAAAAATAGTATCATACAATGGACTTGAAAATTATTATGAAAAATATTTGTTAGTTTTTTATAAGTTACATACATAGATTATTTGTAATGAGGACACTTTATTAAATAAAACTGCGAACACTTTTTGAACAAAGTTAAAGATATATTAAATAAAATAAATGTAGAATCCCGCCAAATACACTCCTTATTTAGTTCTCATAGAGTCGGAAGAGAATATTTTAATACAGGGTGCGGCAAAACTGTCTCCATATTTTCAATAAGGTCTCGTAAAGCCAGGCGGCGTCGCAGAAGAGTGGGGATAGCGTAAGTGCAAGCGGCAAGGTAAACAGTTTTAGCTTGAAACGGCTTTAGTCTGAAACATCATGTGGACCAACGCACAGCGCGCTTTCGCCGTGGAAGTGTACATCCGCGAAAATGAGTCCGTCATCGCTGCGCAACGAGCGTTCCGCATCAGATTTCAAATTCCTCGTAATCGACAAGTCCCGGACAGAAAATCAATTGTTTTGTGGGTACAGAACTTTAGAGAAACTGGATCTGTTATCAAGAAAGGAGGTGGACGTCCACGGACAGCTCGAACAAACGAAAATATCGAGATAGTGAGGCGCTCAGTGGAACGGTCGCCCAAACGATCTGCACGCAGACATGCGGCCGCCCTTCGCCTCTCTGACCGCACTGTACGAAGAATTCTTCATCAGGATCTTCATTTTCATCCGTATAAGATGGTTGTTGCCCAGGAATTGTCAGAACGTGATAGGAACAATCGAGTTGCTGCATGTGAAGAAATGCTTGAAAATTTACCTCAGGAGGCGGTTTTCTTTAGTGACGAGGCACATTTTTACTTGTCTGGTTGTGTAAACAAGCAAAACTTCCGTTATTGGAGTGCCGATAATCCGAGAGTGATACATGAAAAGCCTTTGCATTGTGAGAAAGTCACTGTTTGGTGCGCCGTGTCAGAAATGGGGATAATCGGACCTTACTTTTTTGAAGAAGGAAATCGGGCAGCTACCGTCAATTCAGAACGCTACATAGCGATGATTCAAAATTTTTTCGCCCCAGCTCTTGCAGAACTTAATGTGCAGAATGCCTGGTTTCAACAAGATGGGGCGACAGCCCACACATCCCGAGCATCATTGCAACTCTTAAGGGAAATGTTCCCCGGACGATTGATCTCCCTGAGAGGTGACATTCCATGGCCCGCACGTTCCCCAGACTTGCCGCCTTGCGATTTTTTTTTGTGGGGTTACCTTAAAGGTCAAGTCTTCAAACACCGTCCACGGACCGTAAGAGAACTGAAGGACGTCATGCGTTTGGAAAGTCGGCGAATACCGCAAGAAATGCTTGTCAGGGTTATGCAAAACTTCAGAAATCGCTTGCGACAGTGCCGCGATAATGGTGGACAGCACTTGGCTGATATTCTTTTCAAAACCACATAAAATAAAACTGTTTTGTACTTGCTTTCAAGTTATTAAAATAAAATATTTGTTTTTCCAATAATATTTTTTTTATTAAGCTTTAAAAATAGGGAGACAGATATGCCGCACCCTGTATAATAGGTGATATTTCAATAACGTTACTCGGTACATTACACTCAAAAAAATATTGACCAAATGAACGGGTTTTTCGTTCATTTAGGAAAAAATCATTTGTTCTTAATAAACGTAAATTTGTTTCATATAATCAGGTTTATTCCCTCGGGATGAACTTATTTATTTGAAAGTTTTCATCTTCGGCAAATAAACTGTTCATTTTAAATAAGAAAATGCAGATTAGTTACAACAAATAAAGAGTAGGTACATTTGTCTCAAATAGTGTTTAATGTAAATGAACTAGTTTAACTGAGTTAAATGCAGGGATTTATTTGTCAGAAATACAATTTGCAAATAAACTAGGTTTATTTATGCTAAATAAAAGTTTAGTTGGCGACCTGAAATATTAAATGCACCCTTTATTTATTATATTAGAAGTGTTTATTTATTCCAAGTAAAACGATCATTACGACAAATGAACTGGCAAAACCGATGAG
This sequence comes from Amphimallon solstitiale, assembly GCA_963170755.1. Classification (NCBI taxonomy): domain Eukaryota; kingdom Metazoa; phylum Arthropoda; class Insecta; order Coleoptera; family Scarabaeidae; genus Amphimallon; species Amphimallon solstitiale. Next base: position 48,327,946 of record OY720677.1, on the reverse strand, counting down.
ATCATATGCTTTCGGGGTGTTCACACTTTAGTTACAGTTTAAGTTGATACCTGACACAATGGGTGATAACACTGTTCGAAATCTTCTTCAAATTTGGGAATTTGAAAACTATTGTGAAGTATTTGAAGGTAAGTAAATCACTTTATGTATCTTATCCATATTTATGTTTTTACTAATTTACGTATTGTGTCACGTAAGTACTCCTACATCTTACGCAAATAATACCTAACACATTCTCATTTGTTGGTTGATGGCTAATGTTCTCACATAAAAATTTGATGTGCTCAAATTAATACCATCTTGTGCGTCAAAAACTAACGGTAAACGTTTTTTTAATATAGTTTAAGTATATTTTGGAAGTATCTTATTATTATTTACTCTGTAGGAATCATATGAAATAGTAGATCTAGACCAGTATAACCGCCATAATATAGATGCTACCGCAGGAGACCTTTGCATGTTAGATAATAATACAGAGTCAGCAATTGAAACGTTGCCACCGTCCAGTTCGCAACTGTTAACTGACGCAAAATGTCATCAGTCAACTAACACAGAACTTCATCCGTCAGCAGTTGTTAAGGCTTGTACTTTTCTTAAATAAATATTTTGTTAACATATATGGACAGATTCATTACATACCTGCCACCGCTATGATGCTCTACGTACTATATTTTTCTTTTTTCAGACTCTTAGACAATTATCGGATTATACTATTGAAGGAAGAGCTCTACTATTGATCCAACGCGACAAGCCATTAACTGAGTCTCAAAGAATAAATTTGTCTAGAGCAATTGTGCACTTTGTGCTATCACAATCACTGAAAGTCGATGGAAAAACACTAAGGTATTGGGCGGGCCAATACTTTGAAAAAGAAAATGCGGATACATACTATGTACCTTTTCGAGTAACTGACACTGGCTGTCGACACCCTGCTAGGGGTAAGTTACAGTACGCCCTTAATAAAGCACGCTTGGACCTGCACCGTGCTAGAGGAGCTTCACCAATACGTAGACGACGTGGATCTTCAAGTGAATCATCAACCAGCAGTCGCCAATTCTCACCTCGACCATACCCGGAGTCCTTGAAGAATCAAAAAGCGGTAACGGATGAGCACATTGAAGACGCTGTGAATTGGTTAAATACTTCTACAGAACCAGACTGTGGAACAAAAATGGATTACAACAACAGCCTATCGCATGGAGAAGCTGCATGGAAATAACCCGTATTCCATTCAGCAATATATAAACGAATTTCCATGCTTAAGAATACAACGTGGTCGCTTCTGGTAATTATCTCCTTCTTTAATAACCAACTTTTCTAATTCAGTGTTTATAGGTATGTAAGGACTTCTCCACAGCATACCAGGCTGCTACAAACCGTATGTTTGAACATTTCCCTACATTGAGAGAAAAGATCTTAAATTGCATTAAAATTAAACCAACTCTACAGAAAGACATATTCACGAAAGAAATTCTAAAACAGCTAGAAGAAGAAGGTACTTTGTATTGTACTATAATTAAAAAAAGTAATAAATAATTTTGTTTACAGTAACCGAAGACACGAAAAATCTTGCAGCGTTTTTAGTGCTGCCGCATCTTTGAACATTTGGGACAGTCAAAAGAAAGGGAGCAGCAATTTACAGACCATCTCGAATCGAAGTTAGAGAAAGTTTTATAACTCTTGTGCCTAGTGACAATGACGTGGACTATTGTATTCAAACAAAAAAAGATAAGTGCCAAAAATTAAAGCTCCTTTGCCAACCGTTTATCATTGCTGTAGGCAAGGTGTCAACAGTAATGCAAGCAGTTGATGGATGTTTTAAAGTTATTTGGCCTGTTAATGCTCAGTATCAAAGTGAATCATATCCAGTATGGTATTTTATTCAGAAAGCAGGTTACAATTTAACTACTGAATACGATAAGACATCTACTGCTGCAGAAGCATTAATGTCAACTTTAGAAATTAAGCTTGAGTGGTATCTTGTGGTAATTATTTCATAACTGATTAGTTCACTATGTCACACTTTTCTATGTTATATTTGTAAAAAGGATTTCGGTTCTTGGCGTTTGTTACGGAACCACTGCGAAAGAGTACACGTTCATGATCAAAGTTTTACATATCGTTGTACTGCTTCCGGCTGTCAACGAACATATGATTTGTTTCAATGCTACAAACGTCACTACATACGTGATCATATGTCAATAACTAAAAATAGTTTAGTTAAAGAGACTAGTGAGGTTACTAATGTAAATGAAAATGTTACGAATAGAACTACATTCCAAAATGTTTGTGCTTCTGGAAGCAGTAGTTCTGATGTTAATATGTGGACAGTCACAGATTTAAATGACTATAGTGATAAACCCAATCTTAGCAGTATTTATGGAACTTTTATTGCTGAACTATATGCAAACTGTAATCTACCAAGAAGTGTCCTTCAAAAAATTGTAACTGGTATTTCGAGTATTGTTAATGCTGGTATTTTACCATCAATAATACAATCTTGTCAAATGTCATTATCAGGTTTAGTTTCCGAAGAACTACAACAAAATGTATCTTCTCAAATTATATCTAATCTGAAAATTCCGTTGAAAAATTTTACAACTGAACATAAAAGACTAGAATACTTTAGAGATCTATACCTATACTTAGGATCTTATGTAGAGCCTAGAGAGACTTTTCTTAGTGAAAGATTTCATTTTGTAAAAAAGTTTGGTAAATATCAGCTAACGTCTGTAAAATGCGTAGAACACTTTATTCCATTACGCGATGTCTTGAAGAAATTCTTTTCTCTTGAAAGTATTTTGTTCGAAACTTTGCAGTATATAGATCAACTAAAATCTGACAATGACCTGATTCGTAATTTTATTCAGGGTGAATATTGGAAAAACAGACAAATTAACCACATAGACCGACTGGTTGTCCCCTTATTTCTTTTTTGGGATGAATATCAAGTAGGAAACGTTTTAGGTTCACATACTAATAGTCAAAAAATTGGAGCAGTTTATGTCTATGGTCCATGTTTACCTTCTAATCGTGCGTCTTCTCTGAGTAGTATTTTCTTAACATTATTGTCTCATTCGTGTGATAGAAATCAGTTTGGTAATCATATGATCTTCAAATCGGTAATAGATGAATTAAACCCTCTTCAAGAAGTCGGTGTAGAAATTGATATTCCTGGATTAAAAAATAAGCTGTATTTTGAGTTAGCGGTTATTTTAGGAGATAACTTAGGTCTTCATTCTATGTTAGGTTTCGTAGAAAGCTTTCGCTCTAATTTTCCATGCAGAACGTGTTGTGTTCGAAAAGACATATTAGCAAAACAATGCTACGAAGATACTACATTACTAAGAACTTCTCAGTCTTATCAAAATAATTTGATACAAAATGCTCCTTCATTAAGCGGTGTCAAAGAAAAATGTGTTTGGACTAACGTACAAAATTTTGTGCTGTTTGATCAAACTGGAGTGGATGTTATGCATGACGTTCTTGAAGGGGTTGCAAAGTACACCATGTCCTTTATTATACTTAAATTTATTAGAGATTCTAAATATTTCACCTTATCCATATTAAACGACAAAATAGTGTCTTTTGCATACGGCCCTGATAGTAATCATAAACCTATTCCTTTAACTATGGAAAACCTTGCACAAGGCAATATTAAACTATGCGCTGCGGAAATGCTAGCTTTCTTGCGATATTTTGGCATAATGGTCGGAGACTTAGTTCCTAAGCATTGTTACGTCTGGGCTTTATATATATCATTCAATCATTTAATGGACGTTATTTACAGCACGACAGCAGTAACTGGAACACCCAACTTAGTACGTTCTTTGGTAGCAGATTTCAATGAACTATATCTTTCACTAACGAAAGAGACATTAAAACCAAAGTTTCACCACTTACTACATTATCCAGCTGCTTTTAAAAAAATCGGTCCAGTTTATTACCTTTCGTCTATGCGATATGAAGCAAAGCATAGGTTATCTAAAATATATGCAAATGCTTCTAATAATAGAAAAAACCTTACGCTTTCGTTAGCAATGAAACATCAGCTGTATCTTAACGAAATATTTTTAAAGGGTAAATTAGAACCAGTAATCAAAGTAGGACCATTGAAGACGTTATTACAGAGCTAAATAGAGAATATTGTGGGTTCCATGAATTTAGATGCTTCTATATCTATTAAAGGCGTGCCCTGGGCTGCATTTACTTCAACTAAATACGAAAAAGGAACTGTTTTAGAATTTGGCAGTAATGATTACGGAGAATTATTATTTATGATTGTAGAAAATGTATACATCTATGATTCTGCACGTATTATACTTAAGTGTAGGCCCATTACCACTATGGGCTTTGATGAACATTATTTTGCTTATGAAGTTACTGATAATAAATCACAAAAATCTTTACTTATATTTCAAGATTCGTTGATTGTACCGATTCCTGCTCACATAAGCACAAATATAGAGGGAAGGCAATTTATTACAATTCGTAGTACCTAGCATATCTCACTGGTTTTATTTCTGCTATGTTTATTATTACTTTTTGGTTTTACTGAACGCAATTTCTTTAATGTTATAGTTTCAAAGAAGATTTTAAGGGAAGGCAATTTATCACAATTCGTAGTACCTAGCATATCTCATTGGTTTTCTTTTTGCTATGTATATTATCATTTTTAGTTTTATTGAATGCAATTTCTTTAATGCTATAGTTCCAAAGAAAAATTTAAGCAAAACTTTTATAAAGAATAATAAAAGGCAAAAATTCTAAAATGCATTTTTATTTATTACTTTGTCATCTTATTCCTTTGTGACCCTGATTTACAGTATATTATTGAATATGAAATAATGAAAGAATTCGTATCAAATAGATATATGAAGTGAAACGGAATATAATTTTACTAAAATGCAGTAGATAGCTTAACTAATTTACATTGCCTATACAAATCTGATCATTTACAGCAGTTATTACGCATGTCACTGCCTGCTGTTGCAAATATATTAATGAATCATTATAAAAAAATGTTGTCTAGGGCACGGAGCCCTTAGAAGAAGTATTTATTAAGCCATTAAAAGTAAGTACAGTCGATCCATCTATTTGTAGCGTTCGGGGTTTCGAGTATAAATAGCTTCAGTTCTTCTAAATAATGTTTCTTATATACAGGGTCGGGCAAAAAGAGCGAATTTATGGCTTAACTAGCACTTTTTCGAAAATTTAACTTGAATTAAAGTTTTTGTATATTTTATGTATTATTTATTGGTGTTTGCAGATTTTCCATTTTTGTCATATTTTTAGAGGTATGATGTCACCGGATAGTATTTTAAATGAATCACCCTGTGTTTATATTTTTTTTGAATAGATATTCTTTTTCTGAATTCACTAATACTAGGTTTGGTGGGTGTCTGACTTAAGGTTTCATAAGAAAAAAATAAAATGTAATTGCACCTAAATATTTATTTAATAAAAAACGAACGACAATAACTGAAAATTCTAGGTAAATTTATTTACAATAGACAAAACTTAGAAAATAATATTGTAGATAAAGAGTTTTTGGTATACCTACTGCGATAATTACTTAGGGCCGATTTCATAATAGAAGTTAATGCTGCATTAAAAATTAATGTCACATTTAAGCGAGAAATGAATTTCATAATCATTTGTTAAAGTTAATGGTCGCTTTAATGAACAGAATTTTCAGTTATTGTCGTTCGTTTTTTATTAAATAAATGTTTAGTTGCAATTACATTTTATTTTTTTCTTATGACACCTTAAGTCAGAGACTCACTAAACCTGGTATTAGTGAATTCAGAAAAAAAAATATCTACTCAAAAAAATATATAAATACAAGTTGATTCATTTAAAATACTATCCGGCGACATCATACCTCCAAAAATGTGACAAAAACGGAAAACCTGCAAACACCTATAAATAATACATAAAATATACAGAAACTTTAATTTAAGTTATGTTTTCGAGAAAGTGCTAGTTAAGCCATAAATTCGGTGTCCCGCTATTTTTGCCCGACCCTGTATAGCAAATGAACTTAGTTCATTCACTGTACATGAACTGCAGTTCGTTTAGTGTAAATGAACTGCAGTTTAATTACTGTAAATGAATTTCAGTTTATTTATTTTAAATGAACTTAGAGTTCATCCGCTGAAAATGAACTTAGTTTATTTATTATAGATGAACTTGAGTTTATTCACTGTAAATGAACGTAAGTTCATTTACAATGAATGAAGTTCAGTTCATTTATGAAAGATAAACTAATTCATTTATCAGAAACAAACGACCTCACATAAAACAGTTTAGCTACAGCAGATGAACAGTTCCTTCGGTTGAGTTTTGAATGAACTGTTAATTTAATTCAAATAAAAGTTCATTTAAATTCGACATACTTTTTTTGAGTGTAAATGCTAAAGATGCATCTCACTTCGAATCATCAATAGATATATTAAATAATAAAACAAACATTTTAATCAATTTATTTTACAAACAAACTTACATAGTAATATCAAATTTTGAAAATATGAATGCAACAGTAGGTCAATTAGAGCATAGTGAAAAACTTCTATCTATACAATTACTTAAAATAACACTCGCAATTATATTTGCTTTAGGAAAAATTAAAAATTCTAGTATAATTTAAAATGAAATTCAATGTCATATCTCTCTATTATCTCTAATTATTAATCAATATAAAATTGAAACGCATACTCTTATGGACATCATCTTAACTGCAAAAAGGGCATTTTACACCCACTATAGGTAACACCTACAGCAGCGATAGAAAAATTATCAAATATCGTGTCATAAGTACCTGAAGGATTGAAATTACCTATAAGTTACGAAGAGACTTTACCAACATATATTACTAAATATTATCAAACCCATATTTTATTTTTAAAATCATAAAGTAATTTTTGTATTAAATATTCTATTAATGCAGTCATCTCCCGTTCAGTTGTATAAACTTAACTCTATACTAATTCAAGCTCATTAAATACAATTTGTTATATTAAACATAAAACACCAGTATATGGTAGTAAATGAAAGAAAAAAATAGTCACATAACATCAAAATTAGACGATTTAAAGTTATTAATACAACTACACAATCACGAGTTTATATCGTATGTGAAAATAACAATCAAATCATATCAATTTCAGGAGATGATTGTGAAATGTCAATATTAAATGCAATAGACAGATTGCCTAAAAACTGTGAACGACAGTTAATAACGATAAATTCAACAAAGTTCCAGAATCTTGTAGAAGAAAACACATGGTTATTTGTAGCGCCATTTAAAGAAAATTTAACGATGTCATGTAATAATTCAAATTTTATTATGAAAAAAATTATTATAGGTACGGGTAATCTACATTTGTAAAATCATTGTTTTTTTTACAAAATCAGTTATTATTTCGTCTAGAAATACATATATGAGTAAAACATTTAAAAGTTATATACCAAATCTGGCACCTATAAACTTCAATACCCCCACGATGCAATTGGATAATCCAATCTTATATAATATTCCAGCACTGACATTAAATTTGATAAACCACTCCAAAACACTAAAGACAAATAGTCAATTACAAAATATTTAGAACAAATTGAGGATATGCAATATGATGAACGTTTTAAGTTAAAAGCAGAAATACACAGTTACGTTTTGTATATAATGGTCATACTGAATATAATAATAGTTATAGTATTGAGAGTAAAAAGAAAATATAGGAATCTTGAACGTATAAGAAAGCAAAGTAATAATGAAATGAGTTTAAATTGTTTTAGTACAGGCACCTTTATATCACCTTTTGGAATTAAGAGCTGCTCAAACACAAGAAAGTGAACCTGTTGAAATATTAATTGATTAATTGCAGAAGCATTTATGTAATGGCCAAACAAAAATGTTATGTATAAGTAATGAAAAAATGTATTAGCAGGATAACATATGTCACATATAGACATTTCATTATTATTATTAACCCTTAACTGTGCTAGTGGGGTCCGCGCGGACCTGGCGGTATAGTTTTCTGTTAGCATTCTTTAGAGTATTAAACAGATGGCGTTGTGGGTCAACGTAATCTTAAATTAGGTTAGTTATAAGAGACGTGTGTAGCTGTAAAGTCAACAGCTAAATTATTTTGAAAATTATAAGACCTTGAATCTTTAAAGACCCCACCAACACGTAAGTCTACAGTGAAATTATTATTAGCTCTTCAAAAACCTAACTATATAATGCATTATTTTTAGTGTATTTTTGTCAATTTTACCACGTCAATGAATGAGTGGAGTAGACCTTTGACTGAATCAGAAATAAATGAAATAGCGAATGATCCTAATATTTATTCCGATGAAGAAAGCGCAGCTGAAGAAAACGAATTTCAAGCTAGCGATCATGAAACAAATTCAGAAGCTTCTTCAGATGGCGATGAAAGCCATTTTGATAACGATTCCGATGATAGTAATGTATTTTATGGTAATGATAAAAATTTTAAATGGCAGAAGGCATGTAAAAGTCGTTCACGTACTCGCACTCACAATCTGATTATACATCTACCAGGCCGCAAAGGGAGAGCCAAAAATATCGATAAAAATGACATTACAGCAGTCTGGAAGTTATTTTTTACTAATAATATGCTAGAAACCATCTTGTTGCATACTAATGTGAAAATAAGGAACAGACATGAGCAATTTCAAGTACCTCGGCCATCGTACACAGCTGAACTGGATATGATTGAACTAAACGCTTTCCTTGGTCTTTTATATCTATCAGGTGTTATGAAATCTAATCACGAGGATATATCTGCTTTATTTGCCAATGATGGAACTGGTCGGAATGTTTTTCGGGCTACAATGAGTGTAACTCGTTTTCTGTTTATTTTGTCATGTTTGCGATTTGATGATGCACTTACAAAAGATCAAAGAAAAGAGCATAATAAATTGGCTGCACTACAGGAATGTTGGGATATTTTTATTGCGAATTGTGAATCTTTATATACTCCAGGAGAATATCTCACCATCGATGAGATGTTGGTACCATTTCGAGGCAGATGTTCATTTAAAATGTACATGCCCAAGAAACCGGCGAAGTATGGTCTAAAAATTATGTGCCTCTGCGATGCACGTACTTTCTACCTGTGTAATGCATTTGTTTATACTGGCAAGGAAAATACAGTATCAATAGATAAAGTATCTGTACCAACCCGCGACGTCCTAAAGCTCATACCTCCCATACAAAACACAAATCGGAATGTCACAACTGATAATTGGTTCTCGTCAGTCGAGTTATGTAACAAACTGAGAGAACAAGGCTTGACCCTTTTAGGAACTATAAGAATCAACAAACCGCAATTACCACTTGAGTTTAAGCCTAACAGAAGGAGACAAGTGGGTTCTACGATATTTGGACATAACAATGATATAACAATAGCTTCATATGTGCCTAAAAAAAACCGATCGGTGTCATTGATATCTACCATGCACCACGATCAAAAAATAAGCACTGAAAATGGAAAACCTGATATGATCAATGATTATAATAGGACCAAAGTTGGCGTAGATGTATTAGATCAGTTATGCGCCAATTATTCAGTAGCTAGACGTACCAGGCGTTGGCCCATGGTTATTTTTTACGCTATGATAAATATAGCAGGTGTAAATAGTATGGTAATATTGAACTGTGGGCGAGAAGAAATATTTAAAAGGCGACATTTGCTGGTAAGCCTCGGAAAAAGCCTCATTACTGCGCATATGCAACGAAGAAATCTCAGCCGATTACCGCGTGAACTGCAAACAATAATTTGCAAGCAGTTGGGTAAAGAGCTACCTACAACCTTTACGAACAATGAGCCAACACGAAAAAAGCGATGCGATCTCTGCTTCAGGGACAAAGACCGAAAGGTTAAGAGTGTATGCAAAAAATGCGGCAAACACATTTGCCCAGATCACACCAGTTTAGTTTGCAATATATGCTTTAATAACGTTTAATCGCTTATAAATATTACTGTTTGTTGTATTTCTTTAAAAAAATAAATAAGCAATGTAAATATTTTTTGTTTTTATCAACTGGAAATTGGGGTTCGGACGGGCCCCACCAGCAGATAAGTGTTAGCTTACTTCACTAGCACAGTTAAGGTTTAAGATGTGTTGATAACATAGCTTAGAAGGATCAGTATAGATATACTTCCTGTAGTACGATGCAAGTCAATATAATGTAAAATGCAGCAATTCGTTATTTATCACGTATTACGGGGGCATTGTCGTATATACATTACATTATGCCTGACCTAGCTCACTTACATATTGCTGTGGCATATAAATATTTATTTTAAATAATGTTATTGCCATACGTTGGGCATCGCCATATAATTTATATGTTGTGACAACATATATTTGTGTGTATTACCACACGTAGGGTATAGTCTTTAGTATATGCTGTACTCTTAAAATTATTCTTTATACACCAAAAACTTATAATGGGTTTTGTATTTTATTTTTTTTTTATATTGTTGAAGCATGTACTTTGTGACCATTGTGGATTCTGGCAATGTGTGTGGTTCCTTCTCCTTCACGCGATGATTTTTCTCTTGCTCATAATAGGGAAGAGGTAATAGTAATAGTTTTGTTCAAAGAAAAACTGTATGTCTATACAACATAATTATATACCTTTTATTTTGTAATTTATAGATTCAAAATAATTTTTATACACACCTTTATGCTCTAAACAAAATACATAATTGAAAATGCTCATATCATTTATACCTAATACCGGTTGTAATGTATGTAAATCTTTTATTTATTTATTTATTATGCTAAACAAAATAAATATTTATCCTGTAAATAAACAAATGTAAACTTTTATTGTACATTGATGGTGATACTTATCGATGTAATTATATTTATGTGTTGGCTTCAATTAATTGCTTTAGACAACCATTTGCACGTGTTGTATCTAGCTCTTAATCTTTGCCTTGTGGAACTTTTAATTAATTATTTGCCTAACTTGAAAGAGATTAATGATGCCTAGACAATACGATGAAGAAAATGCTCATTCGCACGTAGCATCTCTCCAACTGCCCAACACCATTAATCCTATTTTGTTGTAATTCCAACTTTATGAATTAAAAACAAACCTTACAGGATAAAATATTTACTTATCTATATTGTCCAACAATACATTGATTAATCATTTGCACGTAAAAACCAATGTCTGTTCAACAATTTGTATAACTTCCTTTTCAAAAAAAATAAACTTACTTGCTATCAAAATATTCATTTTGAATGTCCATATTGAACGTTTCAAGTGAATTCAAATATATTAAATAAAATAAGAACTACTATGAATATACGTGATGAAGAAATAATGAAAACTACAATGTAACAATCTAAAGCGTCTTATTCTTTAGGAGTTGTAATAAGAGGTCTTCCTTTCGGAATTGTCATGAGAAGTCTCCTTCGTGTCGAATCTTGTTTCGTATTTAGAGCGGCAAAAAAAACTCTATGTTGACCATTGCGCCCTCTAGTCCATATTTTAGGTTGGCATTGGAATACACGTTCCAGTGAAGTCGCTGCCCGCATGTTGCCGTCTTGATACACACACACATACACATATTATTCTGACAGTTCACTATTTACCAAACGTCAATATAAATTTCCAATTCAAAAGTCCCCTCTGCCTCGCACAGCATTTCCAACGGTAGGTTTATTCTTGTCGCTAATACCATCCTTCTTTGTATTCGTCAATGAACCTATTGCCTTGTTCATTGTTCGATACATATTTTTTCTTTCCATTTATTAATGTCAATTTCACTTTTCTTTTAGCTGAATTGCGACTTGGCAAAATGGGAAACATGCCGGAGATAACTATTATTTTTCTTCCCGCACTGCCTGTACCTGGAGGACACGCCTGTTTCTTCACTGTTTCTCTATCTTCTATCCATGATCTTTCTATTGGTAAAATGTCAATCTGCAATAGACTTTACACAAGTTTTATATATTTTGTTGTCTTTTTGTAGGTCATGAAACTGTACACGTCTGTTTCCAGTCTCTGAAGCATTGTGTTACAAACAAATCATAAACACATATACTTTTTATTTATGATGTCAGCTACCCTTCAATACAAAATGTTATTGCTGATCATTTCTACGTTTTACATATTTTTATATCCTTTCTTAGTCTATTTATAAGCTAAGGTAAATTTTATCTTTTAATACAATTTAGTTCTTAAACTCTTTCATAAAATTTTTATTGCTTTATGCATATAAATCATAATAATTTACCTATTTATATTTCTTGCATATCGTATTTCATCTTTTTCATGATATATAAACCATACATTTTGTGTATCTCTTCTACAAAAGAAATATATTACAAATATTTATTTTGTCTTTTATTTCATTTTTATTTAATAAATTTTTATTTTGTCTTTCGTTTCATATTTATTTAATAAACTTTATTTTGTATTTTCTCATTATTTACTTGAATAATACTGACTTTTGAATTACTTGTATTGACTATGTGTATGCAACTTTGTATACATCTATGTAGTTTTTGTTGCATAGTTTTACTCAATGATATTTATTTTATTTCTAATCTTAAACTAATCTCTAAAGCTATTCTTATTCTATAAATTTTGCGAGTTCACGGCATATTCCCTTGGTTATTATATTTTGTCGTGAATCATCAACAATGATTTTTAAAGCATGAACGACACGTATAATAACCATTGTGAAAACTCGCACAAATGATTATTAGTTTTCTATGTCTATATAATCATAAAGCATAGATATGTGATATTTTCCTTTGATCCTTGATAAGAAACAGATTGGCCTTTCCACACCATTTCTTATCTGTAGTAACTCTGCAGCTATTGCATTATTTGATGCGTCGCATCTTAAAATAAATTCTTCATTAAAATCGGGCAAATTTACCATTAATGCTTTGCAAAAATTCTCTTTCACTTCTTCAAATGCTTTGAGAGTTTCAGGAGTCCATTTAAATTTTACTCCCTTCTTTATCATTCTGAAAAGCATGTAAGTTTGATCAGATATTTTCGGAATAAAATGTTTATAATAATTTATCATTCCCAAGAATCCTCTGAGCATTTTTATGTTCTTTGGTCTGGGATACTTTCTTATTGCTTCCAATTTTTCTTCTTCTATAGTGATTGTTTTACCATCTATTATATACCCTAGATAATTTATTTTATTTTTATAAAATTCACATTTTTCTACGTTAACTTTTAAATCGTTTTCTGCTAACGTATTTAAAACCTTTTCTACCGATTCTTTGTGACTCTCTAAATCTTTATTAAATATCAGTATGTCATCCACATAATGAGAAACGTACTCCTCGTGTGGATCTAAAATTTGTTGCATGGCTCTAACCAAAGCGGCTGTCGCTGTTGATAGGCCAAACGGAACGACTCTATACGAATAGACTAATGAATTGAACATAGAGGAACAATACTTCCTTGAGTCCTTGTGTAATGGTACCATCCAAAAAGAACTCTTCAGATCTATTTTTGTGAACCACCTTGCATCAGTACACCTTGTTAATAAGGTCTCTATACTCTGCGGAGCTTCAAAATTAGGGGAGGTCCTTGAGTTAAGGCCCCTTGCATCAAGACATAAGCGTAATTTTGTTTCTTTCTGATTGCCTGTAATTTTCTTTACTACCACTACTATTGGATTTATAAATGTTGATTCTGTTCTTTCTATAATTTTATTATTTAACATTTCTTTAATTTCTAATTTGACTTGTTCTCTGTATTTATTGGGGACAGGATAATTTTTGACTTTAAAAGGTTGTGTTTCATCTACTTTGAGCCCGTGTTCATAGCCTTTTGCTAAACCAGGTTTATTATCAAATAACTCTTTATATTTACTGACAAGATTGCTCACATGGCTTATGTATTGTTTATCGCAATTTAAATTCGTACCATCCCTATATTGCGTGAAGTCCTCACTTTGACGATGCTTCACAGGATGTGCACACTTATTGTCTAATAAACTACTATCCATTTTATTTGTGAGACTTTGTTCAGCATTATTTATATATAAATTATTAATTAATATCTCATCTTCCTGTGTTTCCTTACACCAGGAGATTATTGAATTTTTAATATGAAATGTTTTGTTTTCCATATTTATTTTTGTACCATATTGACTTAAAAAGTCTATCCCCAAAATACAATTGCTGTTCAAATTAGGCACTATTATGAATTCTGTTAATAATTTTAAACTACCTATTCTAACATTTATACAAAAAACTTTATCTATAGTAATGATATGTTTCTTATTTGCATTTATTAAATTTACTTTTCTTATAGGCATATAATATCCTAATTTTTCTATGTCTTTGTCTATAATACTACTATCTAATAATGATAATTGCGCTCCTGTGTCTAATAATGCTTCTATTTCTTCGTTCCCTATTTTTACTGTTATATGTGGTAATTCCGTCGTGATTTTCTTTAGATCGTCAAAGTTATATACATTTTGTATCTTCTTTTTCTTCTTGACTGGCCTTTCTAAAAATCCAACGAAGTCGCGTTTGAGTAGGTAGAATTTACCCATTCTTTATTTGTCGGTAGTTGTCTTGAATCCTTGGGTATTGCACCTTTTGATTCTGTCTTTTCCTTCGTACTTATTTCTTTCTTCTCTTCACTTATTTGAACATTGTTCACTCTTCTTTCCCTCTCAGGGTTTCTTTCTTCCTTCCCATAATTCTGTTCAGTCTTCCTCTCATTTTCATAATTTCTTGTTTTATTGTTTGAATATGGATTGTTCCCATAGCTTGGCTTATTGTATGTATATGGGTTATTTCCATAATTCTGTTTGCCCTGGTTTTGATTGTACCAATTATTGTTGTACTGTTTATTTTGATTATAACGAGGTGTATTGTTTATATGTGGATTATTTCCATTGTTGTTGTTGTTATTATAATTTCTGGGTGGATTGCTTGTATATTTGACATTTCCATAATTGTTGTTGTTTCCCTTTTCATCCACATCGTCTAATCTCTTGGCCAGTTCCAGTAGTGCTTCAATGTTATCAATTCCTTGAAGTGCCACCGCCTGTGTAACGTTGTGGTCAAAGTGTGCTGCTAGCTGTGAGACAATATCGCTCTCTTCAATGGTTGGTTGTATGTATTTAAGAAAAGAATATTTTCGTATGATGTAGTTTTCTCGAGAAGATCCAGCCCTGTATTTGCCGAACACTAAATCGTGTCTAATTTTCCTCTGCTGAGTCTGTCCCCAGTACTGTCTCACAAAACGAATCTCAAATTCTTTGAAGTCTACTACTTCATCTATTATCATATCGTACCACTGAAGTGCATAATCCTTCAAACAACCTCTTATGAAATGTAGCTTTGACATCTCATCAGATATTCCCCTCATATACGTTTTTATCGTTCTCATAAACGCCATTGGATTATCTTTGTAAAATCCTGAGAATTTTGGTATATTCTCTGCGCTACCAGGTATTTGTGTCAAAGATACACTAGGTGTACTAACCCCATGCACTTTGTTCTCTAACCCTTTGATAGTGTTTTCAAAGGCTAAAGTTTTGTTTTGTAAGGTTAACATTGTGTCCGTACAAACACCATATTTTATTTTGCAATCTTCCACTTGGTGTGAAAGTTCTTGTATTTGCTCTTGATATTCTACATTATTCCCTTTCACTTTATTTTCAAGAGAATTTATTTTCTCATCTACCTTATTAAAACTAGCTTGTGTTTTGGCAGACCTTTCGTTGATTTCTTTTATTAAGAATGTGCCTTTACCTTCACATTTCTTTTCGTTAATGTTTATTTGTTACTTAAAGTTGCAACTGACTGTTCTAACTTTAATTCCACTTTTGCATTTAGCTCTAAAGTTTCCTTTCTTAATTCTGCGAAACCTGCGTCTATTTTAGCATTGAGTTTTTCTAATTTTTGATTATTTTGTTCTAATCTTTGATTGTTCTCCTCAAATTTCTTGTTCATACTCAAATTATTTTCTTCTAGTTTTCGATTATTCTCTTCAAATTTATTATTTATATTCCTATCGTTTTCTTCTATTCTGCTGAATAGTTTATTAAAAAGATTCTCAAGTTTTTGTTCACCAGCTATGCCACTGATGCTTTCTGTTTGTACGCTACCTTCAAGTGTTTGATCCTCTGATTCAGGTTTTTCTGACTCTGAATCAGAAGATACCGGACGATTGTCCCTGTATTTTGTGAACTGTGAACCTTCACCATTATTCTTATCCTTCTCTGCCATTTTTATCTTATTTCTAACTTATAAATTAATAACGAAACTTATCTAATCAAATACTATTCCTCCTTCTTTATCCCTTTCTAAATAAGAGAAATTGATAATTCACCAGTAAATGAAAATTAAAGGTATCCTGTCTCTAAATTGGACACTGAATAATTATTCTATTTGCTAATGAATAAAAAAAAATGAAACAAACTTTGTACCCATTATTTGTACAAAATAAATTATTATTTTTTGTTTAAACATTTAAAAAAAAACAAAAATTGCACTGCTTCATAACGTTGAGTGTTATGTAAATAATTATTGACAAACGAGAAAATGAATACAATGCTCCACTATGTTAAGCGACATTAATTATATATATATATATTTTTTTAAACAATTATAAAAAGTAATACATTGCCTCTCTATGTTGGGCGTTAAATAAATATATGATTAATAAACAACAAGAAAAAGGAATACATTGCCCCACTTCGTTGAGCGCCATTTAAATTTATGCTGTGGCATATAAATATTTATTTTAAATAATGTTATTGCCATACGTTGGGCATCGCCATATAATTTATATGCTGTGACAACATATATTTGTGTGTATTACCACACGTAGGGTATAGTCTTTTGTATATGCTGTACTCTTAAAATTATTCTTTATACACCAAAAACTTATAATTGGTTTTGTATTTTATTTTTTTTTTATATTGTTGAAGCATGTACTTTGTGACTATTGTGGATTCTGGCAATGTGTGTGGTTCCTTCTCCTTCACTGATGATTTTTCTCTTGCTCATAATAGGGAAGAGGTAATAGTAATAGTTTTGTTCAAAGAAAAACTGTATGTCTATACAACATAATTATATACCTTTTATTTTGTAATTTATAGATTCAAAATAATTTTTATACACACCTTTATGCTCTAAACAAAATACATAATTGAAAATGCTCATATCATTTATACCTAATACCGGTTGTAATGTATGTAAATCTTTTATTTATTTATTTATTATGCTAAACAAAATAAATATTTATCCTGTAAATAAACAAATGTAAACTTTTATTGTACATTGATGGTGATACTTATCGATGTAATTATATTTATGTGTTGGCTTCAATTAATTGCTTTAGACAACCATTTGCACGTGTTGTATCTAGCTCTTAATCTTTGCCTTGTGGAACTTTTAATTAATTATTTGCCTAACTTGAAAGAGATTAATGATGCCTAGACAATACGATGAAGAAAATGCTCATTCGCACGTAGCATCTCTCCAACTGCCCAACACCATTAATCCTATTTTGTTGTAATTCCAACTTTATGAATTAAAAATAAACCTTACAGGATAAAATATCTACTTATCTATATTGTCCAACAATACATTGATTAATCATTTGCACGTAAAAACCAATGTCTGTTCAACAATTTGTATAACTTCCTTTTTAAAAAAAATAAACTTACTTGCTATCAAAATATTCATTTTGAATGTCCATATTGAACGTTTCAAGTGAATTCAAATATATTAAATAAAATAAGAACTACTATGAATATACGTGATGAAGAAATAATGAAAACTACAATGTAACAATCTAAAGCGTCTTATTCTTTAGGAGTTGTAATAAGAGGTCTTCCTTTCGGAATTATCATGAGAAGTCTCCTTCGTGTCGAATCTTGTTTCGTATTTATAGCGGCAAAAAAAACTCTATGTTGACCATTGCGCCCTCTAGTCCATATTTTAGGTTGGCATTGGAATACACGTTCCAGTGAAGTCGCTGCCCGCATGTTGCCGTCTTGATACACACACACATACACATATTGTTCTGACAGTTCACTATTTACCAAACGTCAATATAAATTTCCAATTCAAAAGTCCCCTCTGCCTCGCACAGCATTTCCAACGGTAGGTTTATTCTTGTCGCTAATACCATCCTTCTTTGTATTCGTCAATGAACCTATTGCCTTGTTCATTGTTCGATACATATTTTTTCTTTCCATTTATTAATGTCAATTTCACTTTTCTTTTAGCTGAATTGCGACTTGGCAAAATGGGAAACATGCCGGAGATAACTATTATTTTTCTTCCCGCACTGCCTGTACCTGGAGGACACGCCTGTTTCTTCACCGTTTCTCTATCTTCTATCCATGATCTTTCTATTGGTAAAATGTCAATCTGCAATAGACTTTACACAAGTTTTATATATTTTGTTGTCTTTTTGTAGGTCATGAAACTGTACACGTCTGTTTCCAGTCTCTGAAGCATTGTGTTACAAACAAATCATAAACACATATACTTTTTATTTATGATGTCAGCTACCCTTCAATACAAAATGTTATTGCTGATCATTTCTACGTTTTACATATTTTTATATCCTTTCTTAGTCTATTTATAAGCTAAGGTAAATTTTATCTTTTAATACAATTTAGTTCTTAAACTCTTTCATAAAATTTTTATTGCTTTATGCATATAAATCATAATAATTTACCTATTTATATTTCTTGCATATCGTATTTAATCTTTTTCATGATACATAAACCATACATTTTGTGTATCTCTTCTACAAAAGAAATATATTACAAATATTTATTTTGTCTTTTATTTCATTTTTATTTAATAAATTTTTATTTTGTCTTTTGTTTCATATTTATTTAATAAACTTTATTTTGTATTTTCTCATTATTTACTTGAATAATACTGACTTTTGAATTACTTGTATTGACTATGTGTATGCAACTTTGTATACATCTATGTAGTTTTTGTTGCATAGTTTTACTCAATGATATTTATTTTATTTCTAATCTTAAACTAATCTCTAAAGCTATTCTTATTCTATAAATTTTGCGAGTTCACGGCAATATGTCATGAAATGTAATAGGTAAGCAAGGTCGCAGCCTCTTCAGGGCAAAAGAATAAAATGCAAGTTGTTAGTATAAGATATATGTAATAAGCGTTTTCGTAGTTTTAATTAGATTAGTGTTTCACAAACATATGTTTATATACGTAATGGTATTTTAGCAACTCCATTTTTAACAAATATCATCTTAGAAGATGTAAAAAACTTTATGTTAAAATAACGTGTTTTATAGTATTCTATGTAATTTAGTCAAATTATACTGCGAGATATTTTATTGTTACATGTACTACCATCGCACGGGAGGAGATTCATTCATCAGTATCAAGGGCAATTCGTTCTTCGGCGACTAGTAGACGTTAAATTTGTATAAATGATTATAAAATCGGCAACAAATGGAGTGAGAACGGTGGGCAATTAAAAGGGTGTTAAAAGTACACTAATATAAGTAATAAAAGTATAAGGAGGCCCAAAAATGCAATGGCACACGCAATAAAAGCGTGAAAGGGTGTTAAATGTGTATAAGTAATAATAATAAAAGTATAAAGAGGCCCAAAAATGCAATGGCACACGCAATAAAAGCGTGAAAGGGTGTTAAATGTGTACTAGTATAAGTAATAAAAGTATAAGAAAGCCCAAAAATGCAATGGCACACGCAATAAAAAAAAGCGTGAAAGGGTGTTAAATGTGTACTAGTATAAGTAGTAAAAGTATGAAGAGGCCCAAAAATGCAATGGCATACGCAATAAAAGCGTGAAGGGTGTTAAAAGTGTACTGGTATAAGTAATATATGAGTGAGGAGGTCCCTATGGCTGAAAATGTAGGACGATGAAAAACTCCATGTTGCAATTTAAGTAAAAGTGGAAGCCAAAATTTATTGTCCGATGGTCCTGAGGGTGTCCAAAAACCGGTGGAGGAAAGGTCATTTCTGTCGAATAGTCTCAACTCCTGAAACCATATTCTCTTGCTGCGCCGAAAGATAAGAAATTTCACAAGAAGAAAGAAAACAAATGAAACAATTCAGTACAGTTTCAAGGAGAAGGTCGAAGTTGAAGATATGCTTAACAGCAAACAGCTAAATGAAACTAGTCGTGCTAGGAACGACCAAGATGCTCTGATGAAGAAACCAGAAGTGACTCCAGTGACAAAAAGCTGGCAGTGATTAATTAGGGACAATTAAGAGTGTAGGAATTAAGGTAGAATAATAATCTAGTATAGTTTAGGTGTACGAAAAAGTGTTGATTTGCGATCCCCAAAGTTTTATTGGTTGTGTATATGCCGATGGCATATAAACTGGAGGAGGGAGAGATGTCGCGAATCAACACTCTGTATAGTACTAGAAGTATTGCCGCGGTAACCTGAATCCTGACTTACCTAGCATCCCGTCTGTGCGTTTGATGAGTTCAACAGAAGTTGATCGAACGGAAGGAATGTGCGATTCAGCGAGGTAAGGACGGACTCGGCGTTACCAAGGTAATAAAAGAACGATATTCCGAACAGAATACAAGAATTCATAAGTGTTCTTCCGCAAGGAGGATCACTTGTGACTTGTGATTAGTGTTAATAAATATAGTTATAATTGTTAACAAATAGTATTATCGAAACGACTCAATCTCCTCGCCACTTGAGACTGAAGCCAGGGCGGAGAATTAAAGGTAGGTGCCTTTTGCATTTGATAGTTTATAATTATAAGCGAGTGCTCCCCCCGGAGCAAAACCCCCGTCACGGGTTTAGACCTGAGATATTAACGTTAAAGCCCACTGTGACATTGTGGTGAAGGCGCGTTAATATCCTCACCGTGACAATATTAAAAAGGTAATACATATAAATAAACTATAGAACTAAAAATAAGGGTAGATACATATAAATATTATATATTAACAAGTTTAAGTATTTGTTATTCATTATTAAAGTAAAAATTTACAACACGGTTTCTTGTTATGCTTCCTTCAGTCAACAAATTATGATCAGCCATAATATATCTATTGGCACGTCTTCATGGACTATTTCTTCATTTAATGGAATACCTGCAGTTAAATACATGTTATGTAATACAGAACATGCATTTACAATAGTGCCCATAAATTCGAAGTTATACCTCGAGCTCTTCTCCTTTAATAGGCTTCAAAATCGGGTTTTCAACTAACCAATGTAGTATTCAATACAATTTATAGCTGAACTGTGAGCACCTAATAACCAAGAATTGGTTTCACCCATTAAATATCTCTCCCTTAAAAATGCCTGAATGGCAGAATGCATTCATAAGTACCCCCAGCATGCCGGGCATTCACATGTATAATTTTTAGTTCAGCGTCACATACAATTTGCACTTTTTGAATAAAATGCCTTCCGGTTCATGTAATTATGAGCTTCATCTTTTGGGTATAATATTGCTACATGTGTACAATCTACAGCTCCTATTACACCACCTATAGCCCACATGTTTAAAAATACCACCTTTTTCTGCTGTCTTTCTAGTATTATAGCAGGAAAATGTATATTTGCCCCTGACATATGATTATCTATTGACACAGTAATTTCATGCACAATTCGATGAATTGATGTCTGGCTAACACTAAAACAAAATTCTTGTCCTACACACCACTGATAGGATCCAATAGCATAAAATCTCAAAGCTGCAAGGACTTTATGTTCAATTAATATGGCAGTTCTATGAAGAGGTTGGTGTAAATGAGGCCTTAACACATAAATAAGATGTTGTGCTAATTCTATAGATAAACGGAACAGTTCCGTAAATATAGTTTCGGGCATATTGAAAGGGTTACTGTCATCTGGTATCTGATTTTCGCGTGCTACAATATTCTGTACGGCATAATGAACAATTGGGAGCATCTACAAATAAATTATAAGGTAGGGTCCTCTCACAATGATCATTGAAATTAAGTACTTTACCATGTAGGATAAACAGTGTAAATTATTCTAGTTTTGCAATTAAAACAATTAATAATTAATAATAGTATTATTTTGAGGTACGTATTGCCGTGGTCTCTTGCATATTAAAAATAATAGTAATAGCATTAAGAATTAATATAAGTATAAAAGAATATAAAAGAGACAGTAAAAATCAGCTTTATTGTATTCAAAGATTTCAACATAAGAGTATACTAAGTTGCATACATTTAAGTATAGAAAACACAGAAATAAAAATGAATATATATTAACAATTTAGATATTAAACAGGTACAAAATAAAAGACGAGATATATTTAAGCTATATATATTTCTTTTATAGAAAAGAGAAACAGGACATATGGTTTGTGTATAATGAAAAACAACCTGACTTTTAAAAATGCGTGAAAATTGCACTGAACATTTTGAATAATGGACCGTTGTTTAAAAATAAAAGAGAAATGAAAGCAAATAACCGAGAAAGGGTTATGCTTAAGGATGGAAGTACATTCATGAATTCGGGTGTGTAGCACTATGTTTCATTGACTGTAGAGAGAGATTTATACGGTTTTGAGACCTATAAAGAAGAAAATATGATGTAAACTTCGTTTGTAGTTTTTTACAGATGAATATACCTACATTGGAAGATACTGGATAATTTAAGTGAAAGACTTTTTTAAAAATGAGCGAACAATTCTCAGTGTGTTGACGTTTAGGTGAAAGAACTATCAAAGACGATAAGTGCGTGTGTGTGTGTGTTCGTATCACGATGGCAACTTGGAAGGCAGAGATCTCACTGAAGACGCAGGCTGACAACTTAAATGGTAGTTCCAAGGATGGCGTTGAGAGCGGCCACGTGTCTTCCCGGGTATATAAATTGAAAAACAAGAATGAGCAAGATGATTAGTTAGTTATTTGGAGAGAGATTAAAAGCAACTTAAAAAAAAGACATTAAATCGTAGGGTCAGATACACCACGATTGTATTCGTTCATTATTTCTTGTATTAGCATATTAATTTTATTTGTATTTAAGTTTCATTCATTATAAGAATTTTCTTTTGTTAATAATTTTGGTATAAAAAAAATGGAGTTCGAAGAGTTTTTCAATAATTCAAAGTAAGTTTTAGAAACAAAGATTTATCAGTGTTGCTATGCATATATTGTAATTTAACGTGCAAATGTATATACAATATAACGTTGTGCAACAGGGATAATAGATATTGTCCTGTAATAATATACATACATTAGTTTTAACAACACAAATAGAAATTATTAATGGTGTTGGGTGTTAAGAGGATATATCGTGCAAATGAATATTTTCTGCCACTTTATAGGCATCATTAATTCTCAAAACAATTTTCTTATTATAAATTAATAATTTAAACTAGATTTTTAAGAAGGGAAGTGTTCTTGGGTGGCGGACTTTGAGATGCTGGACACAATACGTGTAAATGGTTGTAGCCAGTAATCAAATTCAAGCTTTTTGTCTCCGAACATTGACCATTGCGAAGTTCTAAGTTTATCAGAGCATGACGTGCGAATATAATGTCTCTGATGGAATAGAATTAGCACAAAATATCAATAGAATACTAACATTAATTGAATTTTCTTTGTTTTGAAACAGGACAATATTTTATTTTTATTTAAGCATTAAAAATATATTCGTTATATAAAAACATTACAACATAGAACACGGTACAAATGTTGTCTTTCAATTATGTTCTTCTTTTATAATTAAATGGTGAATATAGTATAGCGATGCTATCTATTCTAAAAATAATGTTGAATAAATTATACAATTATGTTTTATATATGGTTTCTGATTTTTTATTCGAAACAAGCTATAACCTTATCCCTATAATAAGAAAAACAAGAGATTTGACGAGAGAGGAGAAATTTAGATACACTGGTAGAATTCACGTATACTTACAAAGTACGTGCTGTTAAAAAAATAAATAAATATATTCAGGATAATAAAAAAATTATCATCATCTTTATTAGTTATGTTGCTGGAACAGCACCCAGCAATTATGCTGTGTAAACATAATTATTTCATTCCAAATAATTATGTTGCCACAGCAGTATGTATATGAAAAGTGTGGTGCCCACACCCCATTTTTTAATTCTGCTGCCTCTCTTATTATATTATCCATCAACAGGTTGAACTAGTGGTGTATAGTTAGTTTTTCGGAACGTTATTCGATTCCTAAATAACGCGTTACAATGGAACGATATCAAGAACCGTTACGATTGAACAACGAGAGCAACGAATAACGAAACGCTGTAACTCGGAACTAGGAACATATGAAACGAGAAACGAGGCAAGTTTCGGTTACAGTATCTCCAAAGGAATGAACGATGACCGAAACGTTCCGACAAGTTTCTAATAATACTAAATGTTGAAGAAAACAAAACAAAAACTTCAACAATATTTTATCAAACAACTTCACACGGAACAGCCTATTAATTAAGAATTTGCTAGAAATTTGATTAAAATGTTTGTCAAACATTTTGATTGGTGTGCATCTCCTTCAAACATTCTCATATATTTTAATGGACGCCGCCGTACTTCAAACATTTTGTTTGACAATTAAATTGTTTTGTGTAATTGATGTGCACCCGCCTTATAAAATTTAAATGACAATGTCTTACCTGAGAAATTATTTGGATGGGTTGCAGATATAAGCAATATGAGTGCATGTTAAAAGAATACTAAAAATTCCTATACGCATATCAAAATTAAAAAACCTGTCATAAGTCAAAATAAAAAATTATAAAATTTAGATTTAAGTTATTGCTAAATTCAATACACGAAATACGAAAGTATAAGCAAAGTATAAATAATATACTTATGTACATTGTTGTATACACAGTAGTACTAGCATATTTCTGAAATGCTTTATTCAATAGATAGTCTTAATGTTTTGCCATTGACATATTAAATTAAATATATGTAGTAATAGTAATAATCAATGTCTGAACATTTTGCGAAAACTGAATGTCAGTAATAATATAAACTCAGGTTGGTTAATTCAAATTGCACCAAATTAATCGCTAACTGACACAGCGATATTTTAAACTAGATTGATATTTGATATTATACGTAGTAACTGCTACCGAAATGCTAGCAATCTACTGCCAAATTTATTACCTATGGTGCTAGATAGTTCTAAGATTGTAGGCAGCTACGCAATATATAAAAAAAAACAAAGGCAATTTTTGTTATAAAATTTTCCAAGAGAGTATAACAGATGTATAATAGGAACTTAGTAAGTAATAAGTATGAATTTATATAGAAACACTGATAGGAAATGCACTTTATATTGTTTTAAAACCAATATATTGAGTTTGGCTTAGATTATTTCAATAAAACCAACTACAATAAGATATTAAACTTATTTAATTCTAAAAATAGTAAAATAGCTTTAGAGTAATTTTTTTTGCTACCGAAGCGTGCCGAATCGTTACGATCCGACTGCCGAATCTGCATGTACCCACTCTTGCATTTGCTATTGCTATTAATTATTACCGTAAACAAGTTCGTTATCACATTGAATTCATTTATTGTTGAATGTTTGCTATGCATTTTTCGTTAATTACTATTTTTGCCACCCCCATTCCCCACCATCTCGCGGTGCGAAAACAAAATTCATATGAACAATAATTGCAATGCAAACATTCAACAATACATTCTATATGAGAACGTACCTATAGATTTGTAGTCGTAAAGTTTTTGCAACTGTGTAAAATGTAAACACAAATCTTCGGCAAATTTTTAATTTTTTTATTTCATACTGTTGCACTATTGGTACTACTAATTCACCTAAAAACTTGGTCAAGAAATTGATAAGTGTAATACAGCCTTTATGTCTGTATTTAATTCAACATTGACTTGCAAAATGAGCTTTATGCTTCATTAGGTTCTTATAGAAGTCAAATGAAATTTATGTTTTACTTTAATAAACACTGAAGTCTATATAATGTTAATGTAATTATATGTATTTATTTACTGGACTCATTTCAATATTACCGAAAGAACTTAAATTTTACGCAATAAAGCTCTGTAAAAAATAATATAAATTTATTTGAATTTGAAGAACAAACCGTACTTGATTTTATTAGAACGAATATTACAATTCCTTAATACTGGCGATTTTATCTCTTTTTGATATGCATGTTGGTATATACTGATTACAGTCTATAAAAACCACATACTGTTTTAAAAACGGTCTTTCTGCATTATGACTTCGATAACAAGTGTAGCTTTGTCTAAATTGTGCAATGGTGATAAGAAGTTGCTTGCTCAGCAGCTTCAAGATTGGGGTATCGTGCCTCATCGCTGTAGCTGCAGCCTCTGTGGTTCTGATATGCAGTTGATATTGGATAATTCACGGTAAGTACCTAGTAGCATACGAGTATTTATTCAGATAGATTGATATTGGCGTTTCAATAATGAATTAGATAGCGATCGAGCGGAGGACATTTGGATTTCGATTGTAATTATACCTTTACGATATGATGTTTCTTTAAGGGGGCTTACGTAGTGGCGTCGACTAACTGCCGTGAGGTAGGACGTAAGCGGGTGGTGCCATATGCGCTAATGTAAATTTCGCCGATGTAAGGTATTCGTTAAAATAAAACAGCAGAAATTTTTCCTTTTCTTATTATGTTTTTGCATTATATTAAATACAAACGATTAATTAAAGCTTCGTGGGGAGTACTTTCTTATAATTCAAATTATTTATTTCTGCATTTCACTCTCAATGTTGGCAAAATTTACTTCATAACACAGTTTCAGAAACTTGATTTTCAAAACTAATAAAACTCGAGCATGCATTGAGCCTTTGTTTATTTGTGTTTTAAATTTCGTTTGGATATTTCGTAAATAAAAGCAGTATTATTTATTGTTTTAACGAAACCTTGTAAAGTCTAGAATTTACATTAGAACATATGGTGCCACCCCCTTACGCCCTACCTCACGGCAGTTAGTTGGCATCTCTGCGTAGTCTCCAACCATTACTCTGAAATAATATGTTATTGTGTATAGAAGATGATATGCCAGCTAAATAAAATAATTGTAGACATTGTTAATATATTTTTCTATAATTTTATATGAATGCCAATCAAATGTGATATCTTTTCGTTTCTTTTTCTTTTAATATGTCATCACGTACGTGTCTTGACTTCTTATGACACTTCTTCTGGTTTTAAGTGATTGTTAAATAAGTCTTACGAGTTAGCACTTGTTATTGCATACGTTTGAAAATGTAATTAATTTCAGCTCCTTATTCAATATATCTCACTTTTTGTTTTATTTTTTTTTATACTTTTACTTTCTTATACGTAGTATAAGGAAATATTGTGATGATGAAAATTTTCGACCTCGAGATTTTTGCATATGTCCACGTTTTGAGGTCCCCTGATACCAAAAAAGTGGTTTTTAAAAAATGTCTGTGTGTCTGTGTGTGTGTCTGTCTGTCTGTCTGCCTGTGCGAATAATGATTTGGATTTTGTGCAGAATATAGGCAATAGATTGTCAGACATTATAACTAAAACAAGGAGAGGCCATGAATGACATTTAAGAAGACAGTTAAAGGTGGTTACTGACAATTCAATTTGCAAAAGTAAAAGAATAGACATGTGAGCCAGAATATCTGATATTCTTCGTACTAATATTTACATAGAACACAAGAAGGAAAGAAAAAATATGCTCTTATCCTCCGAGCATATTTTTTCTTTCCTTCTTGTGTTCTATGTAAATATTAGTACGAAGAATATCAGATATTCTGGCTCACATGTCTATTCTTTTACAGGTGAGATAGAATATCGTAATTTTAAAAACTAACAGTATATGACTTTTAGAAAGGTTTATGTATAGTTATTAAAATATTAAGGAAAACATACACCTATATTTCTCAATACAAAAGGAATGTTGTCTAATTTCTTATAAATTTTATAGATTGTAATGACACACCAATTCATTTATTAATTTTATAATTTTTAATTTTTTTTAGAATTTAATTAAGTATATTCTGTTATTAATATTTTGAAGAGAAATAATATTTAAAATCAATGAATATGTTATGGTATTATTAAGTAAATATTAGTCATAAGCTTAGTGTGTATTTAGTTCTAAGAACCGTGGCGCCGAATGTTTACAACAGTGAAATAAACGCTACAGTTGTGATAAACATTCGCCTACGTAAAAGAGTGTGTATGGGAAACTTAAGTGGAAAGAACCGAACTATATAGAGAAAGGGGAACCACAGACACTTTTATATAAAATAGAAACACGCGCAAAGAAGAGGGAAGTCGACCGGTGATTTGCCTGAATAGAGAGTCAACAGGGAGTCGACCACGAGATACGTTAAATAACGTATCAAGCCACTAACCCCGGATATTTGACTACATATAAAAGTCAGTATTAATATACCATATATAGGAATTTATCACCGAATAATCGTAGTAAAGTAGTGATAAAAATACCACTTAAAGAGTAAATGTGCAGTGTTAAAAGTTTATAAAAAAAATATATTGTGCTCCAGGAAGCAGAGCAAGCAGATTCGTCACTACAGGATTGTGACCACTCAGCAAATGATGCCGATGAAAACATCGCAATATAAAGAAGATTTTACTGAAGAGAGACATCGCTGAAAAGCGAAGAAAGAAACTTTATTATAAGGTATTTTAAAAGATTTTTGTAAATAAAAATATTGTTTATCTTGAAGAATTAAAGATTATGAAATAAATTTTAAATTGAGATTAACATAATAAAGTTGATAAATAAATATCATCTACGTTCTATGAAGGAGAATGTAATTTGATCTGTTTTAGCATCGTTGTATATTTATGTAATAGTACACAAAACCAGCCTACGTAGTAAATGCTAGCATTCGTTGTTTATGTTTGACTATATTGAATAATTAATATACATAAACATTTGTATCCGATTAATTATTTGTAAAAATATATTAAAATTGTCTTTAAATATATTTTATTTCTTGTGTTATATGTAAAAAGTAGTTATATATAATTCATTGGTTTTGAATATACGAATTGTTTAAAGTTTTACAATGGTATTTTTTTTAATTAAATATAATTAATGTTTAGGAACACCGTAATCATTTCTTATTAATCCAAATCGCCCTGAGATAATCTGATTTGAGTTTAGCCGGCAAAGCAAGTTATTTAAATTTTATTTTAGATTTAAACTCTACAATTTTATTAAATTAAATATAAGGGGGTTCCTTTACATTATGGCAGTTTTATTCATATTAAATTAAATGTAATGCATGTTCCATTACATTATGGCGCGCCAACTACGGGCTCGAAGAAATAATATGTATTTGTTAAATTTTATGTGCTCGAAGAAATAATATATTCTTTGTAAATTTTACGTGCTCCAAGAAATGCTATTTTTTTTATTTTATTTTGTTTATTGACTAATAGATATGAAATTGAAGTTTGGTATTGAATAAAAAAGTTTTTGAAAAAAAATTGTAACCTAGCTGGCTTACTTTTATTATACACAGTGCCATTTGCTTATATAACACCAAGGGCAACCTCGCCGGTTACAGAATTGGTCTTCTGAATGTCGTCCAGACACCAAAAATACGCACTCCTGGCTGCCTATATGTTCAGGCTTCAATGTTATGATCTGGTAAAAGTACGGCCGTTGACCTTAATGTCAACTTGTTCGGGCGGTTTAAAATAAATCAAAGTTATGGTGGTTTTAGAGTGGTGCCTTGGGACAAAAGACCTATTGCTCACAGCTGACTCAGCGGAGAAAAATAACGTGAGTACTTCTTATTGTTTTAATATGATTCGTTACTCTTGGATATACTACTTTCTCTATCTCACTAGCAAACGGTAAAGGTAAGCAAAAAAAACACACGGTTAGAAATTCATTTGAAAAGTACATAATAATTAACTTTTATTTCTGTTAAAACATTATAAAATCATATCAAACGAATAAACAATTCAGCAATTAAATTATGGTCACAATTGATACACATTATGGTTTAATATTAATTATATATTTACAAACTCTATGTACATAAATAGAATACAAATTAAATACGCGTCAATGACCTCTATATGTCGCGTATAAAATCAAGCAAGAACGTTTGTACGTTCCTAGTCCCTGAATTAACAATTACAATCCCAGAATATTCCGTTAAAGAAAAACATAAATAAAATGGTGTTTGAAATAAAGTACGGATGATCAGGTTTGCTTAAATTATATTACAACTAAATTTTTGTACGTTACCCTGCTCGCAGAAGAACCTTATATATATTTCGTCGCGGAGAACAATTTCAATCGGTACGGACTTTCGCGCGTCTATTCGGTGAATTATTATTATATCTTTGTTTATGCTACAAAGCGCGGACAATGTATTGAATTTATACGCGCGTTACAAACAAAATTTGAAATCTAACGTTTCTGAAAATGAAATACATATATTAAATACAGAGATATATACATAGTCACGACATTTATAGTCTGACTCGGACGGGAATTATAGGTAGTAGCGGTAAAAATGTCTATTCCTTCACGACCCCTGGTCTGAATGAAACAAACACCTTCGGACGGATTTTAGCGGATTTTGAAACGATTACTCCACGGCGCATGAGACCTGAATGTAATACGTTTCTAGGATAAACACCTATCTTTCCCACGCCATCAAGGCTGAGTAAAGAAAGGTAAAGGCAGCAGAAGGATAGGAAAATAAAATGGAAGAGACACACTTGTTGGTGTCTTTATATATCCGTAAACCCCCCTATTTCTGTAGGAAAAACTCGTTTTAAAATATACAATTTGCGCGCGACTACGAGCATGACGTATACATCCTTATATTGAAAAATAACAAATAACTTGAATGATCGTTGCACATGAATACATATACAGGTCCGTCCAAAACATTTTATACAATATTTGAGCAAAATAACTTACATTCCATTAATTTAATATTGTTAAATAAATTAATAATGGACTAAAAATGTTAATTTGTGCAATTAACGAGGAACTTCGTTACAGCCCCCTCCTTAAAAGTAAACAACGAACCCTAACAACTAAATATCAAAAGTACAGAAACGGAAAATTAAAATTTAAACAATTAATTCTTGAAAGTCTATCATCTTAAAATTAAAAAACTAAAACTCGTCAGTTTATCATCACTCACGATGTCTATGACGCACGCACTATCACTGCTTGTTCTGTCTTTTCAGATTCGCGTGGTGGATCTCAGCTTCCCTGCGAGTCATCACGACGCTCACTCCGTCGACCCGCACATGGACTCGCTTGTTCCCATGTCGCCTCTTACGGACTCCTTTCCCCAGCGAACCTTCCTTCCTCACCCAGGCCCCAGGATTTGCCAGACGAGGTTTAACGGTCGGCGGCGGAATCGTCGGCAGCGGCGGAGGGTCTGAGCAAAGGAACGGCATGTCCAAGGAAAAATGAGGCAGAAAAGGAATAACTGGTAGATTT
This sequence comes from Amphimallon solstitiale, assembly GCA_963170755.1. Classification (NCBI taxonomy): domain Eukaryota; kingdom Metazoa; phylum Arthropoda; class Insecta; order Coleoptera; family Scarabaeidae; genus Amphimallon; species Amphimallon solstitiale. The sequence continues at coordinate 48,296,445 of OY720677.1, read as the reverse complement.
GAGGTACCATGTGCGGGAGGCGGCGAAGGAATTGAGATTGTCGGAGGGGAGGCATTGACAAAGGGTGCTTTCTTCGCTTCAGGCGTTGCTGGCAACGGTGACAATAAGTCGGGTACTGGAGAAGCACCGAAAAGTTGTAGAAGCGAATTTATATATCCTCCTGGCCTTCCCCCACTACTTCCAGCGGATTTGGAGGTGGAAGATCGGTTTGGGGTTCGTCTGCGGACGGAATCTTTACATCTTTCACATGGACTTTCACGGGTTTTCGTCTGTTTGGTACCTGTAACATAAGAATAGACGGAGACAGGATCTGGATAACTTTAGAGGGACCTTCAAATTTCGGAGCAAGTTTAGCGGTAAATTTCTTAGAGGCGTCGGATAAATTATGGGTCTGGTGATACACCCATTGTCCAATTTGAGGGCGGTAAGGACGATGTCTCAGATTGTAGGGCCTACTTTGCCTCTGGAACGCTTGAGCCAACTTTATCCTGACAATCTTGAAAAAGTCGTCCAATTTCGACAGTTCTTGAGCCAATTCTTCTGTGTTCGGTCGAGCAGGATCCATTAATTGCCCATCAGCGGTTCTCCGCAGAGAGCTCGGCGGCATGAGTTCTCTACCAAAGTTAAGAAAGGCAGGTGTGAATCCTGTAGACTCATGTTTAGCGGTATTGATGGCGAAAACGAACTGAGGTAGGTATTGGTCCCATTCTCTATGATCTTTATTGATGTATTGTGCAATCATAGGTCCTAATACCCTATTTGTCCTTTCCACAGGATTCGATTGCGGAGCATACGGAGCATTAAATCTTATCTTGACACCTAATCCATTAAAATAACTGGTGAAACTGTGACTGGCAAATTGCGGACCATTGTCAGCCAACAGGATCTTCGGACAACCAAAACGATAGATTACCTTTTCCTTCAGTGCCTGGATGATGGTTCGTGATGTGGCAGAGCGTAGCGGCTGGCACTCTACCCACTTCGTGAATCGATCATGTATTACCAATAATGAAGTATATCCTCTCTTGGAACGCGGAAAAGGTCCGAGGAGGTCCACACTCACTTGTTCCCATGGACAATCAACGGGTGAGAATAACATCTGGCCTAGAGGTTTTCCCTGATTAAATTTATAATGTTTACAGGATCGACATCGATTGACGTAGCGGCGGACATCTCTGAACATCCCTGGCCAATAATATAACGAAGCGGCTCTCGCTATACTTTTGGCGACCCCAAGATGTCCAGCTTCAGGAGCGTCATGGATTTCCTTCAGGACGTCGTTTCTGTCAGGCGTAGCTACACACAATTTCCATGCGCGCACTCCCTCGGTATGTTGTGTATCAGGTATGTGTCTGTACAAATTACCATTCTCCAATCGGTATTCTTGAAATTTTTCAGGATCTGACTGAACGTCCGCAGCCTTCTTGTTATACCAAGAACAAGACGTTTCTTCTAACAAGGCACAGGTATCTTCATCGGTTTCGTGTTTGAAAGGAAGCGGTGCTCGGGACAGAGAATCGGCTAAGTTATTCATCGCTCCTTTACGGTATTGAATGACAAAATCATACTGTTGTAAATCAACAGCCCATCGACTGAGTCGTCCTGACGGATTCTTCAAGTCATTCAGGAATCTTAAACATTGATGATCGGAAATAACGGTGAATTGGTAAAATTCTAAATAGTACTTAAATTTTTTGATACCCCAAACGACGGCAAGAGCTTCTTTCTGGGTCGTCGAATAATTTAATTCTGCCTTACTTAAAGTCCTACTGGCATAGGCAATCACTCTTTCGGCACCCTCTATTATTTGTATTAAAACGACTCCTAAACCTTTCTCACTGGCGTCGGTATGCAATTGGAATGGTTTGGAGAAGTCCGGACACGCGAGAACTGGGCTCTCTGTTAGTGCTTTCTTTACGGCGGCGAATGCGGCGTCTTGTTCCGTCGTCCATTCCCAACGCACATCTTTTTTTATTAATTTTATGAGCGGAACGGTAAGTTGTGCGAAATTCGGTACGAACCGACGGTACCATGACGTTTGTCCCAGAAAACCACGTATTTCTTTCTTGTTTCGCGGCGGCGGTACATTTAATATAGCAGCGATCTTGTCCGGGTCTGTACGGATTCCGTCCGGTGTTACAACATGACCTAAATATTTTATGTCTTGTTTGGCAAAAGTACATTTGTCTGGTTGTAGTTGAAGGCCTGCTTCCCGTAAACGCGCGAAAACATTACTTAAATTTTTCAAATGCTCCTCAAAAGTCTTGCCTAAAATAATGATATCGTCCAAATATACAAATGCGTACTCTGCCATTTCGGGACCTATCACCGAATCTAATAGGCGTTGGAACGTTGCTCCCGCACTATGCAATCCATACGGTAATGATACAAAATGAAATAGGCCCTTTCCCGGAATTGTAAAAGCTGTCACGGGTCTGCTATCCTTTTCTAATTCCACTTGCCAGTACCCACTTTTAAGATCAAGCGTCGAAAAATATTTACTGTCGCGGAGTTTATCAAGAATATTTGAAATATACGGCAAAGGATATGAATCTTTAATCGATACAGAATTAATTTTTCGGAAATCGACGCAAAACCGAACGCCACCGTTCTTTTTCGTGACCACGACGATTGGAGAACTCCACGGGCTGTTACTGGGTTCTATTATACCGTCTTGTAGCATCTTGTCTACTTCGGCGTCGATTAGTGCTTGCTTCTTCGGGTTGCACGGATAATAACGTTGTTTTATTGGGGCGGTATTCGGTTGCAAACGGATTGTGTGACGTATTAGATTCGTCCGACCAGGCACGGTAGTAAATTTACTTAATTCTTGATCAAGGAATTTTTTTAAGGCGGTCTCGTGGCGGTCCTGTACTCCGGAGATCCCACAGCTCGCGGCAAAGACTGCATTGTCTCCCTTAAAGTACAGTTTCCTTTCGGAAAAATCGAGAACAGCCCCAATTTCCTTGAGAAAATTAATTCCGAAGATGACTGAGCACGGGCTCTTCGGCATAATTATAAAATTTACGTCTGTAGTTCGGCTACCCATGCGGACCGGTAACAAAACTGAGCCAGGCGATTCTACAACGTCTCCATTTGCGAGGCGGACTTTAGATTTTCTATTTAAGACGCGTTGTGTATTGTTTTCCAACAACCGGGCAACTAGCGATTCGGACAAAAACGATGAAGTCGCTCCGCTGTCCACGAGGGCTCGTAAATTCTGGTTATGTATGTGTACGCGGATCCAGACGCGATTGTCTGGCACTGTCGAGTCTTTGATACCTGTGTTTGCGGATTCAGGCGGCTTTACTGCTTGCGGACGGTCTTTGCCTGCAGACCGCCCTTCTCGGCGTTTCCCTGGCATCGGCAGTCAACGGAACGCACATTTAACTTGCCACATCGTGAACAAAACATTTTAAATGGGTTACGGCAATAACCACGCGTATGCCCCTCTCTGCCACAGCGCCAACAACGGTTTTCCGGGTGTGATAATTTTTGTGACGGCGACGGCGGTACAGGAAATTGGCGAGGCTTATTATCCTGGGCGGCATATGACAAATGATGCGAACGCGAAGTACTCGGTTTATCGCTGGGCGGACGTTCCGGTGCTGATAGCGTACTCTCTTTCTTACAAAAGCGCGCCTGCTCTTCCAGCAGTAATTCGTAGTCGGCAGCGAGTTTAGATAATTGCCGGAGGGATTGTATCGCGTCCCTACGTATATACATCCTGTAACTAGGTGACATGTTACCGTATACACGTTCCAATTTATCACCTTCGGACATATCTTGGCCGCGTCTCATCAACGTCAATATGGCGGTTAAATAATCTTTAAAAGATTCTTTTGGTTTTTGCAACCGAGCGCGTATTTCTTCTTCGATTGAAAAATTATACCGAGGCGGAAGATATTGAAGTTTGAAATCCTCTAAGAACTCGTCCCATGTACCCCATAAAGTTTTATTGTTCCGGAGCCAAAGCAGTGCTTTGTCTCTAAAAAGCTCAGGCAATGCATGTAGCATATGTTCGTCTTTAATCCCATAGCATACTTGGAGTTCGTTGACTCTTTCCAGGAAAAATACAGCGTCCGAGCTGCCATTAAAATGAATCCCCCATTTCCTTATTTGAGCACAGATTTCCGCGGAAGAAATCTGAACGTTAGTGTCCCTTTGCGGTGGAGCGTTTCCCTTATTCGTTGAACCCGTTTTATCCTCTTTCAGAAAGGTACTAATGCGTTTACGTACGTCCTCGACATTACCGGTAGCGTCTAACCCTAAAGATTCTGCTGCGGCATTTAAATCCTCTTTTTTCAAAGTATATATCCACCCAAGAGGGTTTGGATTTTTGCCTTTGTCCTGATCGGTCATTTTATAATTTATACTGTACAAAATAAAAATAAAATAATAATAAAATGAAAATGTATTGTAGTTGCAATTTTATTCTCCTATCCTTTTACTCCCTCACAATTAATAAAGAATATGTACGTAAAAATGTGTATCAATTTTCCTATCTTACTATTTACAGAAAATAATTATACATGTATATCTAGCGGAAAACTGTGAAATTATTCAAACAGTTTTATTAAACGCGGCGGAATTTAATTTTTTAAATCTCTTAAAACACGGCCAAACGTTCTGGGCGCCATCTGTAACCTAGCTGGCTTACTTTTATTATACACAGTGCCATTTGCTTATATAACACCAAGGGCAACCTCGCCGGTTACAGAATTGGTCTTCTGAATGTCGTCCAGACACCAAAAATACGCACTCCTGGCTGCCTATATGTTCAGGCTTCAATGTTATGATCTGGTAAAAGTACGGCCGTTGACCTTAATGTCAACTTGTTCGGGCGGTTTAAAATAAATCAAAGTTATGGTGGTTTTAGAGTGGTGCCTTGGGACAAAAGACCTATTGCTCACAGCTGACTCAGCGGAGAAAAATAACGTGAGTACTTCTTATTGTTTTAATATGATTCGTTACTCTTGGATATACTACTTTCTCTATCTCACTAGCAAACGGTAAAGGTAAGCAAAAAAAACACACGGTTAGAAATTCATTTGAAAAGTACATAATAATTAACTTTTATTTCTGTTAAAACATTATAAAATCATATCAAACGAATAAACAATTCAGCAATTAAATTATGGTCACAATTGATACACATTATGGTTTAATATTAATTATATATTTACAAACTCTATGTACATAAATAGAATACAAATTAAATACGCGTCAATGACCTCTATATGTCGCGTATAAAATCAAGCAAGAACGTTTGTACGTTCCTAGTCCCTGAATTAACAATTACAATCCCAGAATATTCCGTTAAAGAAAAACATAAATAAAATGGTGTTTGAAATAAAGTACGGATGATCAGGTTTGCTTAAATTATATTACAACTAAATTTTTGTACGTTACCCTGCTCGCAGAAGAACCTTATATATATTTCGTCGCGGAGAACAATTTCAATCGGTACGGACTTTCGCGCGTCTATTCGGTGAATTATTATTATATCTTTGTTTATGCTACAAAGCGCGGACAATGTATTGAATTTATACGCGCGTTACAAACAAAATTTGAAATCTAACGTTTCTGAAAATGAAATACATATATTAAATACAGAGATATATACATAGTCACGACATTTATAGTCTGACTCGGACGGGAATTATAGGTAGTAGCGGTAAAAATGTCTATTCCTTCACGACCCCTGGTCTGAATGAAACAAACACCTTCGGACGGATTTTAGCGGATTTTGAAACGATTACTCCACGGCGCATGAGACCTGAATGTAATACGTTTCTAGGATAAACACCTATCTTTCCCACGCCATCAAGGCTGAGTAAAGAAAGGTAAAGGCAGCAGAAGGATAGGAAAATAAAATGGAAGAGACACACTTGTTGGTGTCTTTATATATCCGTAAACCCCCCTATTTCTGTAGGAAAAACTCGTTTTAAAATATACAATTTGCGCGCGACTACGAGCATGACGTATACATCCTTATATTGAAAAATAACAAATAACTTGAATGATCGTTGCACATGAATACATATACAGGTCCGTCCAAAACATTTTATACAATATTTGAGCAAAATAACTTACATTCCATTAATTTAATATTGTTAAATAAATTAATAATGGACTAAAAATGTTAATTTGTGCAATTAACGAGGAACTTCGTTACAAAATCTTAAACCATTTATAACACATACATTTTAATATTTTGAATTTTATTTTATTTTGGATATACAGGGTGTTAGATAAATAAAAGTAAATATTTCAGGGAGGTAATGCTTAGGTAATAGCGAGTGTAAAAACACAAATTATATAGGGTGATTCAAAAGGTAGGGACATCTTTGTGGGGGGTGAAAGAGAATTAGTATAGTACTGATTACAAAATAGAAAAGAATTAAAACAACGAAATATAAGCAAGAAGATAAGGAATTAAGAAACTTTATTCTAAGTGGAAAGTGGATGTATTTAAGAAGTGGCAGAATGTTAGGAGACAATATAACCACTGAAAAATCGAATGAGGAAGAAACCAGTAATCAAATAAACAAAGAAGAACCTGGAAACACTATTGCAATGAACGAAACTGCGGAACAAATAACGCCACTCCAGGGAATGGAATCTATAATGTCATTCCTTAGGGAAATGGATAAAAAACTGGAAGAAAGTAGACAACAAGCTACAAAAAAACATGAAGAAACTAGACAACAAGTTATAAGAAACAACCAATATATAGAAAAGGTAGAAAAAAACATTCAGGTGGCAAACCAACAGATGTGGGAAAAAATGTTAAAGAGTCAAGGGCCCATGCAAAAAGAATTTGAAGATTTTAAAGAAAAAACAAGAGTGGAGGTAGAAAAGGTGGAAGAGAAAATCCAAGATCAGACGCTGAAATGGAAAAAGGGAATGGAAACCGGTTGGGATAATGAAAGAAAAGAATTAGATAGGAAAGTGGAACAGGTCCACAAGGAAGTTGAAGAAACACGACTCGAAGTGCAACGAAAAATCTATGATTTCAATAAATCTACACCAATTAGCATAGGAAGTGTAACAGAATAATAATAATAATAATACTAATAATGTGTTTATTTAGCAATTTGCTATTATGTATACATGATACATAAATATATGTTCAAATATAACATCTTAATTTGATATATGTGTTACAAACCAACTTCTAAAGTCAATAATTCAAGTGTATATGCTTATAAGCCAATGTCTTAAATAAACTTAGTCTATTACATTCTTTTATACTATTGGGTAATGTATTATAAAGTTTCAAACCATCAACGTATACACTTGTTGTTTGACTTCGTTGATATCTACTTATATGAAAGTCTTTAACATTACGTGTGCTATAACTATGCGTATCTCCTACTTGTACTAGCTTATCCGTTAAATATGAAGGTGCCTGACCTAACTTAATTCTATGTATAAAAACGAGTACTCTATATGCTAGTCTCTGTCTAATGTTCATTAATTGTAGTGCACCCAACATTATCTGGATGGGTGTATATTTACTACATTTCAGTATTACTCTCATACATTTATTCTGTAGTTTTTGTAATTGTTGTATCTCATTTTGCTTTGCATTGAACAGAATTGTTGAACAATATTCAAAGTGTGGTGCTATAAGCGATTTATATAACATAAGTTTAACATAGTTTGACAAGTTTTTACCTATTCTATTTAAAAACCCTACTTTTTTAGATATCTTACTTATTACATAGCTTAAATGTTTTTTGAAATTTAAGTTTTCATCAATTATTACGCCAAGGTATTTTATTTGTGTTACTGACTCTTATTCAACATTATTAATTAGTATTTTAATCTTATCTTTATCATTGTGTTGTAATTTATGTCTACTTCCAATACACATAAACTTGGACTTATCAATATTTATACTTAAACTATTTCTACATAGCCATATATATAACGCTTCCAGTTCTTCATTCATCACTTTAACCATATCTTCCATATCATCGCCCGATACGAAGAGCATTGTATCATCCGCGAACATACACATGTCACAGCGGCCGACACACGACTACATATCATTCACGTAAATATTGAATAGAACGGGGCCTAAAACAGTTCCCTGGGGCACTCCATACCTAGTTTCTATCGCACTTGATACACTATTATTATATTTTACTATTTGTGTCCTATTTTTAAATAGCTAGAAAACCAATTTCGAACTGTACCACCTACACCTATTGATTCCAGTTTTTTAATTAAAGTGTCTCTATTTATTGTTTCAAAGGCTCTACGAAAATCCAAAAAGACTGCTAAGATAATGTTACTGGTCCTTGCTTATTATATTATTGTCATTACAATACGAACTAAGTCTATTTTTTACTGCACGTTCTAAGACTTTCTCATACACCGGCACTGTATTTATTGGGCGAAACTCCACGCATTTTCGTCACCCATTCACCTTTGGCACTGGTATAATGTATGATGTCTTCCATCCTTCAGGAAATACTCCACTCTTTAGTGATTGATTTAATACATCTAACAATCTATTCGCAGTTACTAGACATGCATCTTTCAACAAGGATGTATTAATGCCATTTCCAGCTGCATCTCCTGTATTGTTGAGTTCCTTTAATATATTCTTTAATTCATACATTGTGATGAAGACATAAGAGTGCCTACATTCGATGGAAATCATAAGGGAACACATCCCAAAGAATTTCTTGAGACTCTGGAAAGATATTTTGAGATTAAAGGAACTCCAGAAAATAGAAAGTTGGATGTGGCTATAAACCATTTGGAAGGTGATGTTCTAGTATGGGCCAGTGTGATAAAGAACAAATGGAACTCTATGGAAGATTTCCAACAAGATCTGCTGAAAATGTATTGGTCCGATGACATACAAAAAGGGATTCTGACAGAATTACTAAGACCTCGAATGTACAACGCCAAATTTGGAACAATGACTCACCATGTGTGGTACTGGGTAAAGAATACACAGTATCTGGATCCACCAATTAGCCCATCATTAACTATAGGAGCATTAATTAAGCATTTTCCATTTGAAGTCGAGAATCTTTTGCTTGCAGCTAGAATCGAAACGGTGCCAGAACTAATAAATATACTGGAAAAAATACAAGACAGAGATAGAAGATCTGCGTGGGGAAATGATAGAAGAGATAATCCCAGAAATGTACAGGTGATCCAACGGAATAGGGGTTATGGACGTGTGAGAGGACATGACAGAGAAAGACAACATCGAACTTCACCTCCAAATTCAGAATCGGGAAACGAGTAAATGCAGAAGGGAATGCTCCAAATCTTCTGCATATTAAAGTAAGGGAGCATAAAAGAAAATATAAATCAGAAAAATACATACCAGACAAATTCACCCAACTAGAGGAAAGGAGGCTGTATGTGCAGCAATTATCGTCCCTATTAAATCGAGATTACCGCATCAAAAATGAAGAAGAAGAAATAGAAAAAATATCCCAGGATTCTCCAATTATACCTAAGGTTGAAATAAGCATAGAAAAAAACAAGTACGACGCACTAATAGACACAGGAAGCTCAATTAGTGTAATATCTGAAGAAATGGTGAAACAACTAAAAGAAAAAGGTGTAAAAGTACCTGAATTACCAGTAACCAATTTAACTATACAAGGGGCAACGGGAAAGATTGTGAAAATTCAGAGACAATTAATGCCATACATTAAAATAGGAAATGAAGAGATGCATTTAATACTATTTGTGGTTCGGGGTTTGATAACGCCATTTATTTTGGGAACTGACTGGCTAAAAAACTACACAGCGGAAATTGATTTTTTTGAAAACAAATTAAAATTCCAATGCCAAGGAAGAAGTGTTAGCTTACCATTACTCAGAAGTGAGGAAGAAGAAATCAACTAAGAGACCACAAGTCTGCAAATAACAATGGAAAAGAATGAAGGAAACGATATGATCATAATGACGCAGATAAATCAAGATATTGTGAATTTTAGATGGTCTAGAATACAATATGTTTTAGCAAAAGAAAAACAGGAAATCGAAAGAAATGGACCAGACAAGTGGTTGAAACCAGGAGAGGAGCCATATCCATCGGAGCTAGTTAAGGAAAAAAGAGGAACTGATGTTGATGGAATAAAGCAATTTACACTAAATACAACCCAGTGCAGTCCCAATAATATATTGGAAAAAACAATTTCGGATTATGCCGATGTATTCTCGGATGACCCAGGGAAATGCAAGGTGTACAAGTGCACATTGAGAATGAACAATGAAAACCCATTTGTACAAAGATCATACCCAATACCTTTCTCAAAAAAAAGAGCAGTGCGAGATGAAATTAATCGAATGTTTGAGTGGGGTGTTATCGAAAGATCTAATTCACCTTACTCGAACCCAATAGTTATAGTAACTAAAAAAGATGATAGTGTAAGGATTTGTCTTGATGCAAGAAGATTAAATCAAGTCATCATACCCGACCAAGAATCACCACCCATGATGGAAGACCTATTGAGGAAATTTCATGGTATGAAGTATTTTAGTTCGCTCGATTTGACATGCGGTTATTGGCAACTACCACTGGGTGAGAAGTCACGTGAGTATACTGCTTTCTTAATAGACGGTAAAAGTTACCAATTCTGTGTTCTTCCTTTTGGGCTGAATGTATCAGTAGCTATGTTCAATAAATGTTTGGAAAGGGTCTTGGGCCCAGAGGTGTTGGCCTTTGCAACAGTTTTCGTAAATGATATTCTTATAGCTTCCGAGACTCTGGAAGAACATGAGAGCCACTTAAGAAGAGTCTTTGAGAAATTAGGAAAAGCAGGAATGACATTAAAACGTGAAAAATGCCGTTTTTTAAGAGACGAAGTAAAATTTTTGGGACATATTATTACAGCAGAGGGCATCAAGGTCGACCATACCAAAATTAAGGCAATTCAAGAATGTCCACAGCCAAAGAACAAAAAAGATTTACAATCTTTTTTGGGACTGTGTAATTTTTATCGGAAATTTGTGCCTCACCACTCTGAACTAATCAGCCAACTATCTCACCTCATGGATAAACGAGCCGTGTGGGATTGGAATAAAAACGAAGAAGAAATATTTCACCAAATTAAACAAAATTTCCTTGAGACAATTGTATTAAAGCACCCGGATTTGAATAAACCATTTTTTATATCAGCAGATGCATCGACACGAGCGCTGGGAGCTCACTTATTCCAAAAAAGTGAAGATGGAGAAATTCTGAACATATGTTTTGCCAGCAAGAAATTGTCTAACGCAGAAAAGAATTATACTATTACCGAACTTGAGTTATTGGGTGTGGTATTCGCATGTAAGAAATTCCGGACTTACGTTTTAGGGTATCCAACTATAATACTAACGGATCATCGCGCGTTATCATTTTTACTTAGTTGTAAAGTTTTGAGCGGTAGATTGATGCGATGGGTATTACAATTAACTGAATATCGTTTGCAAATAGAATATATTAAAGGTAAAGATATGTGGTCGCGGATTTTTTATCTAGGTATGGTTACGAAGAGCCTGGAAGAGGCAAACCCATCACTATTAATATGACGACCATAAGGATACCTCAGCTAAAAGACGATCTAAAAGACTTACCCCAGAAGCAGAGAGAAGATCTGACGGTGAAGTGGATTATTCATGAGCTTGAATCGAGTAACCATGGTAAAAAGACAAAATTAGAACCAAACTATCGCCTGCATGAAGAGGTACTGTTTAAAAGGAGTCAGCGTACCCCGGATTGGTGGGTCACTTACCTACCCAAATCATTGGTAAAATCGGTAATACATTCTTATCATGAAGCGTTTGGCCACTGTGGATCAGCAAAATGTATATCATTGTTAAAAGAATCGGTCTATTTTCCCAATATGACAAGAATCGTAAAACAGTACGTGTCATCCTGTGACATTTGTCAGAAAGTAAAACCACCTAATCAAGCTAGCCAGGGACAGATGAGAAATGTAATGACTCAACGACCGCTGGAAAAGGTATCTGTAGACCTGTATGGACCATTACCCCAAGGTCGAGGGGGGTCTGCTATATTTTTGTAGTTATGGACATCTTTTCTAAATATGTCAAACTATACCCAATTAAGAGGGCCACAGCTGTTTGTTTGAGGAAACGAATTCTACAGGACTATGTACAACAAGTGGGCAAACCGGAAATCATACTGTCGGACCATGGGACACAATTTACTAGTAAGGTGTGGACGAATGGCCTAAAAGATGCGGACATAGAAGCAAAATATTTATCAGTATACCACCCGCAATCAAACCCAGTCGAGAGGGTAATGCGAGAATTAGGGAAGAGTTTTAGAACTTACTGCACAAATCGGCACACAACTTGGCCGAACTACGTCGAAACAATTGAAAATTGGATAAACTGTACAGAACATGATTCTACAGGATTCACACCCTATGAACTAATGAAAGGTGAACGACCGGAACGCCTTATTGAAAAGCGATATATTGTAGTTCAACATCACTATATATTTATTAGTTTTTTAAAAAGGTTTGTATAGTGAAGTTAAAACACATTAAAATACTGATATCGCTTGATATATAATAATGAATACACATTCCGAAATACCTTTTTATTTACTATTGTTAAAAGAAAAAACCTATTTTTTAACTAAAAGTAAAGACAAGTTTATAAGTGTAGGATTATCTACTGAAAAAAGTTTTCCTATCGCTATTCGAATTGCCGGAGCTAAAAGTCAGTGTGGAACATTTAGCGAGAATGAGTGGTACAATTTTTTGGAAAATATTGGTATATTAATAATTTCGTATCCAGTAAAGAATATACTGAATGGAAATCATTATCGTTAGAAAAGTTAAAAGAATTTATCGTAATTGAAAGTGACAAAGTAATTAAAATTACCGATCCTGAAGGATTTAAGGTGTACTTGGCACATACATCAATTATGGAATTATAGGGATTGGTTCCGCTAGTAAAATATCGTATTGAGATTATTAAAGCTCAACAGTTTACGACATTTTATAAGAGAATCATACAGAATGTTGTTAATAGGGAGGGGGATATTTTGAGAAACACTGGAAACCTTATAGAACCATTTGACGCATCTGAAAATGCATATTGCGTTAAATAATTATTATTGTATTTTCTAAATATATTTATATTGAATATTGAAAGGTACCAGAACCAAGCAAAATTAAAAAATGTAATGATGCAGTAATATGTGTACATTAATAAGCATATTTTTATGGGGGGGGGGGTTAATACATATACCGGGTGTCTGTTTAAGCTCGGCCAACGGCCATATCTCGGCAACCGTTTATCGTACAACCTGGCGGAAAAAATCTTTATAGTAAAATGGACCATAGGAATTTCAACCAAAATATTTTTAAGTTTCCAAAATTATCGCAAGGGGGCGCAATTTTCAAGATGAATTAAAAATTTGATAATTTTTCATTAAATTCTAGATTAAGATAGATGTCGCTGAGATATTCTCATAGGCACTTCTGCGATTCAACGGACATAAGACACGGTCTTAGTTGTGGATCATTGCCAGCAGCACCACGTACACTGAAGAGGCCTCAAAGGCCGAAACACCGGTGTCTGTGCGTTCGCTGTTGGTAATGACACCTAAGTGTATGCTGTGTATCTTAACACGTACATATATTCATATACGTTTACGTACAAATGTATATATGTATAAAAGTGATATAAAACGTGTGATAGTTCTCCGTTAATATATGAACCATCCACAATATTACACATAATGTCAATAGCACTAACTTTATTTATATCAACAATTTCATCACTATAAACTGGTATATTACCTCCTATAATTTTCTTGTGAAAGCTAAACATAGAACCAATCGAATTTTCTGCTTTGAAATCAACATCAACTGAAGCTTTCATAAACACCTTCATAGTATTACTATTAGCAGATAAAACAAAATAATTTTGATCATCCTCTTCTTCTTTTAATTTTCCATCAATATACTTCTCTAAATCATGTATATCGTAAGTTCCTTCTGGAACATTTATAACTTTCCAACCATTTGATTTATTTGGCGTCACTGAAAAATATCGAAATACATTATTAGCAGACGTAACATTTGGAATAGAATTATAAGTTTGTAAACTCACCACACACATTTCATATTCACCATTTAAATATATAGGTGGATTCAGTATACACCCCACCTCCGATCCCTTTCCAGTTAACACAAAAGTTAAATTATCCATACCTCCACTACTACTCATTTCATTATATAAAATATATATTCTTATTTAATCAATCCTTTTAACAGCATCAAACAAATGACTGCAATTTACACTGTTCACATCTTGATATCTCCGATAGTTATATTGAATAACCCCACCACCATTCGATAATTAAATACTCCTCAACTTCAATCGGTGGTCTTAAATCACCATAACTATCAAAATATTTTATTACATCATTATTTTTATTATATGCTACCCAGTGCGTACCACCCCCAACATCATCATCCAAATTCACTATTCCTTTCTCTTTTACATATATTTTTTTCCGGTAAAACATCTCTACTAAATACACCTCGAAATTTTCCAATTTTCCACCTTTTCACAAACTTCCATAAATCTATTTCTATTAAAGGTCTCCGAGGCAATTCACTTAACCGTTTTTTGAAACAACTCCACTTGGTAAATACACATCACAACCAGATTTATATGGTTTCATATATAAACCACTACCACTTTTTGATTCCATTCTCATATTATGTCGTTTTGCTTCCTCTAATTGATCTCTTTCAGTTTTCGCAGATGTTACAGCTTTTGCTATCGCTGCAGCACCCCCTCCTAACGATCCCAAAACACCTAATGCTGCAAATAATGGAATTAACGGTAAAAATCCTCCTTTCTTTGGTGTTGCGATTACTCTTGATCGTGGCAACAATATCCGTCTTCTTGGTTTCATTAAACTCTGATATGCAACTTTTGCATTTTCTAAAATGCCTTTCCTCTTACCTACATATCTTATTGCATTACGCGCTTTCTTCATTGCGTGTAAAAATGGTAGAGCACCACCCGATCGACTTCCTCCTCTATTTCTTCTACTCTTTCTTCTTCTATTAATCTTCTTACTTCCTACACTCACTCCTCTTCGATATTGTCCCTTGACACCCATACCTAATACTGTTTTTCCTCTCATAGCAGCTGCAACTACAGAAGCAGCTAATTTTTCACCAACACCCGCGTCTTTATTCTTAACACGTTCCACTGCCTTTTGATACAATTTCTTATCAGCACTATGCCGTTCTAACAAATCATTTGATTTGGAATAAAATATATCGTGTTCTCTACAAGCCTCGTCTAAATTAGTCACTCCCTTATCACCTCTTTCTAACCGTTTTACCAATCTAGTTCCTAGACCACAAAATCTATAACCCGGTAGATGTAACTCAACTGGAAGTTTATTTATTAAACTATTTAATATACCACTACCTTTCCTTCTCGCTGCCTGATTCAAACTACCATCATACTTCACTAACTTTCCCATCTTATTAAAC
The DNA here is from genome assembly GCA_963170755.1 of Amphimallon solstitiale. NCBI lineage: Eukaryota > Metazoa > Arthropoda > Insecta > Coleoptera > Scarabaeidae > Amphimallon > Amphimallon solstitiale. The sequence continues at coordinate 48,280,918 of OY720677.1, read as the reverse complement.
ATTAAACTGAATCATCTATCTTCCCGAATATTAACTCTCTAAATATAATAAAACCCTACTAACCACATTATTTATACTTACACTAGAACTTAATAGGAGCTAATTAGTACAATTAACCACAATCAATTTATTTCTCTCAACAATAATAATAATAATACAATTTCTTAATAATTTATTATATACATTATTCAACATACAACCGTGTTTTTTCACAAACTCTAAATCATTTAAAATTTTCGGTAACCAATACATAGCTAACTCTATTGTTACACAAACACATTCAGATACTACTTCACTCATTTTTTCTATTACATTATCTATTTCTCCTCCGCTTGCAACTACAGAATCCAAAAATCGACAATAAAATCCATCATATTTTAAACCTTGCAAAAATACTAAACGTAGCTTCTTTACATATTTTCATTATTCTACTGACACCATCAAAGCTTTCATTTGATAACCAAATATTCATACCATTAATAACAGGAATCACACCATTACAATATTGATAATACTTCTTCAATTTTAAAGTCTCAGCTACAAACCATTCCCATTCTTCTAAATTAAAATGTACAAATTGTTTTTTAATACCAACAATTTTCACTATCGGTTCAAAATCGTAATTTGGTGCTAAACCAACACATATCCACTTAGAATGACTTCTATTTAAAAAATAAATTCTTTCTCCCACTAATGGTACATCCCATGTTGGTTCCCTTTCAAATTCGCTCGCAGATACTTGTCGAACTAATTTTTCTGCAGTCGTACTCACTATATTCCAAAAATTATTTGACTCATCCATTTCAGAAAAAAAATTAGCTGCTCTCGAATCTATTGTATTATTCTCCTCTGCTTCAAATAGTTTATTTACATCAATACTGTTATCTACCAATTCACCCTCTTCCACTATCGGCCAACAGTCACAATTTTTTTCTTCTCCAGTAAAACAACGCTTCGACATGTTGAACTATACTAACATTTAATTCACGCCAGCATTTATATATACTCTCTACCACTTCCTAAAGTCTCCAACATTAGCCTTGAAAACATCTGTGTTTTCTATAATTACATGACCTTGACTATAACCTATTAACTCAACCGATTATGAAACCTCCTCATTGACCTCAGCAACCGATTCTAGAACCTTCTCATTAACCGTAACTTAACAACTAACATTACCTTGATCTGGGTTCACCTTGACCGTGACATTTATTCACAAAACCAACTTAAATAATTCAATAATGTACTACTTCTCCTTTTCCCATCATACTTATAATATTCGTACACATCACATAAATACATTAAATTATATTTATACGTCTCGTAAAACTGCTGCGCTATATTATCACTTATTATAGCCCACAAAATTCATCTTGACTTACTTCCTCACTATTTAAAAATATCTCTCCAACATTTTTAAAACTATTAAATTTCTCTTGCACTTCCAGCAACACTTCACTTGTAATTTCTTCATTTTCATTCATATTTAAAATGAAACTACTCCAACTCATACACATTATATATACTCAACTTGACCTGACCTTGACATGACCTCGACCGTTCCATCTCAGCCGATTCTGGAACCTCCTCATTGACCTTGATCTATGCTGCGTGCATGATCAAGGTCAATGAGGAGGTTCCAGAATCGGCTGAGACCCTCTACTGCCCTATAATGCTATAACTTCCAAATCCATAAACATACTATATAAATACCACATTCAACCGTCTTTCAAAACACACAACCAGCTTTTTAAATTACTCAATAATTCTAAATTAATTAATACTGACATAATGTATGAGAGCGGGGTTTACTCTATAAGTTGCTCTACCTGTAATAGTATTTATATAGGTCAACTCGTAGAACTATATCGAAAAGAATCAATGAACATAAAATTCAACCCAATTCAAACATTTTTAAACATAGAACGGAGACTGGTCATGTAATAGATTACAATAATCCGAAATTGTTGCACAAATGTCAAAAGGGCCATAGATTAAATTTACTTGAAATTTTAGAGATTGAAAAACTCCATCACAATCTGTTAAATGACCAGTTAGAACTTAACGATAAGCCTATTTTTATGTATATTAATTTCTTGCATGACACGAATGTTTAATTGGTTGCCTATATTGCATTCAACATTTATAATGTTTCTGGCATTCACATTTGTAGTTACTTTTGATTTTATTTTTGAAATGTCATCATCTATTGTGACACTACTTTTGAACCATACTGTATATTCGTATTCAATACTGCGAATGTTAATTTAGGCTGGTAACCATCAGAGGACGCCACTTTAGTTGGGCTGCTGACTGTTAGAGGGCGCCATGTTAGTTGGTTTGGTAATCATGAGAGCACCTTTTTAGTTGTGTTAGTGACCGTCAGAGGGCGCCACTTTAGTTGGGTAGGTGACCGTCAGAGGGCGCCACTTTAGTTGGGTTAGTGGCCGTCAGAGGGCGCCACTCTAGTTGGGTTAGCGGCCGTCAGAGGGCGCCACTTTAGTTGGGTTACTGCCTGTCAGAGGGCTCCACTTTAGTTGGGTTGGCGACCGCCAGAGAGCGCCACTTTAGTTGGGTTAGCGACCATAAGAGGGCGCCACTTTAGTTGGGTTGACCTTTGACCTACGCCTCCAGTGACCTTTGATCTCCACCCCTGTTGACCTTTGACCTCCACCTCCGGAGGTGGATCTAGAACCGGCACTAATACACTACTCTCATGCTGCTATTACCGTTATTATCATCGAAACATAATGTAATAATAGTAATTGATAAATAAAGTTGGAAAGTAATTTCGCCAATAAAAAAAAATAGTTTGCCGAGAGGTCTAAGTATTGGGAGAATTTCTGTTTATCTATTTTTTAATAACTGAATGCTCGAAAAAGATATGCTTTTTAAATCTTAAAACAGTAAATTAAATATAAGTAACCTAGTTGATTAAAACAAGCCAGTAACGACGTATAGCTGCAGAGATACCATTAAAGTCAATATTTTTTTACACAATGTTTCTGATTCTATAACATGCAAAATAATGCTATCTGATCTGATGCAGGCTGGTCATATATTTGGTCGATCTCCGTGTTATTACCCGCCGACTCCGATAATAAAGAACTGACTGCTGATTTATCAGAATCTAGAAAAGTATAAAACAAACAATTGCCAGTGTTTGTTTGCTCTATTTTTATGTACATGTTCTTGTAGATATTTTGAAAATACATAGTTGATTTGAAGAATAAAATTCTTATAAAAAAATAGTCTTCTAAAGAAACTACATTTACATTTCTTATGAAATTAATATTTAACGGTTTACATATAATTGTTCGTAGTAACACAATTCATAACACACCTGCTTCGTCGATGTGTGATTCTTTGTAACATTGTTTACCTAATTGCACCAATCTTTCGCTCCTCCTAACATAATAATATTATATTACCGTCATGTGGAGTGTGTAACACGTTTGGGTCGCTCCGCTATATATTGTAGTTTTTGGTGACATTGTATTGTTATATTTATTTATATCTTCGCGAAAGTGTGTGTGTAGCTGTGAGCTCTACAATACAATGCCGTTAACCCGTGAACAAAAGGATGAATACAAGGCTTTGATTAAAGAATGTATATCCGACTTACTAACAAGTGAAGATTTTATGATAAAAATGTGTGCGGAGATAGCAAAGAACTTGGAGAAAAAGTTAACCGACAGCGTGGGGGTTATATCGGATAGATGCACTAGCTTGGAGAAGGAGAACCTAACGCTGCAGTGCAGGATAGATGAATTGGAGCAACACTCGCGTAGGAACAACATTAGAGTGTTTGGACTTCCCGAGTCAGATAATGAAAATGTGGCTGAGAGGACTCTTGCATTGATTAAGAACGATTTACACATCGACATTAAACCCGCCGATATCAATAGCTGCTATCGGGTCGGTAAATCTACTAACAATAATCGTCCCATTATTATGGGCTTTACAAATTATAAATTTAAAGAACTAGTAATGCGAAACAGGCGTAACTTGAAAAACAGTAAAGTGTTTATCGTTGAAGATCTTACTAGTAATAGACATCATTTATATACTAGTGCGCGAGAAAAATTTGGTCGCAAAAGTGTATGGACAGCTGACGGTGCTATCTGCGTTAGGATTGGTACAGCTAGGCATCGGATCAAGACTGTGAATGATCTACAGGATGTCGCAGAAACCTTGCGTTAATAATTTCCGGCTGCTGGAGGTTTACGCATTGTCTGATTATTATTACATCAAACTATTAGTAAGATGTACTATCCTATTTACTTTTCTTTTATTGCTAAAAATTCCTTTTGTTTTTGTTCTTGTTTTGTTTATTTACATACATATAACTATAGCTTTTTTTTTTTCCTTTTATGTAACGGAGTGGCTCCTTTCTCTCATTGCACAACCGACTATTGTTATTATTGTCAACAGCTATTTATATTTAAGATATTAGTAATTTATTTTTATTAATTACAGCTTTACTTATATAATTAAACTCTATTAGGTATAGGTTCTATTGATCGCGCTAGCTTAATTAATTTAATTTTTTTTTTTTTGGTTTTTTTTCCCTCTTTCTATTATATCTTATTACAGTTGCAATTGTATACATTTCTGTTAAACATATATTGTGTGAATCGTACAATAGCATAGATCTGATATAAATTTGTATAACTTTGTTGCACATCATTACTTACGTTTTTTTATGCAATGTGCATGTATGGTGGCGGAGTATTTAGTCTTTTGTAATTTGTAGAAGATGGATCGCTTCTCCATGGCTCACGTTAATGTGCGGTCCTTGCTTCCGAGTTTTGATGATTTAACGAACTTTTTAGCTTCCACCGGCATAGACATACTGGGTATTAGTGTGACTTGGTTGAGCTCTGCGACTGGGTCTGAGGTGCTCTGTATTGACGACTACGATTTCGTGCGTAGGGACAGGGACGGTAGAGGAGGTGGTGTGGGGTGTTACATAAGGTCAGTGGTTAAATATAGGGTACTACAGCTGAATATACCGGAGCAACTGTGGCTTTCGGTTAGGGTAAAGCAACAGAATCTTATAGTTGGTATAATTTATAGACCCCCTTCATCTAGTGTTAGCGAGTTTGTACTTCAGTTGGAAACCACTTTTTACAATCTCTTACCTGAATGTGATGACATTTTCTGTTTGGGTGACTTTAATATTGATGTACTAAGGCAATGCTCTGACACACAATTACTTAAATCACTTTTGACATCTCTGGGACTAAATCAAATCATAGACTGCCCTACTAGAATCACTAAGAAGTCTTATTCTTTGATTGACCTTATTATTGTGACTAATGTGGAGTTGGTATTGGACAGTGGTACAAAGAATGTTAATATAGCGGATCATGAGCTTGTTTTCTGTACAATTAATATTCAAAAGATTGGATCGTCTCCTTGTACAGTACTTGCTAGAAATTTGAATACAGTCAGTTATAACACTTTTCATTCGGACTTGTGTAGAGTTCCATTGCATTGTGTGTTTCATATGAATAATATTACTGATAAGTTAGAATATTTAAATGCTGCAGTTATAGGTTTATTTGACTGTTATGCTCCATTGCGTACACGCCCAGTGTCGAACAAACAGCACAGCCCCTGGTTATCACAGAATACGAAATACTTGATGCAGCTTCGTGATGAAGCTTATAAGAAATTTAAAATTTCGAAACGCCCTCCACAGTGGGAATACTATAAGTCCTTACGAAATTTCTGCACTTCTGTTATTAAATCTGAAAAGACAGCCTATTTGAATCATAAATTCTCAACTTCCAGTCAAAAGATATGTTGGGAGGAATTGAAGAAACTAAATATCTGTAGGAAAAAATTGACACCTATCCCTGCAAACCTGGGAGATTCACATTGCATTAACGACTACTTTGTATCGTCAGTTTCTAATATTCCTTTGACATGTGATGCTGATACATTGCGGGGTTATCTGGATAATAAACACCCTAATCTTAAATCTTCTTTTGGTTTCAAGCCAGTACTTGAACATGAGGTTACTAAAATCATCATGACTATTTCATCTCGTGCAACAGGTTGTGATGGAATAAATATTACTATGCTGAGGATGTGTTGTCCGTATATAATCCCGTTCATCACTCACATTCTGAATTATTGTCTGGCTGAAGGAGTTTTTCCTGATCAATGGAAAACAGCGTTAATTACTCCTATACCTAAATGTGCAAATCCTAAGGACTTTAAAGATCTTCGTCCAATCAGTATACTTCCTTGTCTTTCTAAAATTTTGGAAAGGGTTGTGGACGCACAGGTACGTGAACATTTATTAGTTAATGATCTGCTGCCAATGAATCAGTCTGGTTTCAGACCCATGCACAGTTGTGCGACGGCCCTGGCGAAGGTGACTGATGATATCATCTCTAATCTGGATATTGGTAATGTGTCGGTTTTGGTATTACTGGATTACAGTAAGGCCTTCGATACCATAAACCATGAGCTGCTTCTTGCAGTTTTGCGTTTCGTGGGCTTCGATGATGTTGCTATTAGGTTCTTCGCTAGCTATCTTCGGGATCGGCGTCAAAGAGTTTCCTTGAATGGAAAGTGCTCTAGTGATCTTCCGGTGGTTAGTGGAGTGCCTCAGGGCTCAGTATTGGGCCCTCTTCTATTTACTATATACACTTGCAGACTTCCGATATCTTTGCGTGTCTGTGAGTTTCATATGTATGCCGATGATACGCAGGTCTACCATTCATTCAGTGCTGTGGACGTATCGAGAGCTGTCAATAACATGAATGAGGACTTGAATACTCTATGTGAGGTTTCGGCGAAGCATTCTCTGTTCTTGAATCCGGCCAAGTCTTCTGTGCTGGTTTTCGGTTGCAGGTCACAGGCATTATTGGATTCCATTACTGTATCGGCTAATGGCATAACATTGCCGATAGTAAATGAGGCTAAAAACCTAGGGGTGATATTAGACACGTCTCTACGATTTAAATCGCATATCACTCAATGCATTAAGCGTTGTTATTCAGCTCTTAAGCTACTCTATCCGCATAGATCGTACTTAACTGTGGAGACTAAGAAGTTGCTGTGCGATTCCCTGGTGTTGTCACATTTTCAATTCTGCTCTCCTGTAATAGCACCTTGCCTTAATTGCTCTGATAGAAGACGGGTCCAGCTGGTGCAGAATTCGTGTCTTCGCTTCATGTATGGAATCCGTAAGTTTGACCATATCTCGCACAAGCTGCATGATGCTGGTTGGCTTAGTATGGGGAATAGGGCACGGTTGCAGTCTACTGTATTTTTTCTTAAAATCATAAAATCTGGTTGTCCGCCCTATTTGACAGCAAAAATTAGATTTCGGGCTGATGTGCATAATGTGAACATCCGTACGAGAGGCTTAATTTCCCCGCCATTTCACAAAACGACTCTATATGAGCGTGGCTTCTCGTACTGTGTTTACGTTTGCTATAACTCATTGCCCGATGATCTCAGAAGCATGAGCCTTCCTGTACTTAAATATAATTTGAAAACAATTTTGCTTCGGGAGCGGGCGCCGTTGGCGTGAGCAGGTGATGGCTATGGAAGTCTTTGGCACCATTTCTGAATGAACTTTGCCGAGTATGTGTGCATTGCGTATTTTGAGCCTTGGCCGTGTTGGTCATCTGTTAACTGCTATGCTTGTTAAGTCACAGGGCTGAGAGGAAGACCAGTCTTCGACTGATTCTTAGTCCTTTTACCATTTAGTATTTCTTATGTGTTACTATATTTTGTAATTCAGTTCTTTACAATGTACTTATTATTTTTTTTTCTTTGTTGCTGGTAATAAACTATTATTATTATTATTATTATTATTATTATATTCAATTTAATTAATGAAATTAACAAAAGTACTTACCTTTGCATTTTTCCTTTTATGTTATAGACCGTCAGAAACTATATCACATTTGTTTGTACGGCTTCTAATGCTGTATGTAATTATGCAAACATTTATATAGAAAATTTTATACAAATAATTTTAATTTTTTTTATTTAGAAATTGAAAAAAATAGAGATACTGTGTCGAATTAATTAGTTTGTATATAATTCTCTATATAAATGTTGACATAATTTAAAACTTATCCCACTCTACACCTTACTCTCTAGACTCCCAAAAATTTAGTAGTAAAATTTGAACTATCGATTCATATATACATATTAAAAATGTAAACAAAGCAATTCAGTATAAATGTAAACAGCAAAACAGTATTACGATATAAGAATACGAACACATAGACGATATCAAAATATATCGATAACATCTATACTCGGAAATTGTGTGTGAGAAAAATGTAAGCCAAAGCATTGCTTTCTTTCGAAAATATTTTTAGTCTAACAAGTTCGTGTGCACAACATTTGACCCCATATTTCTACACTTTTACTAACCAATTTTAGATTGCAATAGAAACTTTTACAATATGATAAAATATGTACATATTTGTTTTAGCCATCAATATAAGTATAAGACTCCAACCAAACTGATTCCCCATAAATTCCTCTGACTTATTAAATTGATATATACATGCATATCGATTGAACATTTTTGCACTTTTGCACATACACCTTTATTAAGAAAATAAAAGTATACTATGACAGCTAAAACATTTGCCTATTTAACGAAAGAACTAGATATTGAAATTTAATTAATTAATTAATTGATAAGGGAGACACTTGTTGAAACTCCATAACACTGGTGAAAATAAAATACGATAATTTTAAGTTTCAAAATAAATTTAATAGTAATTCCACTACAATATTGTTTCGTCACACAGTGACTTCATCAGGTGGATGAATGACTGATATTTTTACAAATGTACAAGATATATATACTAAGCCTAAGATTACAAATTTAAAGAAAGTAAGGGGGAGTTACATATATCTGTATGATCATTTAATGCTAATCCTAATTTATTATACCTAGCAATTTCTAGAGACTCAAGTAAATTTAGTTTTTTACTTTTTTCTTGTATATGCAAGATTTTATAATTATTGTTAAAATTGTGATTATTTTCTATACAATGATTAGCAAATGTAGAATCTGATTTCTTATCTCTATAGCTTCTTTGATGTTCAGATATCCGTTGAGTAAAGGTTCGTCCTGTTTGGCCAATGTATGACATATTACACTCACATGTTAATTTATAGACACCTGAACTAAGTTTTTTGTCCGATTTGTCCTTATTGTTTTTTAAAAATCTTTCAACTGTATTATTAGTTCTATATGCTATGGCGGTGTTATAGGCTTTTTTGATTAGAGAACAAATTTTATCTGAAGTTTTACCGATGTAAGTTACGGGAGAATAATGTAATGGCTCTTTTATTACTTGTCTAGGATATATTAATGAACGTGTAATTATTTTTTGTTTGTGAAGGAGGATGCTGTTGATAGTATCATAAGAATATCCATTATTTCTAGCAATAGTGTGAATTCTGTCTAACTCTATATCAAAATTAGTTTTATTAAGGGGGGTATTTAAAAGTTTGTGTATCATAGATTCATATGCAGCTAATTTGTGTTTTATAGGATGAAAATATGTGGCATGTATTGTTGTGTCTGTATGTGTGGGCTTGTGGTAAATGGCAAAATCATGTTTATTAGCGTTATGTGAGATCGTAAGATCTAGGAAATTAATCGAACCATTATTTTCTAATTCTAGAGTAAATTTAATATTAGGATGAACAGTATTTAAATAATCAAAAAACATTTTTAATTGTCTTTCCGTACCATTAAAACAAACGAGTATGTCATCAACATATCTAAACCAGTAAATGCATTTCTTAAAAAGGGGGTCAGAGCTAATAGTTTCTTCGAAGCGATTCATGAAGAACTCTGTTAATAAGGGACTTAATGGGTTTCCCATAGCTAATCCTGTCGTTTGTGTATAGTATTCATGGTTAAATTGAAAATAATTTTGTTCAATACAAATGTTAAGTAGATCTAAGATTTCTTCGAATATAACGGGATTCGTGTGGTGTTGATGTAGTTTTAATTTGATGATGTCAATTACTTCATTAGTTGGGATGTTAGTGAATAGATTACAGACATCAAATGATACAAATTTAGCATTTTTAGGAATATCTAGATTAGAAATTTTATTCATGAGATCGAAAGAATTTTTTACGGAAAAGTAAGATTTAAATTTTGTATGTTCTAATAGAATATTAATTAGCTTTTTGCATAAGTTTCTGCACGGAGCTTTTACATACGAAACTACAGGTCGGATAGGCAAGTTGTTTTTGTGGAGTTTTATCAAACCATACATTTTAGGAGGTTGTGGATTCATTACAATAAGATTGCGTTTTTGAGACGGGGTAAATAAAATCTTAGTGCTGTTTAATGTAGTTTTTAGTTGACATTGAAATTTAGATGTGGGGTTCGTATTAATTTTCAAAAATGAATTATCATTAAGAAAATCCTCGACTTTTTTATAATATTCTTCTTTAGGAATGGCAATCACTGTGTTACCTTTATCCGCTTTTGTGAATATTATATCATTATCAATAGATTTTTGTTGCAGTGATTTGATAGTAGACATATCTTTATTAAAATTACGAGGTGGGCTGATGTTTTGAATAATGTTACTAGCTACAAGTTTATGATAAAGGCTATTTTCAGACTTATCCAAAGCCAATTCAGTTTCTATTGCTAAATTTTCTAAATGTTTATTTTTGATATCTGGTTTTATATTGTATTTGAAACCTTTTGATAGGATATTTTGTTCTTGAGAGGTAAAATTAGTTGAAGTAAGGTTTTTGAATCGATTAAAGAAAGAAAAACTATGTTGGCTGATATAAACTTGGCGGTTATCAAAATTATTACGTTCTTGATTAGAAATAAGTCTGTTAATTTTGGAAGAAAGTATCAAAAATTTTTTATGAACTAAAGGTTTAATTTTATCTTGGACAAATTCGTACAAAAAATCAAATTCTAAATTGGTAAGTCTAAAAGATAACTCAGAGTGTAATACCTTCAGATATGTTGATAAGACATCCCTGTAATGATGGAGTTTCTTGATTTCTTCATTGAGCCACGTTCTTTCTCCTACTTCTATTGCTTTGTGTGTTGCTCTACTCTTGACGTTGGTCTTTAGCTTGATATGATTTCGAATGACATTATTGTTCTTGCACATATGTAAAAACCAAATATTCTGGTCATTAATCTTGAATTTTAAACGAAGTTTAAAAAACCAAATCCCTTGTTCACCATCACTGGCTGATTTCAAATAATTAATTGATAAGGGAGACACTTGTTGAAACTCCATAACACTGGTGAAAATAAAATACGATAATTTTAAGTTTCAAAATAAATTTAATAGTAATTCCACTACAATATTGTTTCGTCACACAGTGACTTCATCAGGTGGATGAATGACTGATATTTTTACAAATGTACAAGATATATATACTAAGCCTAAGATTACAAATTTAAAGAAAGTAAGGGGGAGTTACATATATCTGTATGGTCATTTAATGCTAATCCTAATTTATTATACCTAGCAATTTCTAGAGACTCAAGTAAATTTAGTTTTTTACTTTTTTCTTGTATATGCAAGATTTTATAATTATTGTTAAAATTGTGATTATTTTCTATACAATGATTAGCAAATGTAGAATCTGATTTCTTATCTCTATAGCTTCTTTGATGTTCAGATATCCGTTGAATAAAGGTTCGTCCTGTTTGGCCAATGTATGACATATTACACTCACATGTTAATTTATAGACACCTGAACTAAGTTTTTTGTCCGATTTGTCCTTATTGTTTTTTAAAAATCTTTCAACTGTATTATTAGTTCTATATGCTATGGCGGTGTTAGAGGATTTTTTGATTAGAGAACAAATTTTATCTGAAGTTTTACCGATGTAAGTTACGGGAGTGCCAATCGGACGAAGTCACGAAATATGATTTCCCTAGGGGATTTCGTGGCATTGGTGCCATTGAAATGTATATTATACTAATAACTGGAACGGCAACGCTCGTAGAAGTTGCATGGCAGGGGCAGTGGCCTCGCGCAGCATGAGAGAGACAGGGAGACTTAGGGATCACCATTCTTATCTGTTTCATTCTTTCATATGCGAGTTTGTTTTATGTGCAGTTAATTGTTATTATTTTTGCTGAAAAAAGTTGTGAATTTCTAAATAGTAACCATGGTGATGCATTGTGTTGCGTATAATTGCAATAATGTCCATGATAAACGTTGTAACATTCAATTTCATGGGTAAGATTTAATTTTTTTTCTTCAACCCTAACCTCATATCTTAAAAATTACGATATTTATAGCAATTCTCCTGTTATTTTTGTAGTTTTCCTTTCAAAAGACCGGATGTTTTAAAACATTGGGTAAATGCTATAAGAAGAGCAGATTGGGAACCAACGAAACATAGTAAATTATGCAGTGCACACTTTTTAGAAAGTGATTACCAGCAGAGACCTGGGCAAAGTGTACGATGGTTAAAACCTGACGCCGTGCCTAGTGTTTTTATTTTTCCACCGCATTTGATGAAGAAAAAAGTATATCGAAAGACATTAAAACGTTCTTTGGAAAATTCTGTAAACGATAGTGGAGAACCGCTATCCGTAAGTAGCTTGTTTTTTCTTTGTATTATAGATAATTGAATATTACATTTTCTGTTTTTAGAAATTAATTAAAACTGTAGACTCTCTCAGAGAACCAACCACAATTGAATGTATGGTTGAAAAATCAACTACAGTCAAGTGTGTGGATGCCCAAACACAAACTTTTCTGCCCTCGGAAACAGACATAAAACTTAAAATGAAAATCAGAGCATTACGACAGAAAGTAAGGAGAAGAGATATTAAGATATCTTCAATGTCACAGTTAATAGAAAGAATAAACGATGCCGGACACTGTACGGACAATTTACGTTTTGTCTTGGAGAATAATTTTTGTGGAATCCCATTAGAACTCGTCATAAACCAGAAAACTAATGAAAGTGTGATACCTCGACAACGAAAGTACACAGAAACAATGAAGCAGTTTTCCCAGACTCTTTATTTTTATTCCCCAAAGGCATACAGTTTCGTCCGACAGCATTTTATTTTGCCAAATCCAAGGACGATTAGAAATTGGTTATTCAAGTATGATTGCAATCCTGGTTTATTGAAAGAAGTTTTCAAGTTTTTAAGGGAGGAGTGTTTAAAAAAACCTTTCATCAAAGATTGTGCACTTATTGTGGATGCAATGTCAATCCGAAAACAGATTACATGGAGTGAAACTGATGAGAGATATGTAGGTTATTGTGATTTTGGTGGTATAATTGACGTAGACACACAAGTTGCTGCATCAGAAGCTCTGGTGTTCCAAATTGTTAGTTATAAGATGAACTTCAAGTGTCCTGTGGGATATTTTTTAACTAACAAAAATGATGCTAATGTTCAAGCACAGCTTTTGTCATGCTGTATAAAGAATTTATGGGACGTTGGAATTACTATCCGTTCTATTACTTGCGACGAAACCACGACAAATATACAAACTTTAAAAAAATTAGGATGTACAATTACTGCTGATAGCATTACCCCAAGTTTTGACCATCCTTGTGCTACAACTAAAGTGCATTGTATATTGGATAATTGTGACATGATGAAGTTGGCCCGAAACACATTTGCGGAGAAGAATATGAGTTCCGAGAAAGGTGATATTAAATGGATGTATGTGGTTAAATTGCACGAGCTTCAAGAGGCTGAAGATTTGAAATTCTGCAACAGTTTAACGTCACGCCATATTTTATATAAGAATAAAATTATGAATGTACGTCTAGCAACACAGATGTTGAGCAGCTCTGTAGCAGATGCTATAGATTATCTGCGACATACAGGTCATCCAGATTTTCAAAAATCCGAAGCTACTGTGGAATTTATAAGGACCGTTGATAGGATCTTTGATATGTTAAATTCTAGAAATCCTTTTGGAAAAGGCTTCAAAGCCCCAATTAGACCGAAAACTATTTGCTACTTCCGTGAAGTGTTCACCTCTGCGACAAATTATTTTAAAAGTTTAAAAATAGACAATATCCCCATATTAAACCACGCCCGCAAAACTTTTGCTTTTGGTTTTATTATGGCAATGGAGAGCATTGTAAATCTCGCTGAAGATCTCTTTAATATGAATCATGGTCATTTACAATACCTACTGACTTACAAGTGTTCACAAGATCATTTGGAATTATTTTTCAGTTGTGTGAGAGGTCGAGGAGGTTGGAACAACAATCCAAATAGTTTACAGTTTAAGTGGGCATTGCGTCAATTACTTTTTAAGAATAAAGTCACGTCCAGTGTAAATGGAAACTGTTTAGACTTAGAAATAGGAAGTGAATGTACACCAGCATTTGAATTCCGTGCAAGTAAGAGGAGTTTAAAAGATAACTCTGGTGCTGATGATGTAAAACTCCCGTACAATTTGGATGTAGTCAGTAATTTTATCTTGACAGACCACCAAGAAAACATTATGTATTATATATCTGGCTATGTAGTTAAAAAAATATTACCACTTGTAAATTGTAATTTTTGTATGGACATTCTGTTGTTTAAGAATACGGTGGAACACAATTATTGCAACAGAGATGACTATCAAAGGTTTGTAAATTTTATAAACAGAGGAGGATTGATCTGTGCTTCTGAAATAATTTATAAGATACTTTGCTACTGTGAAAAACAATTCAGATTATTATTTGAAACAGGTGTACCATGTATTAAAAAACCTAAGCAAATTATGTTGAATAATGCTGTTCAACATTTCTCTCAACAGTTACATTTATTTTTACCAAAGCATCCAAGTGTAGAAGAATTTGGTTTCGAAGACTTCCATGAAATTCAGTTAATCAAAATAGTTGTTAATAGTTTTCTGGCTTGCAGGTTGCACTGTCGTGCTAAACGAGAAACTGAACTGCTGATAGGGAAAGGAACTACCATAAGACAAAAATTGAATAAGTTAATTCTTTTTAACAACGTGTAATTTTTTTTTACTTTTAAATAGTTTATACATATTTTATTTCTTGTTCCGATAAATTTATAGAACATTGTTATATTCATAAACTCATTTATTTCTCATTATATATTTCCCTGATACACATACTGTATAATCTCGCTTAATTTTTTCTGTGTTATGTGCCTAATTAAATATTTATCTCATGCACAGATTTCTTGATTTGCTTCTTTCCTATTTTTTATTTACTTAGTGGCAAATAATTATTATTTTACAATTGTGTATATACATCCTACTTTCAGTTTGTAATATCTCTCCAGAGAACAGACAGCTTTTTACCTGTAATATAGGTGGAAAATCTCATTCGCGCTCTGCTGTTCATTGAGTCTGTGTGTGTTAGATAAGGACGGCAATACATACGTCGCACGGGTTGCCTAAAACTCTCGAGGTTACGCGATTTATACAATACGTTGCCGTTCCAGTTAGTATATACATTTCAATGATTGGTGCCTGTGTGCATAGGCAACCCAAGGTACTTGTGTTCAGGACTGTGTTTTCCGCTACAAAGTCGAGACATGCAGAAGACTAGTCTTATAACGTTCGCTGTGTTTTGTACTAGTATTATTTAAACAAGCGAGCATGTTATACAATGTATTATAAAATATCTGAAACTCACTATCTGCGAAAAATGATAATTTACATTTAATTAGTGGTTGCAAGTTATACAAATTATTATATGTATCCTTCGATAACACCATCTGCTGATTTCGACTAGCTATTCGTATAACACTAATAGTTTATATGTCGATGATTCGATTTGGTGGTTAGGACTGCAACCTTCAGTTTTGCAAAATTCCTCCCAGTCCTCTAATGTGAAGAATATACAGTTTGTCGGGGAACGAAGCTGAATGAAGGGGACATATCCAGCTGCTGGACTAAGGCAGATGTTGAACCACTTGTACATGCCGCTTCAAGTTATCACGCCGGGTGATTTTGCATATGATGCACTTCATTTCTGCAAAGAAACAAGTAAAAATGAAATAATAATTCAAAACATTTTAGAAAAATGTGCGATTAACTTGAAGATCACTGTATCTACTTAAAATATATTTAAAATACCGGTTCTAAAAATATTAAAAAAAACTAGTAAATAAAATTTGAAACAGACTAACATATTGAATGTCTTTATATTTATGCGAATTTTAAATGGTGATAATTAGAAAATAGTTTTAAAAATATTTGCATGAATATCTAAATTGTTTCACAATACTGTTGATAATGAAAACGACAACAAATAAATTTAAAACCGAGTAATAATGTGATTAATATTTGTAAATAAATTCGATTTTAACTGAAGTAAACTAGTACTTCCGGTCTACCAATTTTACTGAAAATCTAATAGGATCTCAAGAGTGAGATTACACTCGTAAATATAAAATTTGGAATTGACTGCTAATAGTCTAAAAATATGTAATGTCCTCAAAACATATTAAAGAATATTAAAAAGCACTACTAAATAAATTTGAAACAAACTAACATATTGCTGTGGCAACATAATTATTTGAATATGATAATAGTATCATTGCCATACCTTAGGCCTTGCCAAATAAGTTATGTTGTGTGCTGTTTCAACAACATAAATAATTAAAATGATGATAATTTTTATTATCCAGATGTGTATTTTATTTATTTTTAACAGCACGTACTTTATAATTATTTATGAATCCTTCAGTGTATCAGAATTTCTTCCCTCTCGTCTAATCTCTTGTTTTTATTTAAGATTGGGATAAGGTAATAGCTTATTAAAAATGAAAAATCAGAAATCATATAACACATAATTGTGGAATTTATTTAACATTTATTATATAAAAATAAATATAGCATTGCTATACTGTATTCACTTTATTTATTTAAAAAGAACATAATTATAAGAAAACGTTTGTACCTCGTTCTAGGTTGTAACGTTTCTTCATGATGCGAATATGTTTTCTTATACTTTATTAAATAAAACTCTAAAAATATTTTCCTGTTTGTCAACAAATAAATCCAATTTACTTTTGTAAATTGTTTATTTCATAGTCAATGTTTGGAGAAAAGCTCGAATCTGATTACTATCTACAACCATTTGCACGCGTTATAGCTAGCATTTCAGAGTCCGCTACCCAGAAACATTTTCCTTATTTATTGTAACTATTAATGATGCCAAATACTGTGCCCGAAAACATACATTTGCACGCTATATCCTCTTAACACTTAACACCATTAATAATTTTATTTCTTATAATCTTGAAATTAAAGAATGCTTATTACTATCCCAGGAAAAATATTTATTATCCCTGTTGCATAACGTTGTACTGAATATACGTTCGCACGATATATTTCAATATTCGTATAGCTACATTGATAAGTCTTTGTCTCTAACTTACTTTGAATCGTTACAAATCTTTTTGAATTCGATCATTTGCATCTCCATTATAACACAAAACAATTAAACAAAGAAAAGAAAATAAGTGAAACTTGAATGAAAATAAAATTAATATGCTAATACAAAAGAAATAAATGTGAATCGTGGTGTATCTAACCCTATGATTTATATAACTGTATAAATGAATTAAAGAATGCTTGTTAACTGTATAAAAATCAATGAATGAATCCCATCGTGTCTATTTTTGTCTTCAATTTATATCTCCAGAAGAGACATGTGACCGTTTTCAACGCCATCTTCTGAAACTACCATTTACGTTGTCACCCTGCATCTTCAGTGCTCCTGACTTTTAAGTTGCCGTAATGTTTCGAACACTCACACACACACACGCACTCGTTGTCTCTTTGACAGTTCTTCACCGCGAAAGGTCAACACCCCAAGAATTGTCTGTTTACAATTTAAAACTTCCTATAAATTGTACAGCGTTTCTCCAACGTAGGTATACTTGTTTTAATATAACTCTTCTTTATAATTGTCTATACATTTATTACCTTCTTTATTATTTTTCACATATTTCCTCTTTCCATTGGCTAGTACAATTCTTATTCTTGTTCTTTTTCCAGCTTTCGGCAATATAGGAAAAACATTGCAAACAACAGGTATCCTTTTACTAAGATTACTTGCACCACCATGGTCCACTTGGTTTGCCCCTTCGTAACCTCCTTCTATCCAAGACTTCTCCAACGGTGATATGTCTATCTGTAATAAACTACACACCAAGTTTACATTACATTTTCTTTTTATTTTGTAGGTTATCAAGAACCGTATAAGTACCTCTCTACTGTTTATGATACATGATATTACATATACAAATTCCTGAATGTATTCTATTATTACCAGCTGTCGTTTATAAAAAACACTACTACTGATATCTCAGAACAATTTTATTTATATCCTTTTCTTTATTTATTTACTTATCTATTAATAAATTAAGGTAAATATTTATTCTTTCTGCATGATTTATTTAATAAATTTTATTTATTACCTTATGCACGTTCTCAAGTTTATCTAATTATTCAATTATTTTTGTCTCGTGCATATCGAATTCTATTTTCCTCATACATTTTTACTGCATTAAGATGACTAGTTCGTATTACACTACCATCCATTAGCATGACCCTTTCTCGGTTATTTGCTTTCATTTCTTTTTTATTTTTAAACAACGGTCCATTATTTAAAATGTTCAGTGCAATTCTCCCACATTTTATAAAGTCAGGTTGTTTTTTATTGTACACAAACCATACATCTTGTTTCTCTTTTCTATAAAAGAAATATATATATATCTTAAATTCTATCTCGTGTTTTATTTTTAGTACTTATTTAAATTGCAAATGTAAATTCAATTTGCTGTATGCATAAAAGTGTATGCAACCCAACATACTCATGTTAAATTCCTTCAACTACCTTAAACTTATTATTATAGTTTCTTTCATATTTTATACACTTAAATTAAATCTTAATACTACTGCTATCATCTTATTAATATGTAAGATATCACGGCAATATGTATATAAATTTTAAACAATAGTAATTAGAAAACAGTTTTAAAAATATCTGTATGAATATTTAAATTGTTAGATACATTTCAAAAGAGCTTGAAAATATGTATAATACTATTAGCAGTTTGACAGCTAATAGTATAAAAGTATATAGGATTGCTATGAAACACAGTATTTCAAAATACTGTTGATAATGAAAACGACAACAAATAAATTTAAATCCCGTTAATATCTGTCTTCTATTAATATTAAATATTAATTAAAAAATAATGAGGCGTGGTCACTATCACAACCTTCTTATACGTATGAGAGTTTCAAATTATAGAATTTTAAAATTTTTTTAAATTATTCAAAATCCTGTTATAAATCTTCTCTTAATAAATCTCTACAGAATGCATACTTGAGATCTTCGAAACAAAGTACTACTCGCTAAAAGTAAAACTTTTACTTTTACCAAACTTATTTTCGATAAAAGATATACTTCCGGTATGAATTTCGAAAAACTTTTGTAATAAAGTTCTTCTCGGATTTAATTTTGAGTACATATGAATTCTTAAATTTATTTAAACTTAGTAGTTCTCGAAATAATGGCAAAATTCGATTTTTTTACTGAAGTAAACTACTACTTCCGGTCTACCAATTTTACTAAAAATCTAATCAGATCTCAATAGGGAGATTACACTCGTAAATATAAAATTTGGAATTGATATCTATAGCCGCTTAACTGTTAATAGTATAAAAATATATAAGATTTCTATGAAACACAGTATATCAAAATACTGTTTATAATATTATAAAAACACGTCACCAACAAAATAACAAACAACAAATATATTAGAGAAAAAGAAAACGTTAAAAATTACTTACCGATTTAATAAAGGCACAAACGTACACTCTTAACAAGATCACAGTGTATAATGAATGCTTTCTAATAAGGAGTTGGTATTTTGAATAGATTATTTAGTTAATGCATTGTTTTACAGATATGTCTTTCTATTACAAAGCAATATGCAGGCGGTTGGCCTACACTAACACTCCTAGCGTAATACACAAACATGCGGGTCTTCGAATTTAAAAATTAATATCTTAATTGCGTGTTCTTTGTTTAATAAAAATTATTTCCTTATAATGGAATTTAATAGTACTTAATATTAGAATTTTAAAATATTATATCAGAACAAACATATGTTTTATTATAAATTTTATTACTCTCTTTAATTGTAAACAAAATCTAAAAATTTGAATTTAGTACATATACAGCATGATACTCTGTGACGTAGTCAATATGAATGCAAAATTACACTGATTTGAATTAAATATATAGCATGATTCTGATGAAGTAGTAGTCAAATGTAAATATATACGGTGCTCCAAAAGTGTTAAACAAGGATGTAAGGAAATAAAAGATTAACTTCTTTAGATAGAATTTACGCTAAACTATTCTAAAGTTTAGAATAAGAACTATTCTATTTTATTAAAGCATTAGTAAAACATTGGTAAAATTAGATATTTCACTGAAGTAAACTACTACCTGTCTATCAATTTTACTGAAAATCTAATCAGATATCAAGAGTACATTAGTAAATATAAAATTTGTTATAGCGGTTTATAATATAAAAAATATGTAAGATTTCAATGTCCATAAAAATACTGTTTATAATGAAGAGAAATTTAAAACCGAGTAATAAATGTGAATATGATTAATATTAAAGAAGAAGAAATTTAAAAACTACTTACTGTTTTAATAATAAGAGCTCTAACTAAAAACAATAACGATGCACAGCGTTTTACTAAAAGTTTAGAATAAGAACTATTATATTAAAGCACAAGTAAAACGCGATTGTATCCATCTTATATATTTTACTTAGATGCGTGTGTAATAACAACACAGGCCTGTGAATTGCAATATGCACTTAACTTTCTGTTTCAACTAATGCGGGTAATCAATTAGTATTCTTTATACATTATCTCTAATAGGAACTACATTTTAATTTATGTATTGATTTTCCATATCTTGTTATGAGTCGCGAAATATATCTAAACAAATTAATAAATTCTTTTTATGCAAAATTATTTATAATGAATAAATATTATAAATTAATATTATAGTATTTAATATTATTTTCAAAAACAAACGCATGTTTTATTATGATTCTCTTTAATATATACGTATACAGCATGATACTCTGTGACGTATCAGTCAATATGAATGCAAAATTACATTAATTTAAATTAAATATATAGCACGATTCTCGATAATGTAGTAGTCAAATATGAATATATACGGTATTCCAAAAGTGTTGAACGAGGATGTAAGGAAATAAAATATTAACTTATTTAGTTAGAATTTATTTTTAATTCGACGCTGCCTTGCTGACACGGTCTCTTGAAATAGCTTATAGATACAATAACATCAATGGCTTGAAAATGCTTATTAGCGAAAATTGTTTAAAAACAATCTCAAATGGAATCAGCTGTCTATGTAAGTCTATGGTATTGAAAATCTTGCTATTTTTAGCAGTTTGGCATTAGATCTAACAGTTTGGAATAAGATATTACGGGGGAAATATGCAATCTAGCAGCTATAGGCTGTTTTTGGCGGTTTTTAAACTTTCCGCTATCAAAGGACAGACATATACAAAACTGATTGAAATTATTATACATATTAGTGAAATACAGAAGCTTTTTTATTTGTCATGTATTTATGGTAATTTAAACTGATTTATTTTAGGGGTGAATATATTTTTGTTCCATACAGTTCAATATTATTATTTAAAGTAAAATATAAAGCAGCAAGTAATTCTATAAAAAAAAAATATCAACTTTGTTAAGAAGTTGTTTGGATTGATAACATATGCATTATTTCTTAACATTATTATCATACTTTATATTAATATCTGGAAAAAGCCTACCAGCACTGAAAACAAAATACAATTAATATCTATTACAATTATTTTTAATTACGGCTTCTTTTTTAATTTTCATTGAAATCAACACAAATCATCTACTATAATTTGAATCTAGTTTGCGTAAATATTTTTTATTTTACAATCACAATTATATATCCAACAGGAATTATAAATAAAAAACAAAATGTATTTTGAATGTCAATATTGTGTCTTGATTTGTTCTTCCCCTTTTATCTAATTATATATAAAAATGAATGTAAATGTTTTTTATTTTATTCTACTTAAGTTCAAAAATATATTAAGTAATATTATATTCAATAAATGAGATATTATCCTAACACAAACTTATGTAATAAATTATATTTATTAATTATTACGTGTATTCTATATATTATATATTTTAAGACTTTATAATTAGCGCAGTTAATATGTGCTATTGCTTTAAATAATACAGCTAACGCATCGAAATTTTTCGAAATTCTTACCGGAAGTAGATCTTTTACTCTTATCTATTATCAGTTTTTGCAAATATAATAGGATTTTGAATAATTTTAAAAATTCTTAAATTTCTATAATTTGAAGTGTAAGATAATCATGTGGTGACCACACTAATTTTTAAATTATTTTTTCAAAAACTGTCGCTCACGAGCGGATAACACCATGATGTATCTCGACCAATCGCGAGCCTGTTAGTCGATTATGTACACATAATATCACAGAATCAAAGTGATGGTAAATTAAAATATATCCATTTATGGACTTGGTAGATTTTCAGACGTAATTTTATCACTAGTTTTTCTGAGTAGAGATTGTTAAAATGGCTTTGAGTAATAAATATGTATTAAAGAGCTCCCACTCATTTTGTTGTTTAAAGCACTTCAGAAGCTGTTCAAAAGCTTTTCAAAGCTCTTCAGGAGCACTTCAGAAGCACTTCAGAAGCTGTTCAAAGCCGTTCAAAAGCTCTTCAGAAGCTGTTCAAAGCCGTTCAAAAGCTGTTCAAAGCTCTCCAGAAGCCGTTCAAAAGCTGTTCAAAGCTCTTCTGAAGCCGTTCAAAAGCTGTTCAAAGCTCTTCAGAATCTGTTCAAACCCGTTCAAAAGCTCTTCAGAAGCTGTTCAAAAAGTTGTTTAGCTATTTTATCCTAGTATCCTAATAAAGGGAATAAAAACACAACACTACATTAAACTTAACATTATTAAAAGAAATCAATGAACTTAGTACTAAAATAACAGTCTTATCTTTTTATTAAATTTCAATAGTTTTGTTTTTTGTTTTCTACACCGATAACATTTATGTTTACTTGATGGAGGTCCATCAATGTGAATCCAATTCTGGATGATCATATTAAGGATACCAACTCATTAACATCTGCGGTATATTCTTATTTAAAGTCAGCACATTCGACGTTTCTATATCAAACACACAAATTTCATCACGAAGCTCAAAATCAGATTCATATTCGCAATAAATACAACACTTTTTTAATTGGGTTATATTGGGGCTACAATATTCTAACACGTGGATTAATTCATCGATATCGAAATATTGATCGTTCTGATATGCAAATGGTGCTATGAATAAACAATCGCTTTGATTCAATTCCGAGGATAATAGCCAATTACCAACTCCGACAGGTATTTCGATACCATTAACTGCCAAGAAGTTTTCATACTTCTCAACGTTGTATGGTTTCACTGTCATTATAGGTATTTGATTATCACTATGTATACAGAATGTGTTACACCGCTTTACAATTGATACTGCTGAAATTATCCATTAAATTGAATGGATATGATGGATTCATAATAAACACTTATTACTAACTAGTGATAGAAGCTATTAATAACTGATTTTTTGTTCTTTCACACATAATTATATACATCTTTCTCCTCCCACCATTCTCATTTTTCTCCGCCTCTCAATCTCTTCTTTCTCGTGTAAAGTTGTATTTTTTTAAATAAATTCCGGTAAATGTTCTTTGTGTAAGTAACAAATCAACTCTAATTTTATTAAACAAAAAGCTGTTCAAAGCCCTTCGGAAACACTTCAGAAGCTGTTTAGTAGTTTAGAAGTTTAAATACTGTAGAACAAAATATACCTGATTATCATTGTAATGATCATCAAAACAATAATTTAAAGTGTGCTAAATAAAAAAATGTATACCTATTGTATAAATAGTTTATTAAATAGCAGCATGTGGTTACAAGAATTTCTTTTATTTATAAAAGTTTAAATGTATATATCTGGCTACAAAAATCATCTGCATCATTATCATATATACACTCAATATTTGTAGATGATGTTGGTGGTTTTAATAAACGATTTTCCAAGAATTTAAATTTGTTTATTTTTTTCTGTTTGGGCTCTTCTTCTTCCACCTCCTCTTTAATTCTTGTTCTCTTTTGTTTTTGTGGTGGTAGTGAACTATTACTCATCAAAAATTCCTTTGTTTCTTCTTCTTCTACATTACCAATATTTAAATTAAAACGGTTTACTGCTGTTTCAAATAAAGCTATCTCATCTTCCTCAGTACTATTCATTCGAATATATTTTATTGGTAGATTTCCAAATTTCTATTTAACGTTTCACCACAACCTGTGAACCTCGCACTACAATTTTACCAACGCCAAATCTAAATAAAATTAATAAAAACAATAAAATATAAATTAATAAATTATGTAAATTATCTTACCGGAATAGTTCTTTGGCTACTACGTGTAGCATCTTAGGTGGTAATAAACTGCCATCTAATGATTTAATCAATATTGATGATGGTATATTTGACATTTTAGTATTGTTATTGATATGTTGGAACAATTGCAATTGCTAGCTACATTTTAAATCCTCTATATATATGAATTTGTATTATGATAGCCACCATCATTTAGATTGATAAATAATAATTTATTTACATATTTATGTGTGACAGAAAGTTGTGTAATGCGGCCGACAAGAATGTGTGGATTATAAAACATATTGCTAAGTAATAGAAATACATATATCTGTAAGGTATTACATTCAAGTGAAGACTAAGAAATTTGTTGGTTAATACGATCACAATATATTAAAATTCTAATATTAAGTACTATTAAAGTCATATAAATAAATAATTTTTATTAAACAAAGAACAATACGATATTAATTTCGTGTAATTTGCGTGTTCTTGGTTCAAGAACACGCAAATACGACCAAAAAAAAAAACAAAAGTGGAGTCTGAACCCCAACCTCGGATGTCAACATCATTCAGTCAACCTACTTTTCTAGAAGATGAATACATAGGTGAACTTTTACCTAACACTCCTGGTGGTCTGGAAGGAATAGAAGAAAAAAGCGGTGAAGAAGACGAAATGGATTCGAGTGAAAGTTATAATTTAGATAAATCCATGGCTCATGCTATATCACTTTTACAAACGCGTCCAGAGAAGTCAATAATTGGAAATAAATCATTGAATAAAACACTCTTAGAAATAGATGTTGTGAAGGAGTCATTAAAAGATTATAGTCCTAATATACGCCCATATCTCATCGGTTTAATGATAGATGAAAAAGATGAATTCGATGAAAAGTATGGCGTTCACGAAACTGATGGTAATTTAAAAATAGGAACTGCTGATGTTAGATTTGACAAAGATGACATCATAATCGGTAAATTTACTTACAAAGCTACGAAGGGTTTACTGGAATTACTTTTTAAAAAGAAGCCAGGAAAATTTTTATATACAGATGCGAAAAACTATAAATTCATCCTTAATGATACCAGTGCTCATCGAGTTGATTACGATCCTCAAAAAAAATATGCAGCTAGTAAAGGTACTAAATATACAACTATTATAAAACCTATAATACAAGGAAGACCGCCTGAAGTATGGTGGACTCGAACTTGGAAGACTGGTTTAGGGTTATCAAAAAAAATACCTAATCGAAAGACCGTTATACCTAAGAGTAAAATAGAATATAAGTACTGGGATGATGTAAATGAATTGTGTAATAGATTAAAGTTACTAGTAGCATCGAAAGAGGCGGGACATACTGGGCATGGCAACGAGATACTAGCAATACTTGAGGAACTAAAGGAGTCAAAAATAATTAAATAGTTAGTCAATGTGAATCTGAATAAATGCCTTACAAATCTTGTTTTTTAGTAGTTAACATATCGATGCTGATGATACGTAACGATGACAATCGATAAATTTGGTAGACATATTCATAAACATATTGTCAAAAGACATTTAATGGAAGGAGATGTAGTGACAGACTTTCTCAGTCACCCTAAAGTTAAAGAGGTTTTGAAAATGTGCACTACAAGAATTTCTGCTCCAACGTCAGCTACACCAATGAAGCATATTCTGCAAATGTACAGTGATGGTTCTATTAGCCCCGTGGGTTTCTATAAAAGGAATTCAAATTCAAAAAGTATTTATTATATTAACAAATTATATAGTGGACAGATCATTGATGTTCATTATTCCAACGAGAAATTAGCAGAACTGCATATTGGCAGTAAAAAATTTAGTCCTACAAAACCAGTCACACTGGTAAAGGGAACAAAGTTAAGTTTGAAGTACATTGGCACCAAACCTGCACCGAAAGAAACAGAAGCCGTTTTTGCGGAAGTAGTAATCGAAGGATATGTCAACAATTAAAAGAGATGTTGTTAACGAAATACACAGTCCCGCGCGGAGAAAGTTTTCTCGAAGACGAGTCATCATAAAAAGATTGCGAGATTTATTTCAAATCGATCTGGTTGAAATGATACCGTATGCGAAAGAAAATGATAATTTCAAATATATTTTTGTATGTATTAATACATTCTCAAAATTTGCTTGGGCCATACCAATAAAAAACAAAACGTCGAATGAAGTGACAAGAGCCATGGAATCCATACTTTTGAAAGGGAAGAACAATATTCCGAAAAATCTGCAAAGCGATAATGGGAAGGAATTTTATAATACACATTTTAGGAAACTCATGAATCAGTATGATATTAATCACTACAGTACCTACTCCAATTTAAAAAGTTCGATTGTGGAACGTTTTAATAGAACACTTAAAAACAAGATGTGGAAGGAATTTAGTTTCAATGGAAACTACCGCTGGATCGACATGTTGGAGAAATTAGTTGAAGATTATAATAACACTGTACATAGTACAACGGGGTATAAACCTACTGCAGTTAATCAAAAAAATGCGAAAAATATTTTGAAAATGGTCTACAGTAATATTAAAGTTGCCGACGTAAGAATTCCAAAATTTAAAATTGGAGAACCTGTTCGCATCAGTAAACATAGACACGTATTTGCAAAAATGTACACTCCTAATTGGTCAAACGAAATATTTACAGTAATAAAGGTTCAAAATACGAATCCTAGAACGTATCTATTGCAAGATTCGCAAAAACAAAATATTCTGGGTGGGTTTTATGAACCAGAATTGTTAAAAGTAAAGCATCCTGACGTGTATCTAGTTGAAAAAATTTTACGACGACAAAAGAATAAAGTTCTCGTAAAATGGTTAGGTATGCCTGCTTCGCATAACTCGTGGATATCTAAAGATAATGTACTATGAATAAAACGGTGTAAAAAAACAACAATTCAAACAATGTTTTTTTATTTAATACATAATTATTACACACT
This sequence comes from Amphimallon solstitiale, assembly GCA_963170755.1. Taxonomy (NCBI): domain Eukaryota; kingdom Metazoa; phylum Arthropoda; class Insecta; order Coleoptera; family Scarabaeidae; genus Amphimallon; species Amphimallon solstitiale. The sequence goes on along the minus strand of OY720677.1, from coordinate 48,253,427 downwards.
GTCAAGGAGTATATAAATGAACACATGTGAAAGAGTACAATTACCTAAAAATATTTATTTCAAAGAACTTATTTCTAACACTAAATTTTCTAAGTTTTCTGCCCTGATAATTTCATTTATTTTATAATGACCCCACGCTAAAGTATTACTTTTATCAGGGAGAATGTATCGCTTATCATCCTTGGACGATAGGGCAACTTTATTTTTTAATTCAGTATACATTGTATGTAACTCAGATCGGAATATATACATTCTCCTCAAAATACTTGTATCACCTTCCACCACATTCTTATAATCAGTAACAGATAAATTTTTCTGGATAACATATTTCTTCACACCCTTAGCAGTTTTTATCGTCTTATCAAGTAATTTAACGCAATAAGCTTTAGCACCTGTTCCATAAAAACATTCGATAATGCTACCGGCATATTCATCCTTCATTTTCCCTAGCATTGGTAAAGAGCGAGGTATTCCATGAATATTACCTTCAGTAAAATTCGATGTATCAAACATATTTAAATGTCCTTTTATATCATCATATACATTATAATTCGCTACACTTATAATGAGTGAATCAGTATCTGTGTACAATAAAGAAACCTCTGTTCCATACAAAGCTTTTAGAAAGTTATAGAAAAAATCATACATCACCCTCTTAGCTAATTCTAAAATTGTAAATCCTACATATATAGGTTTCACATATTCTACACGCACATGGGCCAATTCGATGGCTGTTAGGGATTCGCAAAATACCCTACAAGATTTAAAATTAGGTTTTGCGATATACGCCTCAGCTCCAAGTTTTTTATGAATAGTTTCCCAATGGGATACTAATTTTATATTAACTCGATTTTCCACATTCTCCGTGGTCTTTCCAAACACACTATTTACCATTAATTTATAGAATTGTTTGAAAAACTCATTAGTGGCTTCATTTCGTTTTGCTGTATTAAAATCATTATACTTTTTTAACCAATTACTCTGTTTAAATCTAATCCCACGTCGTATTCCACATAATTTCAAACCATTATTTATACATTGTTTCAAAATTAGGTAATGTATAATATAATTCGATTTATCGAGAAGGTTTGGAATCAATTTACTATATTTCGAATTAGGTGGAATAACGTGTTCTGGACAAAAAGGTAAGTCATTGTGTACATCGTGGAGATATTCAGGATATTCTAAATCTACTTCGAAAACATATCCAATATCTGCATCTTCTTCCAAGTCTTGTATGTCAATTCTCCTGAGCTCTTCATCTGTTAACCATTGAAAATCACCAATCGGTAAACTGAACGTCATAGCGTAACCATATAAATTTGTCGCATCTAGGTATAAAATATATTTTTTACTTTCGGATAAATCAAATTCTGGTAAGTATCGATTATTTGCAATCTCTTTTCTTTTACAGCACATACTCACACCTCCACGTATACCCCTCTTAAAAAAATGAAACATATCTATATCTGTTAATAATTCCAAATTTATACCAGTCATACGTAGCATGGCGTCCCAGCTTAAGCCAGGTGAAGTAAAATAATGTGCTGGATCTAACTTATAATTGTTCATACAAATATTTCGAAAATTTTCGAAAACATCGGCAGTAGAGGGTCTCAGCCGATTCTGGTACCTCCTCATTGACCTTGATCATGCACAGGGCATAGATCAAGGTCAATGAGGAGGTACCAGAATCGGCTGAGACAGTCAAGGTCAAGTCAAGGTCAAGTCAAGGTCAAGGTCAAGTCAAGGTCACGTCAAGGTCACGTCAAGGTCAAGTGAAGGTCAAGTCAAGGTTAAGGCAAGGTCAAGTCAAGGTTAAGGCAAGGTCAAGTCAAGGTCACGTCAAGGTCACGTCAAGGTCAAGTCAAGGTCACGCCAAGGTCAAGGTCACGGTCTAGACAAGTCAATGTAACTATAAGGTTGTCAGAAGGGTATTACTTTTCTCTCGCTGAAGGGGGGTTTAGCGACTATATATTTGTGATTTTTTTCTTAAACGTTATAGTTAACGATTTCAATTGTGTGAGATAATATAAGTGAATATGTGCATCGCATTTACAAAAGATTTAAATGAAATAGATTTATTATCACCAATGATAAATGAAACTATTGATATGTTATTATCTGATGGATATGACACAGAAAATGGGGAAGAGGAGAGCGAAGAAGAGGATACGGAGGAAGAGGAGGAAGAAGAGGAAAAGGAATATATTGAATATATAGACGATATAGAGAAGATAGAACAAGATATCTTTGATAGAGAGACAGTAATCTTACTGGACGATTTCTTTTGCAATTTTGAAGATTTTAATTAATGTCAGATATATACTTTGTCAAGATGTATATAAGTAAGATATATAAGTAAAATGTAAATAAGTTCATGAAATTCATAGGTGGGGAGAATCTCAATATGTGACCTTCGATGGGAGGTTTATAAGGAGACCGTTCTTTCATCGGAATAATAGTTCACGTCCGTACATATTAAAGTGTTGTTTTGTTTATACGTATAGTTCGTGGACAGTAACTTAAAATGTTTGAATGTGACTATTGTTGTAAAAAGTTTTCTCGAGCCGATAATAGAAATCGTCATATGTCAAGTGCATGTAAAGGAAAGAGAAGAAGAATTGATGATGGTGATAATAATAAATCAGATTTAATGAAATGTGAAATATGTGACATATATGTAGATAAAAATTGTTACACTGCACATATTCGTAGTGCTATACATCGAAGTAAGGCTTTTATAATAATTGATGATGGAGTAAAGAAAAGTGTTGGAACATTCGGAGACAGAATCGTAAGTTATCAAATATCTGATAACCCTAACATATATATCGACGTTGAAGAATTTGCGAAGAATTTGCAAATAATATCAGAGAGAAAGTAGTGGCACTTTTGGATAGTATTCTATACATACATACTTCTATAAAGGTGAATTTTGAATTGTATGGTTTATACTACTTAGTAAGTAAGGAAAATGTTGAAATAAAATCTTTTAATACTCGGAATAAAATCATAACACAAGGAAATAATTTATATGATTTGTATATCGATTATATTGATGAGATTATGAATCAAATGAGCGAATTTCAGGAACGTGATTCAGGTAAACTTATATATTAATTTTAAAATCTTATTTTCATATTAATTTTTATTAACATTTTAGGATGGACATTGAGCAACATTTTGTATTTGGAAGTAAATATGAACAAATACAATCCAATGAGAGGTTCAAGATATATAGATTTACCACCATCGATAAAGAAAAAGAAAGCCGTTATAAATATTCAAAATTTTGACAATTATTGCTTTGCTTGGGCCATAACTTCAGCTTTAAGAGAACCAGTAGGTCTCCCACAACGAATTTCTTCATATCCACATTATGATACAGTTGCTGATTTTACCGATTTAACTTTCCCTGTAAATTTAAAAGACATTATAAAATTTGAAGAGAGAAATAATATATCTATCAATGTATACGGTGTAGAGGAATGTTTCAAAAATAATATTAAAATACATGAGGTAGTAGGCCCTCTACATTTTACAAAGCAGAGAAGAATAGCCCATATTAATTTATTACTTGTAACCGATAATGATAATTTACATTACTGCTGGATTAAGAATTTTTCACGACTAATTTCATCTCAGAAATCACTATCTGGACATCAGAAATTTATTTGTGAAGGGTGTTTAACTTTTTTCACAAGTGAAGACAAATTGCGTAGACATGAAAATGAAGACTGTAAGCAGGTGAAAGCAGTGTTTCCGGGAACAGATATAAAAATTAATAAGTATGGTGAACAATTACCAGAAAATATATTAAAATTTGATAAACTTGAGAGACAGTTAAGAATTCCATTTGTTGTGTATGCTGATTTTGAGGCTATATTAAAACCTATTGACATGTCACAGCCAGATCCATCTAAACCTTTCACTGTAAAGTGTTTCGAACATGAACCATATTCTTTTTCATATTATGTGAAATGTAGTTTTGATGATAGTCTCAGCAAATTGCGTTTATATCGTGGGGGAAATGCAGCCAGGACTTTTATCAGGGAGTTGGAAGCTGACGTAACTTTTTTATATAAAAATTATTTAAGTAAAGAGGTACAAATGATACCCTTAACTACCGAAGAGCGTATCAATTATGAACTGGCAAGAGTGTGTCATATTTGTGAAAAAGAAATACAGGTAAGCGAAGAAAAAGTTCGTGACCATGATCATATGAGTGGATTCTATCGTGGTGCAGCACATATGGTGTGTAATATAAATTATAAAGAACCTCGATATATACCTATCATATTTCATAATTTATCGAATTATGACACACATTTGTTTGTAAAAGTTTTAGCATTGGATAAAGAAGAAGTAGATGTTATTGCACAAAATAAAGAGAAATATATATCGTTTTCGAAAAGAATACATGTAGGAGACACAATTGATTGTAATGGTAAGAAAAGAAAAGTGTTCTTCAAATTGAGGTTTATAGACTCATTTCGATTTATGAATTCCTCTTTAGCGAAACTGTCATCTTATTTAGATGATGAACAATGTAAAGAAGTTAGAAGATATTATTTGGATGAAAAATTTGAATTAATACGACAGAAGGGTGTGTTCCCATATAACTACGTTAATTCTCAGGAAAGTCTCTCATTTCCAGAATTACCTAGCAAGGAATGCTTTTATGATATATTATCCGACAGTGAGATAAGTGATGAAGATTATCGTAGGGCTTTAAGAGTGTGGGATGTATTCGAATGTAAATCACTGGGGCAATATAGCGATCTATACATACAATCAGATGTATTACTACTTGCCGACGTTTTCGAAAATTTTCGAAACATTTGCATGAGCAATTACAAGTTGGATCCAGCACATTATTTTACTTCACCTGGCTTAAGCTGGGACGCCATGCTACGTATGACGGGTATAAGTTTGGAATTATTAACCGATATAGATATGTTTAATTTTTTTAAAAGGGGTATACGTGGGGGTGTAAGTATGTGCTGTAAAAGAAAAGAAATTGCAAATAATCGATACTTACCAGAATTTGATTTATCCGAAAGCAAAAAATATATATTATACCTGGATGCAACAAATTTATATGGTTACGCTATGACGTTCAGTTTGCCTATTGGTGATTTTCAATGGTTAACAAACGAAGAGCTTAGGGCAGTTGACGTACTAGACTTGGAAGACGATGCGGATATTGGATATGTATTCGAAGTCGATTTAGAATATCCTGAATCCCTCCACGATGTACACAATGACTTACCTTTTTGTCCAGAACACGTTACTCCACCTAATTCGAAATACAGTAAATTGATACCAAACCTTTCCGATAAATCGAATTATATTATACATTCTCTGATGTTGAAACAATGTATAAATAATGGTTTGAAATTATGTGGAATACGTCGTGGAATTAGATTTAAACAGAGTAATTGGTTAAAAAAATATATTGATTTTAATACAGCAAAACGAAATGAATCCACTAATGAATTTTTCAAGCAGTTCTATAAATTAATGGTAAATAGCGTATTCGGGAAAACCATGGAAAATGTGGAAAATCGTGTTAATATAAAATTGGTGTCACATTGGGAAACTATTCATAAAAAGCTTGGAGCGGAGGCGTATATCGCTAAACCTAATTTTAAATCTTGTAGGGTATTTTGCGAATCTTTAACAGCCATTGAATTGGGGCATGTGCGAGTAGAATATGTGAAACCCATATATGTAGGATTTACAATTTTGGAATTAGCCAAGAGGGTGATGTATGATTTTTTCTACAGCTTTCTAAAACCTTTATATGGCCCAGAGGTTTCTTTACTATACACAGATACTGATTCACTCATTATAAGTGTAGAAAATTATAATGTATACGATGATATAAATCATCATTTAAATATGTTTGATACATCGAATTACGCTGAAGGTAATATTCATGGAATACCTCCCTCTTTACCAATGTTAGGAAAAATGAAGGATGAATTTGCTGGTAGCATTATCGAATGTTTTTACGGAACGGGTGCTAAAGCTTATTGTGTTAAATTACTAGATAAGACAATAAAAACTGCTAAGGGTGTGAAGAAATATGTTATACAGAAAAATTTATCAGTTACTGATTATAAGAATGTGGTAGAAGGTGACGCGAATATTTTGAGGAAGATGTATGTATTCCGATCTGAGTTACATACGATGTATACTGAATTAAAAAATAAAGTTGCTCTATCATCCAAGGATGATAAGCGATACATTCTCCCTGATAAAAGTAATACTTTAGCGTGGGGCCATTATAAAATAAATGAAATTATGAGGGCGCAAAATTTAGAAAATTTAGTATTAGAAATCAGTTCTTTGAAATAATTATTTTTAAGTAAGTGTAATTTTTTGTATGTGTTTATTTATTTTTTTACATTTGTTTACTTGTATGTTTCTTGACAGTGTATAATAATGTATTAAATAAAAATCATTGTTTGAATTTTTTGTTTTTTATTTTAAACAATATATCACAACTATTTTAAAGTACATTATCTTTGGATATCCACGAGTTATGTGAGGAAGGCATACCTAGCCATTTTACGAGGACTTTATTCTTTTGTCTACGTATAATTTTCTCAACCAGATAGACATCAGGATGCTTTACTTTCAACAATTCTGGTTCATAAAACCCACCTAGAATATTTTGTTTTTGTGAATCCTGCAACACATACGTTCTAGGATTTGTATTTTGAACCTTTATTACTGTGAATATTTCGTTTGACCAATTAGGTGTGTACATTTTTGCGAATACGTGTCTATGTTTACTGATGCGAACAGGTTCTCCAATTTTAAATTTTGGAATTCTTACGTCGGCAACTTTAATATTACTATAGACCATTTTTAAAAATTTTTTTTCATTTTTTTGATTAACTGCAGTAGGTTTATACCCCGTGGTACTATGTACAGTATTATTATAATCTTGAACTAATTTTTCCAACATATCGATCCAGCGATAGTTCCCATTGAAACTGAATTCCTTCCACATCTTATTCTTAAGTGTTCTATTAAAACGTTCCACAATGGAACTTTTTAAATTAGAATAGGTACTGTAGTGATTAATATCATACTTAGTCATGAGTTTCCTAAAATATGTATTATAAAATTCCTTCCCATTATCGCTTTGCAGATTTTTCGGAATATTTTTCTTCCCTTTCAAAAGTATGGATTCCATGGCTTGTGTCACTTCATTCGACGTTTTATTTTTTATTGGAATAGCCCAGGCAAACTTTGAGAATGTATTAATACATACGAAAATATATTTAAAATTATCATTTTCTTTCGCATATGGTATCATTTCAACCAGATCGATTTGAAATAAATCTCGCAATCCTTTTATTATGACTCGTCTTCGTGAAAACTTCCTCCGTGCAGCACTATGTATTTCGTTTACGACATCTCTTTTAATTGTTGACATATCCTTCGATTACTACTTCTGCAAAAACGGCTTCTGTTTGTTTCGGTGAAGGTTTGGTGCCCATATACTTCAAACTTAACTTTGTTCCCTCTGTCAGTGTGGTTGGTTTAGTGGAATCAAATTTTTCACTATCAATGTATAGTTGTGCTAATTTTCCGTTGGAATAATGAACATTAATGATCTTCCCACTATATAATTTGTTAATATATAAATAAATATCTTTTGAAAGTGATGTCTTTTTATAGAAACCCACGGGGCTAATAGAACCATCACTATGTATATGAAGAATATACTTTATTGGTGTGCTTGAGGTAGGAGCAGAAATCCTCTTAGTACACATTTTCAAAACCTCTTTAACTTTAGGGTGACCGAGAAAGTCTGTCACTACATCTCTTTCCATTAAATGTCTTTTGACGATGTGTTTATGAATATGTCTACCAAATTTATCGATTGTCATCGTTACGTATCATCAGCGTCGATATGTTAACTAGTAGAAAACCAAGATTTGTAAGGCATTTATTCAGATTCACACCGACATAACTATTTAATTATTTTTGACTCCTTCAGTTCCTGAAGTATTTCTAGTATCTCGTTGCCATGCCCCGTATGTCCCGCCTCCTTCGATGCTACCAGTAACTTTAATCTATTACACAATTCATTTACATCATCCCAGTACTTATATTCTATTTTACTCTTAGGTATAACGGTCTTTCGATTAGGAATTTTTTTTGATAAACCTAAACCAGTCTTCCAAGTTCGAGTCCACCATACTTCAGGCGCTCTTCCTTGTATTATAGGTTTTATAATAGTTGTATATTTAGAACCTTTACTAGCTGCATATTTTTTTTGAGGATCGTAATCAACTCGATGAGCACTGGTATCATTAAGGATGAATTTATAGTTTTTCGCATCTGTATATAAAAATTTTCCTGGCTTCTTTTTAAAAAGTAATTCTAGTAATCCCTTCGTAGCTTTGTAAGTAAATTTACCGATTATGATGTTCTCTTTGTCAAATCTAACATCAGCAGTTCCTAATTTTAAATTACCATCAGTTTCGTGAACGCCATACTTTTCATCGAATTCATCCTTTTCATCTATCATTAAACCGATAAGGTATGGGCGTATATTATGATTATAATCTTTCAACGATTCCTTCACAACATCTGTTTCTAAGAGTGTTTTGTTCATTGATTTGTTCCCAATTATTGACTTGCCTGGTTGTGTTTGTAACAGCGATATAGCATGAGCCATGGATTTATCTAAATTTAAACTTTCATTCGAATCCATTTCATCCTCTTCACTGCTTTTTTCTTCTTCTACTATTCTATCCAGACCACTTGGAGTGTCAGGTAAAAGCTCACCTATGTACTCATCTTCTAGAAAAGTAGGTTGATTGAATGATGTTGACAACCGAGGTTGAGGTTCAGACTCCACCCTTGTTCTTTTTTCCTTGCTCTTGGTAGGAGAAGAATGAGTTGATGGACTAAACCATGACACATGTTTCCGGGAAGCTTTAGGGGTGCCTTGTCGTATAATTGATGTTCCGGGAATAGCAGCGTACGATTTCTCCGGATAAATATCCGACCACGATTCTTCTATAGACTCAGAAATGTTTTTCAATCGCGATGTACCTCCCCTAGTGTCACTCCCATCTAATTTCATAGCAATTTCTTGCAGAGGTTTTGATATTGGGGCATACTTAATATCTATTGCTCTTTGAGAACTAGCGATATCAGCCTTTAATGTTCGTAATTTTTGTTTTAAAGCTTCGCGAGCTTTTATTAAATTATTTACTAGTTTATCATCCATATTTTACATGTATCTATGCTCTCAAATAATTACATACTAATGGTAAAACAAAAAATGATCTTATATATACACAACTCATTATAAATATATATACGTATCAAAACCAATACGATATCGCCCTTCGTTGAACTTGCAGTCAGTATCGATAAACAGTATGTCAAATTGTTTCTTCCAACACATTCTACAAACGTCTAAAAACTGTTCATATTTTAAATCATGAATATGATCATTAAATATGTGTTTCAAATTAGTACCATCTTGTCGAAATAAAATTAAAAGATTTGTATTATCCCTTAATAATTGCTTAGGGACTGCACTGTATGTTTGAATCAGATAAAAGCAATCTAAATTGCGATGTCTACCGAAAGAAAAATATTGTTTTACAATATTTAAATCAATAGTAGGTATGTCATCAAATATAACGACTGAATAATCAGAAACTTCATCAGGTTTAACCATATTATTGACATCCGTATATTCATAATAACCTATCTCTGGTACACCGAGTAATAAATTTCTTAAATACTCATATTTTTGTTGATGGAGAGATCTACAGCAGATGTAAATATTTTTGAAGCGAAATCCATTGGGGTGCAGTAATAATGTAAGAAGAGCGTTCGTTTTACCACATCCTGAAGGTCCTACTATTAGTACTCTCTTACATGTACCACTAAAAAGATTACTGTGACGTGTAAAACTTTCCTCACTAACTACAGCATCGTAGTTATAGACAGGTAATGATAATTTAGACGTTTTTAAATGCATACTGCACATTATCACTTCAGGATATAGACTGAGAAATATGTATGTATATTTACTTAAAATACTACTTTTGAAGGTTCTGAAGTTATGATATATAAAAATAAAGCTTTATGTATTTGTTTTATGTATTTGTTTTATGTATTTTCTTTATTCTTATAATTTAGGGTTTTAAACATACCATGAGATGTATGAGGAGTGTAAAATAAAAGAAGTATATCGTTTATTTTTTTTTTATTTTCTGTTTTTTTATTTTTTTTTATTTTTTTTTATTTTTTTTATTAGGGAGGCAGCAGCTGTCATCACCACTCTTCCTCCTCCTCCTCCGCTGGCACTGCCGGCTCCGCTGGCACTGCCGGCTCCGCTGGCACTGCCGGCTCCGCTGGCACTGCCGGCTCCGCTGGCACCGCCGGCTCCGCTGGCACCGCCGGCGCCCTGTGCGCCAGCATTATTTTCATTAGCTCCTTGTTTGAGAGCGTTTTCCTCGGAGCCGACGGTGTCGACTTGGGTACTGGAGCCAACGGTGTTGACGGACTCCAGGACGCGCTTGGTGACGGCGGGGTAGTAGGTTGCTGTTGTTGTTGGTGGTGGTGTTGTTGTTGGTGGTGGTGGTGTTGTTGTTGTTGGTGGTGTTGCTGTTGTTGGTGGTGGTGGCTGTTGTGGTGGTGTTGCTGTTGGTGGTGGTGTTGTTGCTGCTGTGGTGGTGGTGGCTGTTGTGGTGGGGCCACCGTCCCCAATTCTAATTTATTATTATATTCAATAAAAATATTTATGTTTGCCTGCAAAAATAACAAAGTTAGAAAAAACTTGGAACTCTACATAAACACTTGGATGAATGAATGAAATTATCAGGTCCTGATGGGCGAATAGTTATCATACCTTGATGGATATATTTTGTACTTTATCAATGGATACATTTTGTACTTTATCACTTCATAGTATAGTAGGAAAATGATCAGCTTTATGTTTCCATATCAATTTTTCCGTATTTTCAGGATGTATCCCTAACTCCTAACCCCTTCCATATCTTCTACTACCACGCCCAATTCAAATAGAGGGAACACGTTCCGATTTTTTGTCAAGTGCAGAAATATCCTAACCAAGATAAAAATTCAGGAATTTCTGAACTTATCGATAGCTTCGGATATTTCTGCACTTGACAAAGCTGTCCGAATGGTTTCTAAAGCATTCCTCTTCTCTACGAGGGGTTCAACTTCCTCATTAGTAATAACACCACCGGAAATGTTATTACTAATGGCACTTTTCAAGAGAAGAAGATAGATGTCGAAGTGTGCAACAGCCGTCTGTATCTCTTCTTTTATACTGATTATTTTCTGGACAACATCACTAACATCACCCGACGAATTCCCCTCTAAGTGCGACTTGAACATGTCAGTAAGTTGTACAATTCGTGCAGGTAGGTTAAGTATGTTGCTTCGGTCTGGGACTGCAGGTATAAAACTTGGACTAGGGTTTGGTCGTTGTTGGTAAGGAGTTAGATAATATGACTGCGATGAATTGGAAATAGGAGATGAATTGGAAATAGGAGATGAAACAGGTAGGTATTCATGTTGTGAAGCCACAGGTGTAGAGGAGACGGGTAGTTGAGGTTGAGAGTCTTGAGGTTGAGAGTCTTGAGGTTGAGTGTCTTGGGGTCTCTGAGGTTGAGGTGGTAGAAAAGGTAAGAAAGTTAGTTGAGGTTGAGGGTCTTGAGGTTGAGGGTCTTGAGGTTGAGGGTCTTGAGGTACATTATGAAGTGGTAAGAAAGATGTGGAAGGCACGTTTGACTGTGGTGGGGGTTGTGTGAATGTGAACAAGGATAGGTTTGGATCGGAAGGATCGGGATTGGAAGGATCGGGATTGGAAGGATCGGGATTGGAAGGATCGGGATTGGAAGGATCAGCTAAATGAGTAGATACAAAAATAACTGACCTATCAGCTGGTGCCACCACAGATGCTTGCTCTGATAGATCAATTACCGGTGGTTGCACTGTAGCCTCTACAATTCCACTACCAGAAATTACCCGCTTACCAAGTAGTAGTGTACGGAGTGTGCTTGAAGTATCGGTAGGTAGAAGTGGTGTGTATTGTCGTTGTCGTTTTTGTTGTTTATTATGTCGTTTGTGTTGCTTGTTTTGTCGCACTACTTGTCTAACTCGTTTAACACCCAGTTGTGGAATAGTAGTCAACTGAGATGATGCTGCAGTAGTCGAAACATGAATTATGTCGGCAGCTGTTGCAGATGCAGATGCAACGACAGTAGTCGTAACAGCTGTCGTAGCTGGACTAGCTGTCGTCGTAATTGCCGCAACAGCTGCCGTCGTAATTGTTGCTATGTTAACGTCATCAATACCTGGCATAGGTATTGATGCGAATATCTCGTCTAATGCAGCATCATCAGGAAATATGTTTCTAATTTCTGAATTGGAAATGGTGTTCCCTCTTTCTAAATTGGGAGTGGTAACATTAGACATTACTTGTGAAGGGGTAGGTGTAGATAATTGTTCTTGATCCTGAAATTATTACATGTGAGCTGTAAAGTACAAGCACTGACAATTGCAAGTGTATACAATTTAAAATAAACACACGAGCATACAATAAATATGTTAACATACATAAATACACAGTGTATTTATTAAAATAAAAAAATAATAAATATTGATTGAAGAAAATCCATTGTATAAGGCAAATATAGACCAAATTTACAAGTGAAGTTATCTCGCAAAATAATTTAAGATCATCAACATAGAGTAAGTTCTGTGACACTAAGTTATTGGTGATATATTGTTAATAAAATAATCGTACACAAGTAATGACAAAATAAATATACTTCCATTATTAATTGTCGTGATAAAGTGTCAAAACGAATTACACACTCAATATATGACCATTAATACAATAAGCAGTAACGTAAAGTGTTTAATATAATAAAATAAATGCATAATGCTGTCGGTTATTAGTTAAACATGTTCTAGAGTAAATAATAAGGATGCAAGAGGATATACTGTTTTTATTTTATTATAATAAATATTGAAACAATTAATGTACGAGAATAGTTTAATATTATGATGTGAACTTACCATGTTTAGTGCTTCTGTTGAACTATAATTCGTTAAGCAAATCCATGGGGAATATATACCAAACCACTGACGTAAAAAATTGACCTATACCTTGTTTTTTGGATATTGTAAATTTGCATGAAAACTAGTAATCCATGCATTTATCACGCGGACAACGTACGGTTGTCCACGTGATAAATATGTTTTCATCGTCTATTAACACCTGTGTGCATTTTAATAGATGCAATTTTTTATAAGTCTGGTGAATTTTATATTACATAATAGACATCCGGAACAACATTCATTGCCAAATTTTAGTTTTCATTTCTTGTGCATTGTGCAGTAAGATAAGTTGTACTCTGGTACTTACTTATAAATTTTAAAATAATTAGATATTTAATTATTGTGAGTAAATATTATTGTGTAAAAATGTGTAAGTACTGCCCCATATTTGATCAATTATTTTGAATTTGACCAATTAAATGAATTAGATTGTTTATTTGTTGAATCTGTTCTTATTGTATTGCTTTTCTATATGTACCGTCTCTTTAAAATGTCGTTTACTTGTTATATTTATTTTTGAATAACTTGTAATATATCCGGTATGATTGATTATGTATTCAGTGGCGTAACATATTCCAGGCATGTTTTTCTAAATATTCTCTTTAACACAGTTAGAATAATTGTTACTGTAATAAAAAAAAGATTCGAAATTATATCGTATAGCTATGTTTTTTTAATAACTTGTCATATATCCGATATGATTGATTATGTGTTCAGTGGCGTAACATACATATTCCAGGCATGTTTTTTCTTAATATTCTCTTTAACACAGTTAGAATAAATATTACTATAATAAAAAAGATTCGAAAGTATATATATTAATAGCTATGTTTTTAAATATTGTCATATATCCGGTATGACTGATTATGTGTTCAGTGGCGTAACATACATAAACTAGGCATGTTTTTTCTTAATGTTCTCTTTAACACAGTTAGAATAAATGTTACTATAATAAAAAAGATTTGAAATCATATATTAATACCTATGTTTTTTAAAGTATTTGTGTTTGACATTGAATTTTGATGTACAGGGAATACCAAATTTTTTTTTGATGTTTGGTGACGTTCGGGGTGACCTTCAAAGTCTGAAAAACGAAATTATCAAGGTATGTGTGGGGGGGTGGGTAGGGGGTGGGGGGTGAGGGGTGTTTTTTCCCCCATTTTGGGGAATGGGAGGGCCGTAGCAACCTTGACGGGGGTGGGAGGGGGTGCTGGGGGGGGGGCACTACTTTTGCTCTAGCTCCATTACTTAACATAGAACGATTTTCAAAAAGTGTCAATATTACTAATATAATCCAACTAACTACATTTTCTACTCAACATTATCCACCTGCAACCGAACAACAACCTATACACTGTCTATTCTTCGATATCACCCTCCTACCCTCAAGAATCGATTTATATAAGTATATTTTTTTTTCACTAATATTCTTATTTATTATCTTAATATAATCAATTTACATCGAGATAACTATTTCCCATCACCTCCCAATCCTTCAAAACAACCAACTACCCTCTAGATTCAATTTATATAAATGTATTTTTTTCACTAATTTTCTTATTTATCATCTCAATTTGATCAACCTACAACGAAATAACTACTTCAGATATTCTTCCTATCCGTCGATACCCTCGAACTACCCTAGAAAATTAATTTATATATCTAAATATTTCTTCACTAATAATGTACATACTCATCTCACTGCACGTTCTATTTTAATATCTACGTATGTATCTAACTAATAATAATCCGGTGCGAGAACCGAACTCTTGCTTGACCGACTTTACTGGTTGAAAATCATACATGAAAGACGGTAAATTATACAAATTTCAAATACTCATATCTCCGAAACCGCACAGTCGATTTCGACCAGATTTGAACAGCCAAACCAACAAAAAATATAATACCAAATACTAAAACTAACTATAATATATATAATACCAAACAATTTTAAATCATATATTTATTTACTCAAAACATCAACATCACACATTACAATATATTACAAAATTATTTTCTTAAGAAAACATATTTACACATTGAACAATCTCTTCTGCGAATACACCCTTCTACAGTATCTCCACTCCTTACATAATGATCCAAACATGGTCTACATCCTATTAAATCTACATCTACTTGATAAAACATTGGTAATCGAAACCACACCAATTCTAAATCAACAGTCCTTACTCTCCTCATTAAATATGATTTTGGAATAAACCTTAATTGTGCATCTTCTATTTCTACAATCGAACCTCCATCTTCATATTGTTGTAACACATCTCCAACCCTCTGCACGACATAACTAATAATGTGACTCCAAACACATCCCATTTCTAACTACTATATATAACAACCAATCATTAAATATAATACATTTTATTCTCATTAAATCTCATATCCACTAAATAATTATATAAACCTTCCACATTAGACAAAGCACAAACAACATCATTTCCAACATGAAAACTACAACTAGGTTTTCCGCTCTTAATTCTGTCAGCATCCACTAAATCTATTATTCGTTTGTCTGTAATGCACTTCAAATAATCCAACTTTTCTCGCCCCTTCACAAATACCAAATCCACACCAATACACAACCGCTTAATTATCTCATCAAACTCACCAACAGCTACATAACCGTCTTCCCATTTCAAACCGTGATAATAACTAAAAACGTATCTTGCAACTCGTTGATCTTCTCTTGCTAATGAACCAAAACTAAAAAACGGTTTAAATAGAAAGTGACTCTTCCTAAATTCATCATCACAAGTAGCCAACTCCTTTGGAATCACATTACTATTAAATCGATACCATTGAAAATCAATAACTATAAATTTCTTTCCACCTAAACTTATCATCGTCTATCCAATAAACCGTTTACTTCCATAGAATTACATCCAACAACTAAACTTAAACACAATTCTTCTTCAATCTTGTTCATATCCAAATACTGCTTGAACTACCTCTCATACTACAACCAAAGTATTATATAACTAATACTTTCGCTGTACTACCTTATTAAATGGTGAATATTGATATAATTTATTATGTAAAATCACACAATATAAAACCGTATCTTTTGGTACATTATTTTTAGCAGTAAATTCAATTCTAACCTCTACACCACTTCTATGTAAAACATCTTCCTGATGTGAACAATCTATACCAACTAATGGACACAACTTAAACTGATTCAACTTTAACATCGGCTCACTATAATCATGTCCATAATAATTCTGTTGAAATCTAGCATACATATTATATAAAATAGCTACTCTATTATCATCAAAATCAACTCGAACATTTTCATATGGATATCTCTTGCCATTTAAATAAACTGTTACATCAGTTAAATTTATTGCATCAAATTTACTCATATTTTGATTTAACTTCCCTTTCTTCCCTGTCTGAAAACCCAAAATAATATACCTCGGTGTCTCTAATTGTGGAGCAGTTTTAATAGCCCAACTGTGTTTAGTTGTTTCTGGAATTCCTGGATTCTCGTGAATTTCCCACCCTCTAAAAAACATTTCCATCAAAGTATTCTTCGTCGTTAATTTCGTTAATGCTAAATCCTGACTCATACCAACTTTAATATGTGGTACTCGCCACACTACACAATCAATTGTTAACTTCATTTCCTCAGTTGTGACAGAATTATATATCACATCACTATCATCAGCACACCTCTTCAATACCAATTCTTGCGACACATTCATAACCACTTGCTTAAAATCTTCTGCAAAGCCCATCAGCATCTTCAAGGGAATACAAATACTAAAATTACCATTATTATCTAAAACTGGCGCCTTTCCTGTTGAAAATTCCCATCCACAATTCTCTAATTTGTTTATATAACTTGGACTATAAGAAAAATATCCCTTCATAGTTGATGTAATACCCACATTCCTAACTTCATCAACCTCTACTCCACTAATTATATATCTAATGTTACTAAACATAAATGCTGCCGCATTATGAACTAAGTATGCTGTAGCACTTGTAGCATCATTAGCTAATCGCAACCTTCCTTCAATAAGCAACTCTGACTCCGACGGTAAAGTATATTTATCTATTTCTGGAACTACAATCCTAATTTCATCATTATTTCCATACTTCGGTGAACCAAACGGTACGTGATTATGAAATTCCATCTCAGTAATAGAATTATCTACTCGAACCTTACTTAAAACATTCAACATTTCCATGCTTGAAAATCGTAACTAAAAGCACAATCAACTTTACCTAAACAATTTTCTTCTTAGACTAAACTATAATCCTCTTCTCACCACTTCTTATTAACCTCAAATACTTATTATAAATCAATACTTCTATCTTACACCAACACTCGATAACCCAAACTCTTCAAAAACTTTCTATTTTCTCTAGTTAAAAAATTCCGTATCATCCCTCCACCAATCACTCTCCACAACTTATTCGATAATCTCCGTGTACATTTTCTCGTCTTCGTTCCCTTCCACAACTTATTTACACTATTACTCCGCATATTTTTACAACAATTTTTTTATTTGCGAAACTAAGCTCACTCCTTTCTTCTTCGAATTCGTAAGTATATTGTCAATTCTTCACCTCTCAAATTAATTAACCGTCCTGTCTGATCGACTGCTCGAATAATAATGTCAGTTAACATGTTAGTATTTACCGGCATATAAATTTTCTCTTCGGGAACTTCTATTATCTTAAACCCTGGTGGAACATTCGGATAAAAATGATATAAAACATGTGATAATTCTCCATTAATATATGAACCATCCACTATATTACACATTATGTCAATAGCACTGACTTTATTTATATCAACTATTTCATCACTATAAACCGGTATATTACCTCCTATTATTTTCTTGTGAAAACCAAACATAGAACCAATCGAATTTTCTATTCCAAAATCAACATCTACTGATGCCTTCATAAACACCTTCATAGTATTACTATTACCAGACAAAATAAAATACTGTTGCTCATCCTCGTCAACTTTCAATTTTTCATCAATATACTTCTCTAAATCATGTATATCATAAGTTCCCTCTGGAACATTTATATCTTTCCAAGCATTTTGTTTATTAGGTGACATAGAATAATATCGAAATACATTATTAGCAGACGTAACATTTGGAATAGAATTATAAGTTTGTAAACTCACCATACACATTTCATAATCACCATTTAAATATAAAGGCGGATTCAATATACATCCAACCTCTGACCCCTTTCCAGTTAACACAAAAGTTAAATTATCCATATCTTATTTAATCAATCCTTTTAAAAACATCAAACATAAATGACCGCAATTCACAGTGTTCACATCTTGATATCTCTGATAGTTATATTGAATAACCCCTCCACCATTCGATAATAAATACTCTTCAACCTCAATCGGCGGTCTTAAATCACCATAGCTATCGAAATATCTTATTACATCATTATTTTTATTATATGCTACCCAATGAGTACCACCTCCAACATTATCATCCAAATTCACTATTCCTTTCTCCTTCACATATATTTTCCTCGGTAAAACGTCTCTACTAAATATACCCCGAAATTTTCCAATTTTCCACCTCTTCACAAACTTCCATAAATCAATTTCTGTTAAAGGCCTTCGAGGTAATTCACTTAACCGTTTTTTGAAACAGCTCCATTTGGTAAATACACACCACAACCAGATTTATATGGTTTTATATACAATCCACTCCCAATAGATACACCACATCCTACATTATATGGTTTCACATATAAACCACTACCACTTCTTGATTCCATTGCCATATTATGTCGCTTTGCTTCCTCTAATTGATCTCTTTCAGTTTTTGCCGATGTTACAGCTTTTGCTATCGCTGCAGCACCCCCTCCTAGTGATCCTAAAGCACCCAAAGCTGCAAACAATGGAATTAACGGTAAAAATCCCCCTTTCTTTGGTATTGCTATTACTCTTGACCGTGGAAACAATATCCGTCGTCTTGGTTTCATCAAACTCTGATATGCAATTTTCACATTCTCTAAAATGCCTTTCCTCTTACCTACATGTCTTATTGCATTCGACGCTTTCTTCATTGCACGTAAAAATGAAAGAGCACCACCCGATCGATTTCTACCACTACTTCTTCTTCTTCTATTCTTTCTTCTTGTATTATTCTTGCTACCTCCCGCTCTCACTCCTTTTCGATATTGCCCCCTCACACCCATACCTAATGTTGTTTTCCCTTTCATAGCAACTGCAACTACAGAAGCAGCTAATTTTTCTCCCACACGCGCGTCTTTACTCTTCACTCGTTCTACAGCCTTTTGATACAATTTCTTATCAGCTACGTGCCGTTCGAACAAATTATTCGACTTTGAATAAGATATATCGTGTTCTTTGCAAGCCTCGTCTAAATTATTCACTCCTTTATCACCTCTTTCTAACCGTTTTACCAATTTAGTCCCCGGGCCACAGAACCTATAACCAGGTATATGTAACTCAACTGGAAGTTTATTTATTAAAGTATTTAATAATCCACCACCTTTCCTTTTCACTGTCCGATTCAAACTACCATCATACTTCACTAACCTTTCCATCTTATTAAACAATAACTGATAAGTGTATGTTGCGCAAATATCAACTCTCGAAATGTAACAAAACACTACTAACCACAATACTTATATATTTATACCCTACACTCAAATTTAATGAAACTTACTAATACAATCAATCATCTTGTGACAATAATAAAACACATTACATTTTTTTAAATCTTTTTTTATTATATGCATTATTCACAATTACAATCGATTTTTTCTCAAAAAATCTAGATCATTTAAAATTTTGGGTAACCAATACATAGCTAACTCTATTGTTATACAAACACATTCAGATACTACTCCATTACACATTTTGTTTATAGCAGTATCTACTTCTCCTTCACTTACAACTACAGAATCCAAAAATCGCTTATAAAATACATCATATTTCAAATCTTGTAAAAACACTAAACGCATCGCCACTAGTTTCGTCAATCGCCACAATTCCGCTAAACTTTCGTAAGCTAAATATACATGTTCTCCCTCTTTATCTATTTTCATTACTCTACTCACACCATCAAAACTTTCATGTGATAGCCACATATTCATACCATTAATAACAGGAATCAGACCATTACAATACTGGTAATATTTCTTCAACTTTAAACTCTCAGTTACAAACCATTCCCATTCTCCTTTATTAAAAAACACACATTGTTTTTTAATACCCACAATTTTCACCATTGGTTCAAAATCGTGATTTGGTGCTAAGCCAACACATATCCACTTAGAATGACTTTTATTTAAAAAATAAATTTTTTCTCCCACTAATGGAACATCCCATATTGGTTCCCGAACAAATTCACTTGTTGTTACTTGTCGCACTAATTTATCTGCAGTTGCACTCACTTTATTCCAAAAATTATTTGACTCATCCATTTCAGAAAAAAAATTGGTCACTGTCAGATCTATTGCATTATTCTCCTCTTCCTCAAACAGTTTATTTACATCAATACTATTATCTACCATTTCATCCACTATCAATTCACCCTCCTCCACTATCTGTGAACAATCACAATATTTTACTTCCCCAGTTAAGCAACGCTTCGACATGCTGAATTACACTAATATTTATTTTACACAGGTCTTTCTTTATATACTGTCTACCACTACCACTACCTACTACTAGTCCCTTGAAAACCTCTAACACTGTCACAACCTTGATTTGACCTTAACCTTGCTTACCTCCTCATTAACCTTGACATGACCTTGATCTGGGTTCACCTTGACCGTGACATTTATTCACAAAACCAATGTAAATAATTCAATAATGTACTGCTTCTCCTTTTCCCATCATACTTATAATACTCATATACATCACATAAATACATTAAATTATATTTATACGTCTCATAAAACTGCTGCGCTATATTATCACTTATTATAGCCCACCCAAATTCATCTTGACTTACTTCCTCACTATTTAAAAATATCTCCCCAACATTTTTAAAACTATTAAATCTCTCTTGCACTTCCAGCAACACTTCACTTGTAAGTTCTTCATTTTCATTCATATTTAAAATGAAACTACTCCAAATCATACACATATATATATTCAAAATTAACGACCTTGACTTGACCTTGACTTGACCTGACCTTGACCTGACCTTGACTGTCTCTGCCGATTCTGGTACCTCCTCATTGACCTTGATCTATGCCCTGTGCATGATCAAGGTCAATGAGGAGGTACCAGAATCGGCTGAGACCCTCTACTATCGGCAAGTAGTAATACATCTGAGTGTATGTATAGATCGCTATATTGTCCCAGTGATCTACATTCGAATACATCCCACACTCTAATAGCTCTACGATAATCTTCATCACTTATCTCACTATCGGAGAATATATCATAAAAACATTCTTTGTTAGGTAATTCTGGAAATGAGAGACTTTCATGAGAAGTAACGTAGTTATATGGGAACACACCCTTCTGTCGTATTAATTCAAACTTTTCACCCAAATAATATCTTCTAACTTCTTTACATTGCTCATCATCTAAACAAGCTGATAGTTTTGCTAACGAAGAATTCATAAATCTAAATGAGTCTATAAACCTCAATTTGAAGAACACTTTTCTTTTCTTACCATTGCAATCAATTGTGTCTCCTACATGTATTCTTTTTGAAAACGATATATATTTTTCTTTATTTTGCGCAATAACATCAACTTCTTCTTTATCCAATGCTAGAACTTTTACAAACAAATGTGTATCATAATTCGATAAATTGTGAAATATAATAGGTATATATCGAGGTTCTTTATAATTTATATTGCACACCATATGTGCTGCACCTCGAAACAATCCAGTCATATGATCATGATCACGAACTTTTTCTTCGTGTGCTTGTATTTCTTTGTCACAAATATGACACACTCTCGCCAGTTCATAGTTGACACGCTCTTCGGTAGTCAAAGGTCTCATCTGTACCTCTTTACTTAAATAATTTTGATATAAAATAGTAACATCAGTTTCTAGCTCTCTAATAAAAGTCTTGGCTGCATTTTCACCACGATATAAACGCAATTTACTGAGATTATCATCAAAACTAGATTTCACATAATAAGCAAAAGAATATGGTTCATGTTCGAAACATTTTACAGTGAAAGGTTTAGATGGATCTGGCTGTGACGTGTTAATAGGTTTTAATACAGCCTCAAAATCAGCATACACAATAAATGGAATTCTCAACTGCTTCTCAAATTTATCAAACTTTAATATATATTCTGGTAATTGCTCACCATATTTGTTAATTTTTATTTCTGTTCCGGGAAATACTGCTTTAACCTGCTTACAGTCTTCATTTTCATGTCTACGCAATTTATCTTCACTTGTAAAAAAAGTTAAGCACCCTTCACAAATATATTTCTGATGACCAGAAAGCGATTTCTGTGATGAAATTAGTCGAGAAAAGTTCTTAATCCAGCAGTAGTGTAAATTTTCATTTTCGGAAACAAGTAATAAATTAATGTGAGTCATTCTTCTCTGCTTCGTAAAATGTAGAGGACCCACTACCTCATGTAATTTAATATTATTTTTGAAACATTCCTCTATGCCGTACACATTGATAGATATATTATTTTTGTCTTCAAATTTAATAATGTCTTTTAAATTTATAGGGAAAGTTAAATCGGTGAAATCAGCAATTGTATCATAATGTGGATATGAAGAAACTCTTTGAGGAAGACCTGCTGGTTCCCTTAAAGCTGAAGTAACAGCCCAAGCAAAGCAGGCATTGTCAGAATTGTGAATATTTATTACGGCCTTCTTTTTCTTTATTGTTGGTGGTAAATCTATATAACTTGAACCTCTCATAGGATTGCATTTGTTCATATTTACTTCCAAATACAAAATGTTGCTCAATGTCCATCCTAGAATGTTAATAAAAATTAATATGATAATAAGATTTAGCATTAATACCTAAGTTTACCTGAATCGCGTTCCTGAAATTCACTCATTTGATTCATAATCTCATCAATATAATCAGTAAACAAGTCGTATAAATTACTTCCTTGCGTTATGATTTTATTCCGAGTATTAAAAGATTTTATTTCAACATTTTCTTTGCTTAATAAGTAGTATAAACCATACAGTTCAAAATTCGCTTTTATAGAGGTATGTATATACAGAATACTATCCATAAGTGCCACTACTTTCTCTCTGATATTATTTGCAAAATCTTCAACATCAATATATGTAGTCGAGTTATCGGATATTTGATAACTTACGATTCTGTCACCGAATGTTCCGACACTTTTCTTTACTCCATCATCAATTACTATGAAAGCCTTACTTCGATGTATTGCACTGCGAATATGTGCAGTATAACAATTCTTCTCTACGTATATATCACATACTTCACATTTCATTAAATCTAAGTTATTATCACCATCATCAACTCTTCTTCTCTTTCCTTTACATGAACCTGCCATATGACGAATTCTGTTATCGGCTCGTGAAAACTTTTTACAACAATAATCACATTCAAACATTTTGAGTTACTATCCACGAACCATATATTTAAACGAAACAACACTTCAGTAGGTACAGACTTGAACTATTATTCGAATGAAAGCACGATCTTCTTATAAACCTCCCATCGGAGGTTACATCTCAAGCCCCCACCCCACTACCCCTACTTACGAATTTCATGAACTTATTTACATTAAACATTTTACATCTATTTACTTATATGTACACCTGACAATGCATATAACTGATGTTATTAAAAGTCTTCAAAATTACAATAAACACTGTCCAAATTATCCAAATCATTCATTAAAATGATTGTCTCCATGTCGAAGATATCATTCTCATCATCATTATCCAAAACATATTCTTCTTCTTCTTCTTCTTCTTCTTCACCCTCTTCATCCTCCTCTTCACTATCTTTTTCATCATCTTCTGTATCATATTCATCAAAGATTAACATTGCAATTTCTTCTTCTATCGTTGGTGACAATGAATTTAATTTATCTATATCTAATCTACTTTGTTTTAGAAATGTGATACACATATTCACTAAATGTTATCACTATAACTGAATGATGATGAGAAAGAAAGAATATAATTATATATAGTCGCTAACCCCACTTAGATATATAATATCCACCTTCAGATATTACCCTTCCTACAACCTTATAGTTACATTGACTTGTCTGACCTTGACCTTGACGTGTCCTTGACCTTGACATGACCTTGACACGACCTTGACACGACCTTGACATGACCTTGACCGTTCCATCTCAGCCGATTCTGGAACCTCGTCATTGACCTTGATCTATGCTGCGTGCATGATCAAGGTCAATGAGGAGGTTCCAGAATCGGCTGAGACCCTCTACTGTTGACGTTTGGTAAATAAGAACTGTCAGAACAATATGTGCGTGTGTGTATCACGGCGGCAACATGTGGGCAGCGATTTCACTGAAACGTATAATCCAATGCCAACCTAAAAGATGGACTAGAGGGCGCACTAGTCAACGTTACATTTCTTTGTCGGTATAAATTCGAAAACAAGATCCGACAAGAAGGACTTCTTATTACGACTTCGGGAGAATAAGACGCTTTCAAAATAATTGCGATTGAGATTTTGTTAATTGTTATATAGTAGAATAGTAATTTCTTTATTTTCTTATCACGTTCATTTATAATAGTTTTATTTTATTAATACATTTAAATTCATTTTTGAAGAGTTCAAGATGGACATTCAAAATAAACAATTTGATGAAATGTTTGTAGATAGCAAGTAAGTTTTTGTTTGAAAAGAGTTATCTAAACTGTTAAACAGATATTGGTTTTGCGTGCAAATGATTACTCAATATACCGTTGAACAGTATAGATATGCAAATATTATCCTGTAAGGTTTTTTTTAATTCATTAAGTAATTACAAAAAGATATACGACTAATGGTGTTGGGTAGTTGGAGAAATGCTGCGTGCGAATGAGTACTTTCTTCAATAATTTATCCAGGCATTATTAATCTTTTTCAAGTCATATTAATACACAATTAAACGTTTTACACGGCAAAGATTAAAAGCTAGAAACAACGCGTGCAAATGGTTGTCTAAAGCAATTAATTGAAGCCAATATCAAAACAATTACGTTGATAAATAAAATTATCAATGAACAATAAAAGTTTACATTTATTTATTTACAGGATAAATATTTATTTTTTTGTTTAGCATCATGAATAAATAAATAAAAGATTTACATACATTACAACCGGCATCCGGTATAAATGGTATATATATATATATTTTCAATTATGTATTTGTTTAGAGCATTAAGGTGTATAAACATATTTGAATTTACAAATTATTAAATAAAAAGTGTATGATCATGTTATATAGACATTCCGTTTTCTTCTTTAAACAAAACTATTACCTCGTCCCTATTATAAGTAAGAGAAAGGCCACCAGTGAAGGAGAAGGAACCACATACATCGCCAGAACCCACAATAGTTATTAGGTACATGCTATCACAATACAAATTAAATACAAAACCAATTATAAGCTTTTGGTGTAAAAAGAATAAATTTTAAAGCACAGCATATACAGATGACTATACCCACAAATATATGCTGTCATAGCAATATGTTAGTTTGTTTCAAATTTATTTAGTAGTGCTTTTTAATATTCTTTAATATGTTTTGAGGACATTACATATTTTTAGACTATTAGCAGTCAATTCCAAATTTTATATTTACGAGTGTAATCTCACTCTTGAGATCCTATTAGATTTTCAGTAAAATTGGTAGACCAGAAGTACTAGTTTACTTCAGTTAAAATCGAATTTATTTACAAATATTAATCACATTATTACTCGGTTTTAAATTTATTTGTTGTCGTTTTCATTATCAACAGTATTTTGAAACAATTTAGATATTCATACAAATATTTTTAAAACTATTTTCTAATTATCACCATTTAAAATTCGCATAAATATAAAGACATTCAATATGTTAGTCTGTTTCAAATTTTATTTACTAGTTTTTTTTAATATTTTTAGAACCGGTATTTTAAATATATTTTAAGTAGATACAGTGATCTTCAAGTTAATCGCACATTTTTCTAAAATGTTTTGAATTATTATTTCATTTTTACTTGTTTCTTTGCAGAAATGAAGTGCATCATATGCAAAATCACCCGGCGTGATAACTTGAAGCGGCATGTACAAGTGGTTCAACATCTGCCTTAGTCCAGCAGCTGGATATGTCCCCTTCATTCAGCTTCGTTCCCCGACAAACTGTATATTCTTCACATTGGAGGACTGGGAGGAATTTTGCAAAACTGAAGGTTGCAGTCCTAACCACCAAATCGAATCATCGACATATAAACTATTAGTGTTATACGAATAGCTAGTCGAAATCAGCAGATGGTGTTATCGAAGGATACATATAATAATTTGTATAACTTGCAACCACTAATTAAATGTAAATTATCATTTTTCGCAGATAGTGAGTTTCAGATATTTTATAATACATTGTTGAAATCATGTATAAATTTAAGTGGTGATCTATATAGCAATATTGTTAAATTAATAGAGGATCATTCAAATTCATTAAACGCTTTTCTAATGTTAGAAGTGCTACATACTTCTTTTGATACTCTTCATTATGACTATGAAGTAATGAAACTAGGCAGCATTGCTAATTGTAATTGGTGTGAAAATAGTGATGATTGATTGCTCTATAAATGTGATACTTGATAATAAATTTAATTGTATTTGTATATAAAAAATAAATTTTGTCTAAAGAAGCTAATCTTTTATTTCCCAACACTTTTGATATGTTCATAGTTACGTCATCAGAAACCATGCTGTATCTTAAATTAAAAAAAATTATTTAATTCTAAATTTGCATGCCGACCACAGCGCCATCTCAAAAGCCTAGGTGGCCGCGTTTGAAATAATTTCAGTATTGCATTGTGTGTGGTGCCGTGCGATTGTTTATTGCGGTAAGTAGACTAATTAAAATTCATATTTTTACAATGATCGCGCGAAAACAAGATAAGTTGCACACATGATTGCAATTGACGTCATATACGATTTCAAACATGTATTCATTAAATTTAGGGCATCCCAGCCACGTCTAGCTTCGGCTATATTCGTTATGTTTTTGTGGTGGTGGCCATCTTGAATTCGCCATCTTGCTTTTTCTAAATCCTTACTTTTGAAACGCCCTGTATATTAATATTTGACTGCTACGTCACCGAGTACCATGCTGTATATGTATTTTTATAATTTTGACGGCCATCTTGGATTCGCCATCTTACTTTTCTAATTTTTGAAACACCCTGCATTAATTTTAAAAATTTTGGCGGCCATCTTGGATTCGCCATCTTACTTTTCTAATTTTTGAAACACCCTGTATGATTCATACGTCACAAAGTATCATACTGTATATGTATTTATTTTTTAAAATTTTGAGACACCCTGTATATTAATTTAAATTTAAATTTGCGCGCCGACCGCAGCGCCATCTGCAAATCCACGGTGGCCGCGTTCGGAACTAAAATTAGTGGTGGGGGAGTGGGGTTGAGTGATGGGATTGGGTGGGGGAGTGGTGGTGGATTAAGTGGTGGGGGGTGGAGTAATGGTGGTGGGGGGTGGGTCCAGAAATCTCCAATATACTCTACTGTGGTCTCTACGAATTAATATTTAAAGCCCGTCCGGAAGGTTTTACTAAAGACGATGAGGCTCGATATCGTGCAATTTTAAAACAGACACAAATGTACATCGTCGTGGATATGATCCTAATAAACAGGTGCAAGGTAGTAAGAGTTACAAGTATGTAAACATCATTAGACCCCTAACATATGAGCGACATTCTTCAACAAGTGCTGTTATTGAGGGTGGTAGTCATTTAGGAGAAGAACTCATATTTAGAAATGAACCTTATCAGTACGTTTATTGGGACGATATAAACGAATTGGTGGATCGTTTACGTTTACTGATAGCTTCCAAGCATTCAGGGAATAACGGTCATACCAACGAAATACTCAGTATCATCTCAGAACTCCAGGAGGCTGGTGTTATCGAATATAATTAGAGACATTTTCAAATCAACGTCTCAGTCTAAATACAATCGTCAATATGGATAGCATTGATAAAATTGGTCGTCATTTAACTAAATCAAAAATAAGAAAATCTGTACCCACAGATAACCTTCATCCACTTTTGGAGACTAGTACTGAAGGACATTACAATTTTAAAAATAAGCGACTATGTAATGTTCAATCACCAGTAGAAGTTGACGACTGTGCAAATAAAGCTTACGTGGACAAAAAGTTTAAAGATGTTGATGAAGTCATTAAAAAATCTAAATCACCGTATTATAGCCAAATTACGGAGTTTATCAAACTACAGACTTACGTAGAGGATTTAAAACGTTTGAAAACAAACGTCACCAGCAAAACTGATGAGCTGACGGATAGCGTAGATCGGCTGAATCGTGAATTTGTAACATATAAAACGAAAGTAGATGAGGCTCTACACTTGGACAAGTTCAGATTTGATTTGGACGTTGTTGAAGATAAATTGATACAAAACGAGTCCTCATTTAAAACTTTATTGACCAATTTAGAAACAAAAATCGATAACAAAATTGATAAATTAATTACTACTAATGAGTCAGATTAAGCGCGATGTGGTCAATGAGCTACACAAACCAGCTCGAAGGATATTCAAAAGACGTCGTGTTATTATTAAGGGTCTGGATGATTTATGGCAGAGTGATTTAATGGAGTTTATTCCATACGCAAAAGGAAATAAAGGCTACAAATACATACTCGTGGTTATAGACTGCTTCTCGAAATTTCTGTGGACTCAACCACTAAAAAGTAAGACTGCTTTAGAGGCTGTGAACGTAATGAGAACAATTTTAAAAGGAACTAGACAACCTAAAAATTTACAATCAGATAATGGTCTTGAATATTATAACGCTTCATTTAAAAATCTGATGAAGCAGTACAGTATAAATCATTATTCAACGTATAGTACAATGAAGGCCTCAATTGCCGAACGCGTAATTCGTACAATCAAGGAAAAATTATATAAAGAATTCAGTATGCTTGGTAAATATAGATGGATAGATATATTACCGACTGTAACTGATACCTACAATAGGACTAAACATAGTACGATTAAAATGCGACCTCGTGATGTCAACAAGAAGAATGAAAAACGTTTATTAAAAATTGTTTATAGTCATCTTAAAATAAGTGGAGTTAGGAAATTTCGAGTTGGGGATATTGTACGATTGAGTAAACATAAGACTGTATTTGAGAAAGGCTTTACGCCAAACTGGTCTACAGAACTATTTAAAATAGTTAAGGCAAATATTACAAATCCAGCAACATATATTCTAGAAGATATGAACGGACAGCCTATTTTGGGAAGTTTTTACGAAGAATTACAAAAAGCAAAACATACATATGTGTATCTTGTGGAGAAAATAATAAGACGGAAAGGCAATAAAGTTTATGTGAAATGGTTGGGACTCAAGAGTAAAACAATTCTTGGATATATAAGCAAGATATGTTATAATAATATTTATAAAAAAAATTGAATATTTTAATTATTAATAAAATACATATAATTTATTAATATTTTTTATTATTCATAAAAATTATATAGATAGTTAGATTCCTTATTTAATTTACAACAAAAGCATTTTCTTATAGCAGGCAATGGTCCATCTATATGATCATTTTGCCAGAGTTGATTATAATGAATATAGCATGGTAAATATTCTGTCAGAAATTTTCTCTTATCCTCGGGAATTTTATGCCAGTTTTGTTTTAAAGATTCGGCTCTCACCTTTGTTTGAAGAATGATCAGTGGGATTTGTTGAATTATAACATCGTCTATTCCTTCGAGAGTTCCGAAGTTGTTATCGATTCGTATTATCGTCTTACACATAGCATCCAGTTGGTTTTCCATTTTAGAGTTTTATTTTTCTAGTATTCAATATTACTTCATAAATGTCTATATCACTTCGAAGTTTTCTTCAAAATAAAAGATTGACTTTTTTAGAGAAACAGTTTATTTATATATACAAACAGATACAATCAAATACACTATGTGAGAAAATCTGATACTAGTCTAACATTATATAAGGCACAAATACAATAGTCCTTAGTATGAAACACACAAGTTTCATTAGTCTTATCTTCTCTTTCCTATTTTTGGAGTAGGGTATATATCCATCGTCATACAATAAACCGTGATATTTTCTTTTAACCACAACACCTGACATAATTTTTCACCTCTTAGTTATTTAAATTTGTAATATCACCTATTTTCATTACCTCATAATCAAACTGAAGTGTAGTAAAAGAAGTATATAACACTTCTAACATTAGGAAAGCATTTAATGAATTTGAATGATCTGATAATAATTTAACAATGTTTTCAAATAGGTCACCACTTAAATTTATACAAGATTTTAATATTATATTATAAAAATTTACAAAATCATCATCTTGAAAAAATGATAATTTATATTTAATTAATGGTTGTAAATTATACAAATTATTATATGTGTCTCTCGATAACACTATTTGCTGATTTCGGCTACTTAATCGGATAACGCTAATAGATTTATATGATGTATGTTCGATTTTATGATTGGGGCTGTAACCCTCAGTTTTGCAAAATTCATCCCATTTTTCCAATGTAAAGAATATACAGTGTAAGGAGAGCGGATTTGAATGATGGGCACGTATCCAGCTGTTGGACTAAGCCCAATATTCAACCACTTGGAACCGCTTTTGTTAAGGAGGTATGATGATTGTCCAATTAAATGCTTTTCCTATACGATGTTTTCATTCATCATTTTCAGTGAATTGTCGATAAAGTCATTATAATTTTCTGAAAAGATATAAGAAATATATATTTATTGCTTTAGAAGAAATATTTTTTTCTCAGTCTTACTTGCTTGCATTCTAAGATTTAAATTAAATTCAAATTAAGAGAAATCATAAACGTATGAACTGATATTTAGACAAATTAAGACTGATTTAATCGACTGATTATCAATAAAGGTACAATATAAATTAATAGTGGGGTACACACCAATAGAGATAGCACACAATGGTAACAAGTGCTCAAGGGACCTGTTAAAAAGATGTCTACACAATGTTGTAATGTCCCCAGGCTAAAGTTGTAATACCGTCCTCATTAATCCATCGTTTGTCATCATGAGGTGATAGAGCCAATTTATTTTGTTGAATTGAATGAATCGTGTGGAGTTTCGATTTAAATAAATTTTGTGTTTTATAAATTAAATTATTTTTAAATAGACAATTTTTATAATCATCCAAACTAATTTCATCCCTCACAACGTTTTTCTTAATACCCTTAGATGTTTTAATCTCCCTACCTTCAACATCTAAAGCATACATTTTTGCTCGCAGTCCAACAAATTCATTCATTATACTACCCGCATTTTCGTCCTTCATTAAACCGAGAACGGATTTATTTTGGGGTGAGATGTTGAACACATTGTTTATCGAAAAGTTTGAAGTGTCAAATTTTGATATATTTTGTTTAATGTGTTCGTATATATCACTAGTATCAACTTTTAAAAGAAAACTGTCGGTGTCCATATAGCATAGACTCATATTTTCTGCATACTTACATTTTAAGTAATTGTAATAAAAATCATACATCAAGTGTTTGGAGAGCTCCAGCACGGAAAAGCCAATGTAAATCGGTTTGTTATATATTACTTTTAACCTCTCCATCTGAATTGCAACAAAATTCTCTGTGAATATACTAGAACTTTTAAAGTTTAATTTTGAAATTAGTGAACAGGCCCCTCGCCTCTTACCAATATTTTCCCAGTGAGTTATCAATTTGACATCTACACGCTTGTCCACGTTCTCCATGGTCTTTCCATAGACGGAATTATTCATAAGCTTGTAGAAGTCTTTTTCAAAATCGTTTTTAGAGAGTTTGCGAAGACTGGTATTTAAATCGATATATTTTTGTAGCCAATTTGACTGGTTAAATTCTAATACGCGATGAATTTTAATAATTTTGAGACCGAAATATAATGCTTGTTTCAAATTTCTATAATGTATAACATATTTATCTTTATTTTGTAAATTAGCAATTAATTTTTTATGACGGAATTTAGATGAGGGAGGTACCATATTTTCGGAAAGAAAAGGTAAGTCTGTGCTTATCGTGCAAGGCTATAGGATACTCGACATCTACTTCTAAAAAGTAACCAATTTGTGACTCATCTGAAACTATTAAAACATTTAAATTATCTATTTCATTTTGACTAAGCCAGCGAAAATTATTAAATGGTAGATACTGAGACATTGCCCATCCGTATAAATTATTAGCATCCCAATATGCTAAATATGAACTAGGAGCACTAGCATCATAATTCGACATGTATTTATTATTTGCTCTTGCATACCGCAAAGAGGCTTGAGCCAACCCACCCCTTATACTTTTTTTTAATGAAATGATGCATGTTGATATCTGTTAGTAACTCCAGTTCAATTTTTGTATGCTTCAACATAGCATCCCAAGATAAACCGGGACTGGTATAATATTGAGCGGGATCCAAATCATACGTGTCGCGACAAATTTTACGGAAATTTTCAAAAATATCGGATAATAATAAAACATCAGTTTTTAAATACAAATTCGAATAATCTAATAAATTTTTACATTTAAACGTAGTCCAAACAGTTTCTGCCTGTTGGTAATCTACATCTGAAATATTTTCATTATTTAATGTATTAAAAAAATCACGTTTGGGAGGTAAGACTGGTTCTTGTAAACGTTCAAAAGTATCTATATATTGATAGGGAAAAATTCCTTTTTTTCTAATTAGATTAAATTGAAAATCTAGTGGGAACGCTCGCCGAACATTTAAGAAATCTTTAGAATCTAAGTTTTTAGATAATTTATCAATGGAAGACGCCATAAATCTAAAACTATCTAAAAAGCGTAAACTAAAATAAATATCTCTTTTTACGCCCGTTTTATCCGTGTATTGATCAACTAAAACTTTTTTATTAAAACTAATATATTTTTCTTTGTTTACCGGAATAACATCAATGTCTAAATTATCGTTTGCTAATTCTTTAATGAATAAATGTCCGTCATAGGAGGTTAATGAATGAAAAAAGACAGGTAAGAATTTTGGGATTTTGAAATTTAAGTTACAATTAGAGTGAACGGTCCCCCTAAACTCCCCCCCCCCCCCCGTAATATGACAGTGATCGGCCACTTTATCTCCATTGAGAGATAATTCACAAATGTGACAGATTACTGCATTATTATATAAATTCTGTTGATTTTGAGTTAAAGACTTCATCGGAACGACAACCTTTAAATACTTTTTGTATATAGCCTTGACATCTTTAATAAATTTCGTGACAAATACTGTTGAACAATCTAAACCGGCATACGTCACAAATTTATTTAAAGAAGCATCGTGTGCACAGACAATTTGATAGGCGACACTGTGAGGAATATGTTTATAAGTATCACGAGTATTTGACAGAGATGGATCACCCCCACATGAATCAATTGGTTGTAAAATACATTCAAAATCAGCATAAACAACAAACGGGACTGACATTTTTTTATGATAACCATCAAAACGTAAAATATTTTGCGGTAACATATCACCAAATTTTGTTTTCCTCGGTTCAGTTGAAGGTGGTACTGTATAGACGTGATTACAGTCATTCTCAAGATGATTGTTTAACAAGGTCTCACTAGAAAACTTTTGTAAACAACCATCACATAAATAAACAGCATGTTCTCTATGATTGATCTGGGATGAAATTAATCTAGATAGATTTTTAATATAAACATAATGTGATTTATTATCATCTTCCAAAAGTAATAGATTTATATGAATGTCTTTTCTGTTTTGAGTAAAATAAATTGGGCCCACTATCTCATAATTTTGTGTTTCGACAGCAAGTGCTAAACCATAAACGTTAATACTTAAATTATTCAATTCTTCAACTTTTGATATATCATCAATTTTAACCGGAAAATTTATGTTTTGTAAATTTAGTACGTTGTTATAATGAGGGTAAGATGATGTTCGATTATTATTCTTTAGACGATCTACAGGGTGGAGCGCAGCAACAATCGCCCAAGCTAGGCAAAAAAGTCATTGTTTTTTATATTTATGCAAGCTTTTTTTAATTTAATAGAAGAAGGCAGTTTTATGTATGAAGAGCCACCCAGTGGTTTATAAACATTTATATTTACCTCCAAATGAGATAAACACTTAAGGGACCATCCGCTTCCACGTTCTGCAAACTCTTCAGATTTAGTTTTTATTACTGATACTGCTTTATTAAAGATATCCTCTAAATCTGAAGATTCTGTTGCTATAGCATATCGAGTGTTAAAGGATTTCATTTCAGCTATTTGTTCATTCAAGTGTGGTTTCTCATAATGACCAAATAACTCGAGTTGCACTTTAACACCCGATACAGTCCTCAATAAAACATCTTCAATTAAGCGGAAAAGTTTTAATTTTGTATTGTTCAAAAAACTTTCAATGTCTGAATTTCGGTTACCTAAAATTTTATAACTCGCTATCCTGTTTTTAAACGATGACTTGATTTCGAATATACCTTCCTCTAAAACACTAACATTATTACTGGCATGTTGCTGCGATCGTAGGTGTCCTCTATACTCAGAAATATTTTTAAATGATACATTACAACACTGGTACTTACGACTTGTTGACGCTGTAACATCTACGATTTTATTTGATGTTACATTAACTTTTACCTTCTTTTTATCAGGCCCCTTCAAGTGTAAACAATTATCTAATGTTTCACCGCAAATACTACAAAGATAATTGCGGTGAACGTTGTTCACATGTCTTTTTAGACTATCTCTTCGAGAAAATGTCTCCTTGCATATTAAGCAATTCATTCTGGAAAAAAAGAGATGAGAACAATTAAATAAACATATGATTATTGTTAAATATATTAAAAAATGTTTAATTTTAAATGCAATAAAAGAAAATTCAGTGTATAAATATTAAAAGTTATATATTAGACATATAACTATAGAAGTTATAACGAATTAAAATATATATCCGGGTTATAATAAAGATTAAAAAAAAACTGCTTTATAGAATATCACATGTATTGTACTATATTGTTGTACTGTATTATTTTAAATGTAATATTATATCCAACTTATTAAACGATCGATTATTATCTTAAATATTTAAATTAACACTCACCTGTAGGTATATCAAGAACTTATGTATAACTAAACACTGATGTTAAAACTATAGATGCACAAGACATAATGAAAATACTAAACGTTCACAGCATCTTTTATATAAATTATTTAACCTTATTAAAATATGTATTACAGAGAAAATATATGCCCTTATTATTTCATAAATATTTACGGATATGAATAAGCAATAAAATCTCACATGTATTATTATTGAAGTATGACCTTAATATATTACAAAAAAATACGTATTGCTGTGACATATAAATATTTATTCTAAATAACAATATTGCCATACGTTGGGCATCGCCATATAATTAATGCTGTAGCATATAAATATTTATTTTAAATAACAATATTGCCATATAATTTATATGCTGTGACAACATATATTTGTGTGTATTACCACACGTAGGGTATAGTCTTTTGTACACATTATACTCTTTGAATTATTCTTTACACACCAAGAACTTATAATTGGTTTTGTATTTTTTTATCTTATATTGTTGGGTCATGTACCTTATAACTATTGTGGGTCCTGGCAATGTTTGTGGTTCCTTCTTATTTGCTGATGATTTTTCTCTTGCTCATTATAGGGAAAAGGTAATAGTTTTGTTCAAAGAAAAACTGTATGTCTATTCAACATAATCAT
Organism: Amphimallon solstitiale; assembly: GCA_963170755.1. Taxonomy (NCBI): domain Eukaryota; kingdom Metazoa; phylum Arthropoda; class Insecta; order Coleoptera; family Scarabaeidae; genus Amphimallon; species Amphimallon solstitiale. Next base: position 48,217,299 of record OY720677.1, on the reverse strand, counting down.
GTATTTTTTATTTTGTAATTTATGGATTCAAAAATATAGTTTCCTTTATATGCACACCTTTATGCTCTAAACAAGATACATAATTGAAAAATGCTCATATCATTTATACCTAATGCCGGTTGTAATGTATGTAAATCTTTTGTTTATTTATTTATTCTACCAAACAAAATAAATATTTATCCTGCAAATAAACAAATGTAAACTTTTATTGTACGTTTATGAATATACTCATCGACGTTATAATATTTATGTATAGGCTTCAATTAATTGCTTTAGACAACCATTTGCACGTGTTGTATCGAGCTCTTAATCTATGCCTTGTGAAATTCTAATTTATTATTCGCTTAATTTGAAAGAAATTAATGATGTCTAGACAATACGATGAAGAAAATGCTCATTTTCACGTAACATCTCTCCAACTGACCAACACCATTAATCCTATTTAGTTGTAATTCCAACTATATAAATTTAAAATAAACCTTACAGGATAAATTATTTACTTATCTATTTTTTTTGTCCAACAATACATTGATTAATCATTCGCACGTAAAAATCAATGTCTGTCCAACAACTCGTATAACTTCATTTTCAAAAGAAATAATAAACTTACTTGTTATCAATAAATCTATTTTGAATGTCCATTATGAACGCTTCAAATGAATTCAAATGTATTAAATCAAATAAATTATTGTGACTATATGTGTTGAAGAAATAATGAAAAACTACAATATAACGATAAAAAAAAACTTATTCTTCCAATTCAAAGGTCCCCTCTGCTTTGCACATGATTCCCAACGGTAGGTTTATTCTTGTTACTAATACCATCCTTCCTTGTACTCGTCAATGAACCTATTACCTTGTTCATTGTTCGATGCATATTTTTCTTTCCATTTATTTATGTTAGTTTTACTTTTCTTTTAGCCGGAGTGCGCCTTGACAAAATGGGAAACATGTTGAAAATAACCATTATTCCGCACTGCCTGTCCTTGTAGAACACGTCCGCCTCTAGTCCCTGAAGCATTGTGTTACGAACAACTCATGAACACAGATACCTTTTTATTTATTTATAATGTCAGCTTTTAAATACAAAAATATGTCACTGCTGATTGCTTCCATGTTTTACACATTTTTATATCCTTTTTTATTTGTCTAGTAGTAAGCTAAGGTAAATTTTATTCTTTAATACTATTTAATTCTTAAACTCTCATAAGATTTTTATTGCCTTATGCATATAAATTTCATTTCTTTTCATGATTTATAACCCATACTTTTTGTGTATCTTTTCTACAAAAGAAATATATTACTTATATTTATTTTGTCTTTATTTCATATATTTCTTTATTTAATAAATTTTTATTCTACATCTTTTGTTTTTATATTTATTTAATAAACTTTATTTTGCATATTTCATTATTACTAGAATAATAAAAATTTGACTATGAGTATGCAACTTTGTATACCTTCATGTAAGTTTTGTTGCATAATTTTACTCAATAATATCTAAATAGGACTTTTTCTTATTTTTATTTTTATTTCTAAGCTTAAACTAATTCTTAAATCAATCTCTAAAACTATTCTTATTTTACAAATTTGCGAGGTCACAGCATATCCCTTGGTTATTATATTTTGTCGTGAATCATCAACAATGATTATTAAAGCATGAACGACACATATAATAACCATTGTGAAAACTCGCACAAATGATTATTAATCTTCTACGTCTATATAATCATAGAGCATAGATACGTGATTAACGATACTTAATGCTAAATTTCTTATAGCTATTGCATTATTTTATGCGTCGCATCTTAAAATAAATTCTTCATTAATATCGGTTAAATTTTCGATTAATGCTTTGCAAAAATTCTCTTTCACTTCTTCAAATATTTTGAGAGTTTCAGGAGTCCATTTAAATTTTACTCCCTTCTTTATCATTGCAATTAATGTAAGCATGAAGGCAAAATATTTCCTTTCATCCTTTTGTACTTTGCTCCTTTCATGAGTCTTTTTAAACTTGACTCCTTTCTTTCTAATTATAAATAACATTACTAAGAATGAACAATCATTTATTGAATCATTACGTATTGTTGCCAGCCAAAAAGTACGCCTCCGATCGGTCCTTTTGAACTGTTCGATATTTACACACATTGTTAATGAAAATGTAACGCTCTGTTGAGCTTCAAAATAAGGTGAGTTTCTTGCATTTAAATATTTTGGTAGTATAGTGTCCCTTTGATCACTTATACCCCTTTTGTTTATTTCGACTACAGGATTGGTAAATGTTGATTCCGTTTTTTCTATAATTTTGTTCTTTAACATTTCTTTAGTTTCTAATTTGACTTGTTCTCTGTATTTATTGGGGACAGGATAATTTTTAACTTTAAAAGGTTGTGCTTCATCTATTTTTAGCCTGTGTTCATAGCCTTTTGCTAAACCAGGTTTATTATCAAATAACTCTTTATGCTTGCTGACAAGATTGCTCACATGGCTTATGTATTGTTTATCGCAATTTAAATTCGTACCATCCCTATATTGCGTGAAGTCCTCACTTTGACGATGCTTCACAGGATGTGCACACTTATTGTCTAATAAACTACTATCCATTTTATTTGTGAGATTTTGTTCAGCATTATTTATATATAAATTATTAATTAATATCTCATCTTCCTGTGTTTCCTTACACCAGGAGATTATTGAATTTTTAATATGAAATGTTTTGTTTTCCATATTTATTTTTGTACCATATTGACTTAAAAAGTCTATCCCCAAAATACAATTGCTGTTCAAATTAGGCACTATTATGAATTCTGTTAATAAATTTAAACTACCTATTCTAACATTTATCCAAAAAACTTTATCTACAGTAATGATGCGTTTCTTATTTGCATTTATTAAATTTACTTTTCTTATAGGCATACAATATCCTAATTTTTCTATGTCTTTATCTATAATACTACTATCTAATAAAGATAATTGCGCTCCTGTGTTTAATAATGCTTCTATCTCTTCGTTCCCTATTTTTACTGTTATATGTGGTAATTCCGTCGTGATTTTCTTTAGATCGTCGAAGTTATATACGTTTTGTACCTTCCTTTTCTTCTTGACTGGCCTTTCTAAAAATCCAACGAAGTCGCATTTGAGTAGGTAGAATTTACCCATTCTTTATTTGTCGGTAGTTGTCTTGAATCCTTGGGTATTGCACCTTTTGATTCTGTTTTTTTCTTCGTACTTATTTCTTCTTTTTCTTCACTTATTTGAACATTGTTCACTCTTCTTTCCCTCTCAGGGTTTCTTTCTTCCTTCCCATAATTCTGTTCTTTCTTCCTCTCATTTGCATCGTTTCTTGTTTTATTGTATGAATATGGATTGTTCCCATAGCTTGGCTTATTATCTGTATAAGGGTTGTTTCCATAATTCTGTTTACCCTGATTTTGATTGTACCTATTATTATTGTACTGTTTATCTTGATTGTAACGAGGTGTCTTGTTTATATGTGGATTATTTCCATTGTTGTAGTTATTATTATCATTTCTGGGTGGATCGTTTGTATATTTGATGTTTCCATAACTCTTGCTGTTTCCCTTCTCATCCACATCGTCTAATCTCTTGACCAGTTCCAGGAGTGCTTCAATGTTATCAATTCCTTGAAGTGCCACCGCCTGTGTAACGTTGTGGTCAAAGTGTGCTGCTAGCTGTGAAACAATATCACTTTCTTCAATGGTTGGTTGGATGTATTTAAGAAAAGAATATTTTCTTATGATGTAGTTTTCTCTAGAAGATCCAGCTCTGTATTTGCCAAACACTAAATCGTGTCTAATCTTCCTCTGCTGAGTCTGTCCCCAGTACTGTCTCACAAAACGAATCTCAAATTCTTTGAAATCCACTACTTCATCTATTATCATATCGTACCACTGAAGTGCATAATCCTTCAAACAACCTCTTATGAAATGTAGCCTTGACATCTCATCAGATATTCCCCTCATGTATGTTTTTATCGTTCTCATAAACGCCATTGGATTATCTTTGTAAAATCCTGAGAATTTTGGTATATTCTCTGCGCTACCAGGTATTTGTGTCAAAGATACACTAGGTGTACTAACCCCATGTACTTTGTTCTCTAACCCTTTTATAGTGTTTTCGAAGTTTAAAGTTTTGTTTTGTAGGGTCAACATTGTGTCCGTACAAACACCATATTTTATTTTACAATCTTCCACTTGGTGTGAAAGTTCTTGTATTTGCTCTTGATATTGCACATTATTCCCTTTTACTTTATTTTCAAGAGAATTTATTTTCTCATCTACCTTATCAAAACTAGCTTGTGTTTTGGCTGTCCTTTCATTGATTTCTTTTATTAAGAATGTGCCTTTACCTTCACATTTCTTTTCATTAATGTTTATTTGTTTATTTAAAGTTGACACTGACTGTTCTAACTTTAATTCCACATTTGCATTTAGCTCTAAAGTTTCTTTTCTTAATTCCATGAGAACCTTGTCTAATCTTGAGTTTATTTCTATTTTATTTTGTTCTAATCTTTGATTGCTTTCCTCAAATTTCCTGTTCATACTCAAATTATTTTCTTCTAGTCTTTGATTTATACTTAAATTATTTTCTACTAATCTTCGATTATTCTCTTCAAATTTCTTGTTCATACTCAAATTTAAATTTCTATCATTTTCCTCTATTCTGCTGAATAGTTTATTGAAAAGATTCTCAAGTTTTTGTTCACCAGTTACGCCACTGATGCTTTCTGCTTGTGTGCTACCATCAAGTGTTCGATCCTCTGATTCAGGTTTTTCTGACTCTGAATCAGAAGATACTGGACGATTGTCCCTGTATTATGTGAATTGTGAACCTTCACCATTATTCTTATCTTTATCTGCCATTTTTATCTTATTTCTAACTTATAAATTAATAACTAAACTTATTTAATCAAATACTATTCCTCCTTTTTTTTTATCCCTTTCTAAACAAGAGAAATTGATAATTCACCAGTAAATGAAAATTAAGGTAATCTGTCTCTAACTTGGACACTGAATAATTATTCTATTTACTAATAAATAAAAAAAATGAAACAAACTTTGTACCCATTATTTGTACAAAATAAATTATTATTTTTTTGTTTAAACATTTAAAAAAAAACAAAAATTGCATTGCTTCACAACGTTAAATGTTATGTAAATAATTATTGACAAACGAGAAAATGAATACAATGCTCCACTATGTTAAGCAACATTAATTATATATATATATATTTTTTTTTCTTTTAAACAATTATGAAAATAATGCATTGCCTCTCTATTTTGGGCGTTAAATAAATACATGATTAATAAACAACAAGAAAAGGAATACATTGCCCCACTACGTTGAGCGCCATTTTAAATTATTTCACAAATAAATAAATGACAAGACAAAGGTATACATTGCCCCACTTCGTTGCGGCGCCATTTAAATTATGCTGTGACATATAAATATTTATTCTAAATAACAATATTGCCATACGTTGGGCATCGCCATATAATTAATGCTGTAGCATATAAATATTTATTTTAAATAACAATATTGCCATATAATTTATATGCTGTGACAACATATATTTGTGTGTATTACCACACGTAGGGTATAGTCTTTTGTACACATTATACTCTTTGAATTATTCTTTACACACCAAGAACTTATAATTGGTTTTGTATTTTTTTATCTTATATTGTTGGGTCATGTACCTTATAACTATTGTGGGTCCTGGCAATGTTTGTGGTTCCTTCTTATTTGCTGATGATTTTTCTCTTGCTCATTATAGGGAAAAGGTAATAGTTTTGTTCAAAGAAAAACTGTATGTCTATTCAACATAATCATGTATTTTTTATTTTGTAATTTATGGATTCAAAAATATAGTTTCCTTTATATGCACACCTTTATGCTCTAAACAAGATACATAATTGAAAAATGCTCATATCATTTATACCTAATGCCGGTTGTAATGTATGTAAATCTTTTGTTTATTTATTTATTCTACCAAACAAAATAAATATTTATCCTGCAAATAAACAAATGTAAACTTTTATTGTACGTTTATGAATATACTCATCGACGTTATAATATTTATGTATAGGCTTCAATTAATTGCTTTAGACAACCATTTGCACGTGTTGTATCGAGCTCTTAATCTATGCCTTGTGAAATTCTAATTTATTATTCGCTTAATTTGAAAGAAATTAATGATGTCTAGACAATACGATGAAGAAAATGCTCATTTTCACGTAACATCTCTCCAACTGACCAACACCATTAATCCTATTTAGTTGTAATTCCAACTATATAAATTTAAAATAAACCTTACAGGATAAATTATTTACTTATCTATTTTTTTTGTCCAACAATACATTGATTAATCATTCGCACGTAAAAATCAATGTCTGTCCAACAACTCGTATAACTTCATTTTCAAAAGAAATAATAAACTTACTTGTTATCAATAAATCTATTTTGAATGTCCATTATGAACGCTTCAAATGAATTCAAATGTATTAAATCAAATAAATTATTGTGACTATATGTGTTGAAGAAATAATGAAAAACTACAATATAACGATAAAAAAAAAACTTATTCTTTGAGAGATCTTCCTTTTGTAAGTGTTCTGAGAAGTTCACCTCTCGGAGGTGTTATCAGAAGTCTGTCTTGTCGAATCTTGTCTTCGTATTTATAGCGGCAAAAATAAACTATGTTGACCATTGCGCCCTCTAGTCCATGTTTAGGTTGGTACTGGAATACACTTTTCCCGTGAAATCGCTGCCCATATGTTGCCGCCTTGATTCACGCACACATACACATTTTGTTCTGACAGTTCACAATTCACTTAAACGTCAACATAACCTTCCAATTCAAAGGTCCCCTCTGCTTTGCACATCATTCCCAACGGTAGGTTTATTCTTGTTACTAATACCATCCTTCCTTGTACTCGTCAATGAACCTATTACCTTGTTCATTGTTCGATGCATATTTTTCTTTCCATTTATTTATGTTAGTTTTACTTTTCTTTTAGCCGGAGTGCGCCTTGACAAAATGGGAAACATGTTGAAAATAACCATTATTCCGCACTGCCTGTCCTTGTAGAACACGTCCGCCTCTAGTCCCTGAAGCATTGTGTTACGAACAACTCATGAACACAGATACCTTTTTATTTATTTATAATGTCAGCTTTTAAATACAAAAATATGTCACTGCTGATTGCTTCCATGTTTTACACATTTTTATATCCTTTTTTATTTGTCTAGTAGTAAGCTAAGGTAAATTTTATTCTTTAATACTATTTAATTCTTAAACTCTCATAAGATTTTTATTGCCTTATGCATATAAATTTCATTTCTTTTCATGATTTATAACCCATACTTTTTGTGTATCTTTTCTACAAAAGAAATATATTACTTATATTTATTTTGTCTTTATTTCATATATTTCTTTATTTAATAAATTTTTATTCTACATCTTTTGTTTTTATATTTATTTAATAAACTTTATTTTGCATATTTCATTATTACTAGAATAATAAAAATTTGACTATGAGTATGCAACTTTGTATACCTTCATGTAAGTTTTGTTGCATAATTTTACTCAATAATATCTAAATAGGACTTTTTCTTATTTTTATTTTTATTTCTAAGCTTAAACTAATTCTTAAATCAATCTCTAAAACTATTCTTATTTTACAAATTTGCGAGGTCACAGCAGTATGTGTATCAGACACGCAGTTGTATTCTATATATGGACGTCTTTAATAAAAGAATACTGAATCTTAAACGTATGTGAAACATGTTCCCATTTCTCTTTCACATGTTCCCATTTCGCTTTCACATACAAAACTTTCATTTGTCAGTTGAAAGGCACTTGTTATAAATACTTAGTTAAACATATCTACGCTAGTATCCAAGTTTCAATTGTGTAACCATGAATGTACCGACCACGATTATTATCAAATCGAAAGATTTAAAAAGTCTACCAATTAAAATGTTGTTTGTAGTATGTAAGCAGCTCTTTATGTAAGTATTTAAAAAATATTATATACGTTGTTTCTATTTTATGTTTCAAAATATATACAGATATGGTATAAAAAATCTATCGATGAATGAAAATCAAGTACGGGTGAGTCTGACGTATTCTCCGAAGGGTGAAACCCTTAAAAAAAAATTTGGAGATTTACCCATTGAATACGTCAGGTTAAACTGCTCGAATGATGAAGAAATTAATCTATTTGAGGAGATCCTAATGAAATTTAATTTTTGCACTAAAGCAGAAGAAGAGTATAGCCAACAACTTCCCAAAAAGAGAGCATTAGAACTTAATAAACCTGATAATAAAAAAATTAAATTATTAGAAAATAGGATATTAAAACCTTCAACATCGTGCGAGCTTGTAGAGCTTTTTGACCAGGACGCTGACTTATTTAATTCCCAAAAATTCGATATAATACAGTTATAATGTATTATATCGAATTTTTCCAATTATTATAATAAATTTTTTATATATATTTTTTTATTCTATTTATAGATATAGCTGTCGGTTCTTGGTGAAACATAATTTATATATACTTTAAGGCAGATAAAATTAAAAAACACTTGATTTCGTTTCACTTAATTTATTAGAATATCTCTAACAATATTGTTTCGGTATGTTCTACCATTCTCAAAGAACTAAATTTGTGTGTATATTTTGTAAACTTATATATTACTTGAGGGCTGAGGGTGTGTTTACTATACCTACTTTGACCATTTTATTACTGTGTCTATTATCGGTGTGTTTATGTATTCTGTCTGTGTGTTGGTTATGTGTAATTTTTTATGTATAGCTTTTTTAATTTCTAGTATTTCTAAATAATTAAGTTTTTTGCTTTTGTTAACATTATGTAGTAATTTACAACTATCTATATCGGGAAAGTGGAGTTTCTCAATGCAATGTTCTGCGAGCCCTGTGTTTTTTGTTCCTTGGATTATTGCTTTTTTGTGTTCATTTAGTCTTGTTTTTATGTTTCTTCCACTTTGTCCGATATAGATAGCATCACAATTTTTTTTAAGTAAAATAAACCCTCTCCATGTTTATAAATTGTTTTTTTTAGTATATAAGTGATATCGCTACATTAGTATTTATTAGTTATTATTACAACGTCGTAGTGTTAAACAAAGTGAAAATGTTATTAAAATTAAGCTCAGACGAAAAATATGAAGAATTTTTATACCAAATTGACGTTGATTTACCAGTAGAAATTAGAGACTGGCTTTTCTATACCAAACTGATTAACAATGACTGTGTATATATAGCTGCTTTTGCGTTCCAAAATCAACAATACTTTGATATAGATGATTTAGTAAATCTGTTAAAATATTGTAATCCACATATAAATAATAACAAGGTGACAACTATTTATAACGAATTCGAATCTCTTAACGAACCAGATACTGAATTCTTAAGGGAGATCTGCATGTATGATATAGATAGTAGGAGTGTCTTAAATTTATATAAAGGAAAACCGAAACATTTAAATTTTTGGTACCCACAATATAATCATCCAGAATTGGACTATGACGTGGAGGTGAGTGATAGTGGAAGAGGTTGTATTATATATGGACATCAGCTATATTAAAATAAAATATATAGTACATCGTCAACAGACAACAATGTGTAATATATGTAAACGTAGAATACTGAGATTAAAGAATACCTTATTACGACATAGAATCGATAAATATAAATCTGAATTAAGAAAACTTGGAAGTGATATAGACATTTGCAAAATAATATTGAATATTAGAAAAATAAAATTCTAAAATGGAAAACTAATTGGATGCTCTGTGTAAGATGATAATACGAGTCGATAACATTCGCATTTATGTTAAGGGACATCAAAAAAGAAAATGTTTTTAAAAAAAGTACTTACACAATTCTGTAATAATTAATTTAGAGTGTGATGAAAATAGTATTAAGTTATATAAGACTAATGAAACTTGTGTGTTTCATACTAAGGACTATTGTAATTGTGCCTTACATAATGTTAGACTATTATCAGATTTTCTCAAATAATGTATTTGATTGTATCTGTTTGGATAATGTATCAATAAAATATTGACAGTATGGCTCAATAGCACTACAAAGAACATATGATTATCACTGTATTACTTAAACAGCAATGTAACTAAATGGCATAAAAGTATTATTTAATATATCAATAAAATATTAACAGTATTACTCAATAACATTACAAAGAACATATGATTATTATGGTTATTATTTAAATGGCAATGTAACCAAATGGAATATAATTATTTTTAATTATTTTAAATTAATATTGACGAGACTGCTCCACAACATCACGAGCAAACATTTGTAATAACATTACTATTATTGCATTTGACAATATAAACAAAGGAAATGTGATTATTTATTAGTTAAATTTGACACGCCTGTTCAATGGCATAAATAACAAAATGTGTATAAATAGTATCTTCCCGTCGGACACCGACCAGTACAAAATGAATGCTAATTCTAGCGACGGTAAAATAATATTTGAAGTACCTTTGAGACCTTTTTTGGTGACACTATATTTCTAGAAGACAGGTGGCAGTGGGATGTGATTCTGATAATGGGCCCCCTATTTGTGGTGATGTGTTACCGGGAGGGTGCGAAGTCTCCGGAATACGATGATTCTTTCGTCTTAACGTTCCAGCAGTGAATCCGCCCTTGGTATATCCCGCTAACGGTATGCCGAAGAAACAAGTTAATCCCTATTAGAGATCTAGGGCAACCTTCCCCTGGTGTATATTTCACTAATACACTCATAAATCGCCCACGGAGGCGTTCACATCGAACTTAATAAATGCCTTAGTTTTAGGCGAATTCTACCGAACAACAGACTCTATGTTTCCAACATTCTTGACCTACACACACCCACCGGCAATCACGGGGTCGCTACGATATGTTGCCTGGACCAATTTATCTTAACTAATTCTTTTAATTTTTAGAGTTGTTGGCTTTTATTGTACGCTTATTTCGAGTGGGGGAATAGCACATCACGTCCACTAGCGTCTACGGACATGAATTCCACTTTGCCGTCAGGGCTTCCGCATGCGCAACAGTCGCGTTGACGTTTGTCAATTGTCAATTTTAATTTCCAATGTTTACTTTTAGTTTTGCCGGTTTATTTTATGCAGTGTTTTTTTAAGGTTAAAGATTGTGTTGTGACTGTTGTGGTCTTCGTCGAATAATATTAACTATAGTTAATCTGGTTAATCAATCAATAATAGTCGTGTTAATTTTATGCAAAATGTTTTGTGAAACTTGCCATGTTACCTTTTCCAAATTCTCCAACTATAAAGTACACGTAAAAAAGTTTCACCCTGGTAAGCAAATCAACAATTTCGTGTTTTGTATATTAAACAGAGAATATAATTCACGTGTCACATGGTATTATATACAGTGTGCGGCAAAAGTAATGGATAAATTCGATATCTTCGATAATATTAATTTTCTGGAAAAAATCTCGAAGGGGTATAGCGATTATAATTACGCGACGATATATTATACCATTTTCATCTTGTTACGTCATTTGTTTTTTAAGTTATCACGTCATCGATATTTTTTTTAAGTGACAACCTATATTTTTTATTATCGATTTCGGTAGCACTTTTTATTCTGTTTTCAACGGTATAAAATTTTCAATATGTTAGATTTGAAAAATATTGAGAAAAAGTGTCTTAAAGTTCAAGTACCTATAAGAATTATTGCAGAATGAGTCTAGTTATCCTACTTTTTTTTGGTTAATCCATTTCTTGTTTTTTCCAATGCTTATTCTAAAATTTAACACTGTTCTTCAATTTTCGTCAAATGTAACGTTGTTTTGTACCGTAACTAGATTAATGTTCAGATTGCAATGTTTGTTTGCACCACTATTCCTGCACCTGTTTGGATTGTGCCATTCAGTGGAAAATGTGCAAGCACATCCACCTGGTCTGTCGTTACAGAAAAAATCTTCAAACTCTTTCACAAATTGTTGAGCCTTCAGAATCACAATCATCAGGTAAGTCGTTCGAATATTTTAAAAAATATTTCTTTTTTATAAAATAAATTCAAGAATTCAAGTGATAAATGAAAATTTGTATACCTATAAAGTAGGTAAACTTACTTAAACTGATTGACGTTGTTGTGTTAAATAATAACAGAATATTCAAATTCTTATTTCAGATCTCTTACATCAATTACTTATTACGAAAAAAAATTTAATGAAATCAGGTACCTATACTACTTTAATGTTTGTGGGTGAGGTGTAACATACATTTTTGCATTGGGATGATGTTTTAATAGCTTGCTTTTATGTTAAATACCACTTATTAGAATTTGATTGGCCTATTTGTCCAAACGGTGACAGCTGTACTGTGTTTACATATTTATTTACTTATTATTATTTATGGATGTGGGTATTTTATGGGTTTCATTACATAATTTTTGGCTTTGTTTTTTTACTGATTAAAGAAAGTATTGAATTCCAATTTTTTTTTTTTAGGTACTGAAGAAAACTTAACCATTGTCGAAAAAGATATTTTTGATTCGACAATAATTGCATGCCTCAGCAAAGAACAGGAGACGATGAACAATTTTGAAAACAAATTAAAAAAGTTTAAAGCCGCCATAATGCTTCAATTGGATGAAAGCAAGACATTTGATCAATTGGAAGCAGTCAGGAACGTTTGTGCACCTATTCGACCAACATTGGATGCTATGAAAAATTCTACAAATTTTGCACAAAGTAGTAAAACCAATAATAATAATTTACCACATAACAAAAAAATCACTCAGCAAAGGCGGTTATATTCAACTAAAAAAACTGCAAAAAAATCACAAGCATTATCCAAACCGGACAGTCAACAAACCAACGCTATTGCAATGCAATTAATGAACATCACATAAAATGAGGATTGTAATTTACAAGTGTCAAAAATATTCTTACTTGCGCAGTTTTTTTACTAAATCGTGTTAATTTAAGTGAATGGAAATGCGCCGCCTAAATGTAAATAAATAAGTAGGGGAGACCACTAAGTTACTTTTTAAATTTGAGTAAGTACGGTTTCACTTATCAAACATTTCTTAATAATTAATTATTAAACAACTACTCCTATTTAATAATACCACAAATTGTAAAAACATGTTTGCTTTTATTGCGCATGCGGAAGCGCTGACGGCACAGTGGAATTCCTGTCCGTAGACGCTAGTGTCACGTCCGCGTGCCTGGCCCATCGAACGTTCTAGAAGGAATTTATATGATCCCCAAACTATGTAAGATGCACGTACACCATGTTCCCACGGTACCTCGAGCACATGCAAAAAATTGTCTCGCCGTAAAGCAAATAAAGAATACTGCAAACTGAGTGATTTTAAAGCAATAACCACGTAGTGGAGATGTAATATAATAAATCTATTTATTAAGAAAAATGAACAAACCTTGCTATGGGAATATTTGTATTTAACTTGTGAATATATTTTGCGTATCAGGACTAATAAATACTGTACAGTATTAGCCAAAAGAATAATATTACAATTAATTTGGAATTCTTAAGTAATTTAGCAATTGCTAATTTAAGCAAACAGACATTATTTAACATTTTAAAATTAAATTAGTCATTTCTAATGAAGTGCCAAAAGCACGCAACAATTGCTCCCTATTTTTAATGCATACAAACAACCACAGAGTTTTATTAATACTTAGAATATATACAGCTTGTCGGGGAACGAAGCTGAATGATGGGGACATATCCAGCTGCTGAACTAGGGCCGATGTTGAGCCACTTGGAACCACTTTTGTTTAAAAAGTATGATGACTGTCCAATTAGTTGTTTTTCCTTAACGATGTTGCCACCAATCATTTTAAGAGATTCATCAATAAATTCATTATAAGTTTCTGGAAAGAATTAAAAATTATAGAATTATTACTTTAGATGTAATTGTTTAAAATCTTACTAGCCTCCATTTTAATGTTTATGAGAAATTAAGTGCACAAATGAACTGATACTTAGACACACTGAGACTGGTTTACGCTGTGGAGTGTTATATCAAATATTAAAGATAGTAGGGATACTTACTCAATTTGAAGCGGCAGCATAGTTTATTATTTTGGATGTAAAAATTTATATTTGAAAATTTTTTGGTTGATAATAAACTGTCGTCTAGAGATTTAATTAAAAATTGTGGATGCAATATTAGCCATTTTATTCAAAATATGATTGCAAACTAAAATGTGCCGATGTTTTTTCGTTAGTGTTATTTCTGTTGTTGGAACAGACGCAATTGCTAGCTATAATTAAAATCCTCTATGTATACAAAGTTGTTTCAACATTGAATTGTATTTATATACACATGTGTATATTTTATGAGATGCGAAACCTGATGATAATGTATGTGTACTTTATGTATATTACAAAGTTGTTTATACCCAAAGCTATTGCCAACTTCCTGAATATAGAGACTGGTTTACGCTGTGGAGTGTTATATCAAATATTAAAGATAGTAGGGATACTTACTCAATTTGAAGCGGCAGCATAGTTCATTCGAAATTGATACAGTTGGCTTCTGAAGCCGTTCAAAAGCTCTTCAGAAGCGAACCTGTACTTTAATGTCGCCCATTATGACACCGTATCCTATTGGCAGATTTTTATATATTGTATAAATAGTTAATTAAATAAAAAAGATGTAGTTAAAAAGATTTTTTATTTTTATTGTTTTTTTTATTTTACAATCATATTTTTGGCTGCAAAAGTCTGCAGCATCCTCATCATAAGTAAAGTCGAAATCTACTGTTGATGAGAATGTTGAGGGCTTTAACATTCTATTTTCCAATATTTTAATTTTATGGTTTTTTATTTCTTCCTCTTCTCTGACTCTCTTTTGTTGTTGTGATGGTGAAATACTGCGCATCAAAAACTCATATTTTTTTTCTTCTTCCACATCACCAATATTAAAATTAAAGCGTTTCATAGCCATTTCAAACAACGCTATTTCGTCTTCGTCAATACTATTCAGCCTAATATATTTTAGTGGTAGGTTTCCAAATTTTCTATTTAGTGTTTCCCCCTTCGGGGAATATTTCAAGTTCACCACAACCTGTGAACCTCGCATTACAATTTTGGCTACACCAAATCTAAATAAAATTAACAAAACAATAAAATATAAATTAATGAATTATATAAATTATCTTACCTGAACAATTCTTTAGCTACCACATGTAGCATTTTGGGTGGCAGTAAATTATCATCTAATGAATTAATTAAAAGTGTTGATGGTATATTAGCCATTTTAGTATTGTTATTGCTATGTTGGAACGATTGCAATTGCTAGATATATTTTAAATCCTCTATATATATGAATTTGTATTATGATTACCACCACCATTTAGATTGATAAATAGTAATTTATTTATGTGTAACAAAAAGTTGTGTAATGCGACCGGCAAGAACGTGTGGATTATGATGCATATTGCTATGTAATAGAAATGCATATATCTGTAAGGTATTACATTCAATGGAAGTCTAAGAAATTGCTGTTTAATACGATCACAATATTTTAAAATTCTAATATTAAGTGCTATTAAAGTCATATAAGGAAATAATTTTATTAAACAAAGAACACACAAATACGATTTTAATTTTCATACTAAGGTAATTATCACTCTCGGTGTCTAAAAATAAATTCTATCTAAAGAAGTTAACCTTTTATCTCCTTGTTCAACACTTTTGGAGCACCGTATATATTCCTATTTGACTACTACTTCATCAGAAACCATGCTGTTAATTCAATGTAATTTTGCGACCATATTGATTGATGGGTCACAAAGTATCATGTATTAAATTCAATTGTTTACAATTAAATAGAATCATAACTATTAACAGTTAAACGGCTATAGATATCAATTCCAAATTTTATATTTATGATTGTAATCTCCCTCTTGAGATCTGATTAGATTTTTAGCAAAATTGGTAGACAGGTAGTAGTTTACTTCAGTGAAAAATGGAATTTTGACAATATTTCTCTGTTAAACATGTGCTTTACTAGTATTTTATCAATATAACAATATACTATAATTCATCAATCTCATAATTGTTTACTCGGGCCATTGATATTTTTATATAATTACTTGTTGCTTTATATTTTACTTTAAATAATAATATTGAACTGTATGGACAAAAATATATTCACCCCCAAAATAAATCAGTTTAAATTACCATATATACACGAAAAATAAGGCTTCTGCATTATTTCACAAATATGTATTCGACAACTACTAAGTTTAAATAAATTTAAGAATTCATATGTACTCGAAATTAATTCCGAGAAGAACATTATTACAAAGTTTTTCGAAATTCATACCTGAAGTGTATGTTTTATCGAAAATAGGTTTGATAAAAGTTTTTACTTTTGCGTGTAGTACTTTGTTTCAAAGATCTCATGTATACATTCTATAGAGATTTATTAAGAGAAGATTTATAACAGGATTTTGAATAATTTAAAAAATTTTAAAATTCTATAATTTGAAATTCTCATACGTAAAAGAATGTCAAAATTAATATTGCATTATTATGGTGTCATAGAAAATATATGCAATGGGGGATATTTAATACACCTTTATTCAACACTTTGGAACACCGTGTAGGCCAACTGTTTACTCTCCAGTGAGGCGTCCATTCCTATTAGATATAAACTTATATATTAATGAAAAATCTGTATTCCAATTGGATATGGAGTCATAATGAAGATCCTCATTTTAATAGACGAAGTATTGCGTCAGCACATCTAATAATACAATTAATTGTGGGGAAGAGAAAATGATATGGATATAAACAACCCTGTATAATGGTTCTAGAAAAATGTCGGATGCAGCGTAATATTTACTGACTATTAATTCACACATATTAGTTGTCTAATCACTTCTGTTACACAGACTAATGTGGGTAAAACATAGATATTAACATTCTTTGTATAATGTGTTTGTAATACATATGTTAGAGTGTGTTAGAGTGTCAAAATTAATATTGCATTATTATGGGGGTCGTAGAAAAATATCATATACAACGGGATATTTAATCGTTATTAATACATACCTGTTCGTTGTGATACACAACAAATCGCTTTGTTGCATGCAAACTAATGCAGGTACATAGATATTAACATTCCTTGTGTAACGCAAATTTCTGATGGTCTAATAATCTAAATTTGTTATATTTATAGTTTGTAGTAATATATTATGTGTACAGTTTTGTAATTGAAAAACATTTTCTATACACTGTATAACACACGTATAATAATATAATATAATATATTTGTGGACTTGGCAATAATTTAAGATATAAACAACTTTGTAATCTACATAAAGTGCATAGGGTAGATCGCCCAGAGAATGAACACCAACCAGTAAATGAACAACGGTACGATTTTTTGCTTAAAATAAGAAAGCGGTTGCGTCAACATATTTTGATTCTGTTTAAAAAGCATGCTGCATCTGCGTTTTATTTTGTGCCGTCATTGGTCGAATTATAACGGATAATGATGCATTATGGGAGATCCTCAAAAGACGATTGTGTTCAATGTCGAAAGGTTGGAGGCCATTTTGTTTAAGGTAAGTCACATGCATTCCTGTCTTTAAATCTATATTTGAGCATTAAATTTCAAAAATATTAGCAAACTTTGAATAACCAAGAAAATGCAAATTGATAAAGATACCATTTTTACAGTGGTAGATACATTTGTTTAGGAATTTCACAATATTATGTTGTGTTCGATTACTGGCACTTAAAAATGAATGGCCCCCAGTGAATGAACAGGCGTTCATTTACTGGGTTATTTGAGAATTATGTCAAAGCAAGCCAAAATCAGCCCTAAGCTATTGTACATATAGGACTATCTCTCAATTATATTATTTTTAATACAAATGTAACCAAACCAGTAAATGAACACCGTTCTTTTTTCCACTTCAGCATAGTTCAATCACTAGACAGGGTGTGTTCATTCACTGGAAAATTATATTTAGACACCTTTTGGTGTATAATAATTCATTGTTATTAATTAAATTGTTTCTTTTCTTAAAGATGTCTGAACGAAATCTCGCCAAAAAATATTGTCGATTTCGATACAAAGAGGAAGCTCTTGCTAAAGCTCTTCGGGACATAAAAGATGGCATTGAAACTTTAAACGGGGCTTCAAAAAAATATGGTATTCCTAAATCGACGCTACACAACAAAATAACTCAGAAGACGCCTAACATTAGGAAAATGGGTCCCCAGCCGGTTTTAAATGAATTAGAAGAAAATCGCATAGAACAGTGGATAACGGCTAAAGCGATGTTAGGATTTCCAATGCATCCATCTGAAATTAAAGATGCTGTTCAAAAAATTTTAACAGAAACCAGTCGTCCAAATCCATTTAAAGAAAACAGGCCTGGCGAAAAATGGCTAAAGTTATTTTTACAAAGACATCCAGATGTTGGAAAGCGTAATACGGAAATTATTTCCAACTCACGTGCAGCAGTAACCGAAAGTGCAATTAGAGGATGGTTTTCGGAAATGAAAACATATTTGATAGAACACGATCTTTTGGATATGATGGAAGATCCCTCTAGAATTTACAATGCCGACGAAACCGGGGTGAGAACTTGTGTGAAATCAGGGTTGGTATTGGGCCCGGTGTCAAAACAATTGAAAAATTTATATGAAGTCTCATCTGGAAACGAGAAAGAATCAATTACTGTTTTGTGCACCTATGGCGCATCAGGCGTTGCAGCTCCTCCTATGGTGATTTTCCCTTATAAGAGAATTCCGAAGGAGCTAGCTCTGTCAGTTCCAGGTGATTGGGCAACTGGACGCTCGGACTCTGGTTGGATGACCGGGGCAACTTTTTTTGAATATGTTGCGAACGTATTTTACAATTGGCTTATAGAAAAACAAATCACATTGCCGGTCATTTTATTCATTGATGGACACAAGAGTCACTACAGCATTGAATTGTATGAGTTTTGTATCGAAAAAAACATTGTTTTATATTGTCTTTATCCCAATTCGACTCATATTTTGCAAACATGCGATGTCACTATATTCAAACCATTAAAATCGGAGTGGAAGAAAGCTTGTCAAGCTCACAAACAAAGATCTAGTGCAGCTATAACGCGCCACAATTTCTGCCCTTTGTTTAAAGAAGCTTATGATAAATCATCACAGGCCAGTTCCATTATAAATGGCTTTAAAGCTTGTGGACTCTACCCATTAAATCCAGACAATGTCGGTTATTCTAAATGCATATCGTCCAGAAGGAAAGAACTTTTCCCAAAACAAGAAGTAGAAACTGATGGCTTAACTTTCCAAGACTACAAGTCCTGTTTAAAAGTAATAAATCACTTCTTGGGTGCAGCAAAAATTGCCGAATATGAGAATCTTGAAAACGAAGCTACAACCGAAGATACTACTTATAAACTTTGGAAGTTTTGTGAAGATTCTACGATTGAAAACAGAATTATTCCTTTGGCAGAAAACAAACTAGAATCCGATTTTGACAACGGAAATCCAGAATTTTCTTTTGATTTGACAGAAACATTCTTGAATGACTTGCCCCTTGAAATAGATGGAGTTTTATATTCGCCATACGGAAACGACAAATCTCTTCAAATTGACGACAACAGTATGCATGTACTAGATGCGATCCAAAGTATTTTTCCTCACTGTGAAAAAAAAAATAGTGATGATCTAACCAAGCAAAACCTTACTGATATTACGATAAAAAATCAAACTAGTCAACTAATGCGTGATGTAGATGTAGAAGAAAAGATATTTATGTGCCAAGTTATAATTGAAGCAATTCTAGACCACGTCTTTGAGGCTGTTGAAAAGAAGACCTTGGTTAACCCAAATGTGATTTATACCTCTGATACCAAATCGAGCGTACCTGAGAACACGGAAAGTGATAAAAAGATACAAATTCTTTCAGATATTATTATTAGAAAAAAGCGAAACACCGACGATGAAGTTTGGGCAAAACATTTACATTGGCCACATCAACCCGAAAAAGTTCAGAAACGGAAGACTAATAAACAAATGCCCTTCGCAATAACATCGTCGAAATGGTTGAAATTTTATGAACAACAAGAGAACGTGAAAAAAGAAAAAGAAGAAGCACTGAGGGTCAGAAAACTTGAAAGAGAACAGAAAAGAAATACCTCTGAAACTCCAAAAAAGACGGGGATTAAAAGAAAGCCAGATAGAAAAGAAGATGACCACAAAACGATAAAGAACAAAAAACTCAGAAAAGATGAGAAAACGAGTAACTCTCAACCAGAAAAAAAAGGAGTAAGTGAAAGAAAACAAACAAGAAAGGAAGTCGATGAAAACAGTAATAGTTCCGAAGATAACCTATTGGAAATAAAAGAGAAACAGACCACAAAAACTAAGAACAAATCTGAAAACGAACCTTCGATTAAGGAAGTAGGAGAAACTACAAATGTTCTGAAAGTGGGAGATTATGTAATAGTAAGCACTATCCAGGAATAATTAAGACAATTGACCAAAAGCAATATGAAATAAGCGTAATGGAGCAAACTTCCAATAAAAAATGGAAATGGCCAAAATGTGCAGACCAAATTTGGTACAAAAGGCACCAAATAGTGAAAAAAATTCCGGAACCTGAACCTTTAAATTCTCGACGCATTTATGACATCCAAATTTAGTCTTTTTGTTGATAACATAAGATTTTGTAAGAAATAAAATATTGTTCATTTACTGGTTGCCTTTTGTTCATTTATTAGATTTTAGTGTTCATTCACTAGATTTTGCAACTTTTTTGAATAAATAATTTTTACATAAGAATTAGAACAAAAAATCACTTTTTGGATGTGCTTAGCTTATTTGTAATATAATCGAGAATGTAACAACATTGGTTCTATTACAATAGATGTTAAAGTCGTGGTAAAATTCGCCACTCAAAGTGTAAGTAGTCCTTAATTGTTCATTCACTGGGCGATCTACCCTACATTAATCACTGCACTTCACATCTCATAAAAATATACACGTGTGTAGGTATATAAATACGCATCAATGTTAGGTAAACTATGCATAAGCGTTTTGTTGTCGCCTTTGAATAATATTATATACCCGCTATTTATCTTAGATGTCAACACCTGGATCTATAATTATATTGGCGGATTTGGCGATAATTTAGATATATAAACAACTTTGTAATATTGGTTGCTATGTATACGCGATTTGCATTTACATTTCAACACCATATGTGTTATGTAAAACTTACGCGTTTTACGTCTGCCTTTGGTGTATATAAATTACATCGCAAAATTTTTTTTGAATTGTCTATTTATGTGACTGATATTTCGCTGTAGTTAGTGTTAGTTTTCCTTTTAACCCTAACAATATATCACACAAACATGTTGTTTAGTCTGTTTATCGTGTGTTTAATACATTTAGTTAATATTATATCTACAACTGAGATATCTATCTATCTACAGCAATATGGTTATTTAACTACATCTGAGACGTCAATTGCGGAGTTGGAAGATGGCATAATTAAGTTTCAAGAACTTTATAATTTAACGATTGATGGAACTGACAATGATGAGACTATGGAGTTGATAAGGAAGCCGCGCTGTGGTAATTCCGATCAGCCAATAGATTTTCAAGATTATACACTTAAGTGGAATAAAAATAATGTATTGTGGTACTTTCCAGCGGCGGGTCCCTCTGCACAAAATATTACACAAATGGCCTTTGATATTTGGCAATAGTATATACCAATAACTTTTACATCTACGGTAAAGAGTCCAGATATTGTGATTTCGTTTGCTGATCAAGCTTATGCGCATAAAAATAGTCAGCGGTGTATGAAAGGGCAATGTCAACTTAACTTTGATGGCGTTGGTGGAGCTTTAGCACATGCTTATTTCCCGAAAGGTGCAAATAGTTGTGTTGAAATACATTTGGATAGAAGTGAAAACTGGAGTTTTGGTCTGAATGGTTCATCAGCAGGTGTGACATCATTTTTTACAACTATATTACACGAGATTGGGCATACTTTGGGTCTACCGCATAGTTCTGACGCTTCATCTGTAATGTATCCATTTTATGGTAATGATATCACTGCTTTATCTGAAACCGACATTGAGGCGATTCAGCGTCTGTATGGTTCAAAAAGTACTGTGACAGTTGTTGAAGATGGTGAAAATGAAATCGCACCGCATCTGTGTGATATTCAACCAAATAATTTTTTAGTTACTTCAAACCATCACATGTATATTATCTATAAACAATGGGTATGAACTATGAATATTCAGAAAAAAAAACATCCATATGGAAAACCTGAGAAAATTCATAATTATTTGTTGGAGCTCCCAAAGAATCTAACATATGAACATATATTTCAAAACACTAAGGACCACATATTGATATTTACCTCGGACAGGTTTTATCAGATTAACTTCCCTAGTTTTAAGATAAAAAACATCTACAGTTTAAATAGAATAGGTATTCCAAATAATACTAAAATTAATGCAGTATTTAGCACATACACCGGAAAGTCTTATATATTCTATAATAACAACTACTATATCGAAATTGATGATTGTAATTTAACATTAAAAACTCGTGGTCTAATTTCAGACAAATTTTCCGGTGTTCCTACAGCCGTTGATGGCGCATTTAGATATATAAATGGGAATTTATATTTTTTAAAAAACGGTTGGTTTTATGAATATAATGAGTTTCGGGATTTGGTTGTTGGTGTTGGAGAATTTAAGTCTACAATATTTTGGAATTCCGTGTTCTGAGAGGGGTGTATTGCTAGATAAAATATATGAGTTACTCAAACAATTGAGGAAAGCCTGAGAAAATTCGTGATTATTTGTTGAAACTCACATATGAGCATAAATCACAAAACACTAAGGATCATATATTGATATTTACCTCGGACATTCAAATATATAGATGGTAATTTAGGTTTTATAAATATAATGAGTTTTTGTGAATATAATGAGTATTTTATGGATATAATGAGTATAACTCTAAAGAGTTTTAAATTGTGAAAATAGAATAGGAATACATATATCGGTGCGATAAATAAATATTTAATTTTATTTAAACGTCGGAGCCTCACATTAATTATATACATCTACATCCTATTTCTATTATACACTAGCCTGTATATCTAACAACAATATTTCTAAGTATATTCAATAATGAATTTGTATATAAACAGCTTTATAACATATGGGTTGCTATGTATACTCGATTTGTCTTTCTCGTAAAAATAAACATACATTTCAGTTGTTTGATGTAGACTTTTCAAACGTCCCTGCCCATCGTCTAGAATAGATAAACGTACTAAGAATGCATATAGTGTATGTATAAAATCACATCCGCGCTACAAGTGTGTCGTGTTGGTGATATTGCACCTTTCCCCACGAGGCAAAATCGCTATATACTCGCTTATTATACATTAGTAAATACGTTTTTTTCATCCTTCTCTAAATTTGTGGTGTTGTCAAGTGGGTCACGCACCCAAGTTTGAATATGGTAGAGCCTGTTGCGCTAGTAATAGACGAAGTAATTTTAAACGACGTCCGCGAACATTTATCTAATGAAGCTGATCAAGATGCATAAACTTTTATAGAGAAACATTAAAATTAGAAGAATGCGCAAAAGTGAAAAATATTTATCAGTTACCAAATACTTAATTGTGTAGAGTAAAGTCGTGGATTATGAAATAGACCCGGTAATATGGAATACCATGTGTTTGTCAAAACTACCAGCGCTATCTATTCTCATTTGTTATAATAACACTCGATAAAGTTCAAAATTGCTCGACAAGAGTACCTTAGTCTATGAACATTCACCATTTAGTGGTTGTAAGAGTTCAACTGATTTCGACGTTCTTAATATTTTTTGGTAAGTACACTAAAATTTTATTTTAAACACTTTCGAAAGTAATTTTGTTTAATGTTATTGGTTCATTAAGTAGACGAATGATGTAGGAATGCTTTAGTACAGAGATATTGCTCATTTGAACTACCTTTCATTTTTTTATCCGTTTTAACCTCTAAACTTATATGGGCGGGAATTATGAAATAGTATTCCATATTACCTGACTCTATAAATTAAGATCTTAAAATTGGATTTCTTTTGTAGAAATGCCTAAAGCGGTCAAAAAGACCCAAGGAAAAGCTAAAACCAGTTCGCCACAACGTAAAATATGGGATGAGGAAAACATGAAAAAGGCAATAATAGCAGTTAGAAGCAAAAGAATGGGTTATTTAAAAGCATGTAAAACATTCAATGTGCCTCGTGCCACCCTTTACAGACTTTGTAAGAAGGATGGAGCTGCTAGTGAGGTATGCCAAACGAAACTGGGGAGGAAACCAGTTTTGCCGGATCATTTGGAAAATGAATTAGTAAAGCATTGCCTAGCTATGGAGAAAACCTTTTATGGATTAACTAGGCGGGATGTCCGTAATCTTGCGTTCCAGTTAGCAAGAAGAAATAACGTTCCACATCCTTTCTCATTACTGAAAAAATCTGCTGGTAAGGACTGGCTAAATCGTTTCAGATTAAGGCATAAGGATGTGTTAAGCCTCAGAAAGCCGACGGGAACGTCGTTTGCACGAGCAGTGGGCTTTAACAAGCAAAACGTTAACGAGTTTTTTGATCTGTTAGAGACAGAAATAACAAAAAAAAACTTTTCAGCTAATCAGATTTTCAACGTGGATGAAAGTGGTCTTAGCATTGTACAATCAAAATGCCCTGAGGTTTTTTCACAAAGGGGAAAACGACAAATCGGTGCACTAACATCTGCAGAGCGGGGCTCTCTGGTGACTTGTGTTTTGTGTATGAGTGCGAGTGGCAATTTTGTGCCCCCTTTGCTCATATTTCCTCGTTAAAATTCAAGCGAATTAATAAAGAAGGGAGCTCCACCAGGAAGTGTTTTTGCCTTCCATCCATCTGGGTGGATTCAGACAGATATATTTACAGTGGTTCAACCATTTTATAGAATATGTAAGATCAAGTACCGAAAACCCTGTGCTTTTGATTTTGGATGGCCATCATACCCACACTCGAAACTTGGATGTTATTGTCGCTGCAAGGCAAAATCACGTAACTTTGTTGTGCTTACCGCCTCACACAACGCACAAGATGCAGCCACTCGATAAATCTGTAATGGGGGCATTGAAAACCTATTACAATGAAGAAATTCGCCAATTTTTACGGCAAAATAATCGGCCAATATCTCATTTTGACATAAGTGAACTCTTTGGTGAAGCATATCTGAAAATACAAACTGGCGAAAGAGCAATCAATGGATTTCGACAAACAGGTCTGTTTCCAGTAAACAGAAATATTTTTACCGAAGAAGATTTCCTAGAGGAGGCACACAGAAATCCAGAAGTGCCTAGACGACTAGAGAAACAACCAGTTTTACCGAAAGACATAGTTCCTATTCCTGTTCTTAAAAAACGACGAGGCACAAGAGGTCGAAAATCGGGGACCGCCAAACTTTTGACTTCAACTCCAAACAAGGATGAACTGGAAGAGTCACTTACATCAAAAAATGAAAAAAACAAAGTTAAAAGAAACATTGGGTTTGAAGGAAATAGAAAACCAACCAATGACGCAAAACCTGGAACCAGCAAAATGGAAGATGACACCAAAGTAACTTTGAGTAGTGTGAGGAAAAAAACGAGAAAGCAACTGGTAGAAAACGATGAATCGTCGGATGATTTAGATGAAGATATCCCAATCTTAGATGACTCTACTGATTATGAAGATTTCCCAAGCAACAACAATAACCCACAAGATGATGCAGAATGTCTTTTCTGTTCAGAACGTTTTACGACTGACTCGAGAGGAGAAATTTGGATACAGTGCCTAAGATGCGAACTTTGGGCTCATGAACTGTGCGCCGATTCCGAACAGGATTGTTATGTTTGCGATTTTTGTCGTTAGAATTTTTTATATCGAAAATAACAGTATTCCATATTCCCTCATACATCTATTCCATATTACCCGACCATTGTTCTCGGTGGAAAGAAATGCTTTTTTTCATTATTTGTAATATTTTTTGTTTATGTATATTATTTGTAACTTAGCCACAGTGGTCTCATATAATAAACCCTTTGGCGCTATCATTGATATTTTTTATTTATATTTTACTCAATACACTTCAAAATAATTAAATAAAATAAAAATGGTATTCCATAATCCCCTACTTTACTCTACTTAATAATAATGATTATTTTTATGCATTGTCATTGTTTAAATAAACACAGATGTCAACCTTTTACAATTTGTAAAATCATAGGTGGAAATTAGTTCCACGAATTCATGGTAGAACATTATGGGAAAGACATAGGCTTTATTCTGAAAATTTATATATTGCTAATCATGAATGATCACCTGCTACAGCGATCGTAGATTGTAACATCCGGATGAAAATATAATACTTGATCAAAATTTTATCGCGACTCAAGACGCCGAAAATTTATATGGTGTTGATCATGAGTGACCACCTGCTCATAGATTCTAACGTTATCGAAACGAGTGAGGTGGAGCTATTAATCACGGATTTCGATGTGTATGTGGTAAATTAGTTTCTCTCCACCGCCATGGTAGAACCGTTTCTATTATACACCAGTCTCTATATCAACAATAATATTTCTAAATATATTAGTGGATTTGGCTACAATTTAGATATATAAACAACTTTGTAATATATGGGCTGCTATGTGTACTCGATTTGCATTTCCCGTAAAAATAAACATGTATTTCAGTTGTTGCTGTGGGGTTTTTCAAACGCCTCCCCACCCATCATCTAAAATATATAAACGCGTTAAGAATGCATACATTGCATGTATAACATCATATCAGTGTCACAAGTGTGTTGTGTTGGGGGATATTGCATCACTTGGAATCGTTGTGTCAATAATGGATGAAATAATTTTAAATGACATCCATGAACATTTCTTGTTTCGAGATGATGATCAAGATGATCAAGATGTGGAAACTTATTACAAGGAAACACTAAAAATAGAAGAATATGCACAAATTAAAAATATTTATCAATTACCAAATACCCAATTTTGTGCCATAGGTAATAATAGCTATTATGTATATGAAAATGAATATTTAAAACAATCTTATTTTGTACATATAAATTGTTGTAATAAATTAGGCTGCCAACAGTATATAAATTTAGAGGGTGTTGTGTGTAAATTAGTGCCACGAATCCATAGTAGAGCCTATACTAGAACGACATGGTCTAGCTTCGGATGAACTCCTAAAAATTCCGATATGTATTATTTGCAGCGAATCAATTGAATATAAATTTTTATCTGTATTTTGTAAATATTGTTTTGGATACAATCCAGCAGTTGATGTGGTTTTACGTGAGCATTTAAATAAAAGCGAAATTTTATTAAATCCAAATTTTGCAGTCGCTGGTAATGTTTAAACTTAGCATCAAACATATTTGGATTTAATAGATGATGGCTGATAATCTGCTTAGGTATAAACAGGTTTGTGTTAGAATATAAAATTAATCTCATCATCGAGTTTTCACCATTCAACAAATTATTTATTAATTTTAATCATATGTTTGTGTTATACACATTAGCTTTGTATTATTTTTAATATATTCAATTGCACAGCATAGAAATGTTAATAATAAATAGAACGCATTTGATGTATTTATCATCACCTGCTACAGCGATCGTAGATTGTAACATCCGGATGAAAATATAATACTTGATCAAAATTTTATCGCGACTCAAGACGCCGAAAATTTATATGGTGTTGATCATGAGTGACCACCTGCTCATAGATTCTAACGTTATCGAAACGAGTGAGGTGGAGCTATTAATCACGGATTTCGATGTGTATGTGGTAAATTAGTTTCTCTCCACCGCCATGGTAGAACCGTTTCTATTATACACCAGTCTCTATATCAACATTAATATTTCTAAATATATTAGTGGATTTGGCTACAATTTAGATATATAAACAACTTTGTAATATATGGGCTGCTATGTGTACTCGATTTGCATTTCCCGTAAAAATAAACATGTATTTCAGTTGTTGGTGTGGGGTTTTTCAAACGCCTCCCCACCCATCATCTAAAATATATAAACGCATTAAGAATGCATACATTGCATGTATAACATCATATCAGTGTCACAAGTGTGTTGTGTTGGGGGATATTGCATCACTTGGAATCGTTGTGTCAATAATGGATGAAATAATTTTAAATGACATCCATGAACATTTCTTGTTTCGAGATGATCAAGATGATCAAGATGTGGAAACTTATTATAAGGAAACACTAAAAATAGAAGAATATGCACAAATTAAAAATATTTATCAATTACCAAATACCCAATTTTGTGCCATAGGTAATAATAGCTATTATGTATATGAAAATGAATATTTAAAACAATATTATTTTGTACATATAAATTGTTGTAATAAATTAGGCTGCCAACAGTATATAAATTTAGAGGGTGTTGTGTGTAAATTAGTGCCACGAATCCATAGTAGAGCCTATACTAGAACGACATGGTCTAGCTTCGGATGAACTCCTAAAAATTCCGATATGTATTATTTGTAGCGAATCAATTCAATATAAATTTTTATCTGTATTTTGTAAATATTGTTTTGGATACAATCCAGCAGTTGATGTGATTTTACGTGAGCATTTAAATAAAAGCGAAATTTTATTAAATCCAAATTTTGCAGTCGCTGGTAATGTTTAAACTTAGCATCAAACATATTTGGATTTAATAGATGATGGCTGATAATCTGCTTAGGTATAAACAGGTTTGTGTTAGAATATAAAATTAATCTCATCATCGCGTTTTCACCATTCAACAAATTATTTATTAATTTTAATCATAAGTTTGTGTTATACACATTAGCTTTGTATTATTTTTAATATATTCAATTGCACAGCATAGAAATGTTAATAATAAATAGAACGCATTTGATGTATTTATCATCACCTGCTACAGCGATCGTAGATTGTAACATCCGGATGAAAATATAATACTTGATCAAAATTTTATCGCGACTCAAGACGCCGAAAATTTATATGGTGTTGATCATGAGTGACCACCTGCTCATAGATTCTAACGTTATCGAAACGAGTGAGGTGGAGCTATTAATCACGGATTTCGATGTGTATGTGGTAAATTAGTTTCTCTCCACCGCCATGGTAGAACCGTTTCTATTATACACCAGTCTCTATATCAACGTTAATATTTCTAAATATATTAGTGGATTTGGCTACAATTTAGATATATAAACAACTTTGTAATATATGGGCTGCTATGTGTACTCGATTTGCATTTCCCGTAAAAATAAACATGTATTTCAGTTGTTGGTGTGGGGTTTTTCAAACGCCTCCCCACCCATCATCTAAAATATATAAACGCATTAAGAATACATACATTGCATGTATAACATCATATCAGTGTCACAAGTGTGTTGTGTTGGGGGATATTGCATCACTTGGAATCGTTGTGTCAATAATGGATGAAATAATTTTAAATGACATCCATGAACATTTCTTGTTTCGAGATGATGATCAAGATGATCAAGATGTGGAAACTTATTATAAGGAAACACTAAAAATAGAAGAATATGCACAAATTAAAAATATTTATCAATTACCAAATACCCAATTTTGTGCCATAGGTAATAATAGCTATTATGTATATGAAAATGAATATTTAAAACAATCTTATTTTGTACATATAAATTGTTGTAATAAATTAGGCTGCCAACAGTATATAAATTTAGAGGGTGTTGTGTGTAAATTAGTGCCACGAATCCATAGTAGAGCCTATACTAGAACGACATGGTCTAGCTTCGGATGAACTCCTAAAAATTCCGATATGTATTATTTGTAGCGAATCAATTCAATATAAATTTTTATCTGTATTTTGTAAATATTGTTTTGGACACAATCCAGCAGTTGATGTGGTTTTACGTGAGCATTTAAATAAAAGCGAAATTTTATTAAATCCAAATTTTGCAGTCGCTGGTAATGTTTAAACTTAGCATCAAACATATTTGGATTTAATAGATGATGGCTGATAATCTGCTTAGGTATAAACAGGTTTGTGTTAGAATATAAAATTAATCTCATCATCGCGTTTTCACCATTCAACAAATTATTTATTAATTTTAATCATATGTTTGTGTTATACACATTAGCTTTGTATTATTTTTAATATATTCAATTGCACAGCATAGAAATGTTAATAATAAATAGAACGCATTTGATGTATTTATCATCACCTGCTACAGCGATCGTAGATTGTAACATCCGGATGAAAATATAATACTTGATCAAAATTTTATCGCGACTCAAGACGCCGAAAATTTATATGGTGTTGATCATGAGTGACCACCTGCTCATAGATTCTAACGTTATCGAAACGAGTGAGGTGGAGCTATTAATCACGGATTTCGATGTGTATGTGGTAAATTAGTTTCTCTCCACCGCCATGGTAGAACCGTTTCTATTATACACCAGTCTCTATATCAACAATAATATTTCTAAATATATTAGTGGATTTGGCTACAATTTAGATATATAAACAACTTTGTAATATATGGGCTGCTATGTGTACTCGATTTGCATTTCCCGTAAAAATAAACATGTATTTCAGTTGTTGGTGTGGGGGTTTTCAAACGCCTCCCCACCCATCATCTAAAATATATAAACGCGTTAAGAATGCATACATTGCATGTATAACATCATATCAGTGTCACAAGTGTGTTGTGTTGGGGGATATTGCATCACTTGGAATCGTTGTGTCAATAATGGATGAAATAATTTGAAATGACATCCATGAACATTTCTTGTTTCGAGATGATCAAGATGTGGAAACTTATTATAAGGAAACACTAAAAATAGAAGAATATGCACAAATTAAAAATATTTATCAATTACCAAATACCCAATTTTGTGCCATAGGTAATAATAGCTATTATGTATATGAAAATGAATATTTAAAACAATATTATTTTGTACATATAAATTGTTGTAATAAATTAGGCTGCCAACAGTATATAAATTAAGAGGGTGTTGTGTGTAAATTAGTGCCACGAATCCATAGTAGAGCCTATACTAGAACATGGTCTAGCTTCGGATGAACTCCTAAAAATTCCGATATGTATTATTTGTAGCGAATCAATTCAATATAAATTTTTATCTGTATTTTGTAAATATTGTTTTGGATACAATCCAGCAGTTGATGTGGTTTTACGTGAGCATTTAAATAAAAGCGAAATTTTATTAACCCATTTATGCCTAGTGTTCTATATGTAGTACGGCTAAATCGTGTTTCAACTTGCAAAATCTGTTTTGTCTTTTGACGACACAGTTTGTGTTTGAGTTTAGTACTGCGCTAGCTTTTGTATGAAGTAGATGGCAAAGTGAACACAATCCTTTCAAGTGTTTTATAAACAAATAAGTTTGTGTATTTTCACAAGATGGAAGATTGCGGCGTACGATTTGTAGGGTATGTAATTATTTCATCTATAAAAGAATATTTGCTTTTACTTTTCTTTATAATAAGTTAGATCATAGGTTCCCAAAGTGGGCGATAACGCCCCCTTGTGGGCGCTGCAGGTCTAAAGGGGGGCGGTAAGAGACCCAGAAAAAAAATGGGGGCGTTGTGTAAAGGCTTAGGGGGCGATTTGTAATTTCATCTAGAATCAAGGAGGACTCTTAGACACCGACTGAGCTCTCGACTCTCGACTAGGGATGGGCGATAAACATCGATGTTCATTGAACATCGATATTTTAGGATCGATGTTCGATGTTTTTGCATCGATGTTTGCAATTTAGATTTATCGATAAACTATCGATGTTAGAAGAAATATAGTGAACATCGAACTTTTAAGCTTGACAAAATGTATTTGCACTAATCACAAAATAAAACAGCGTCCTCTGTTGACAAATACAAAAATATTTCCAAATTAACAGCTCACATACAGGCTACGAGGATGTAAAATTGTCTACGAATAAAAGAAGTATTTAAATTACACAGTGCTATATCATATAAATTCGAATATTTCATTTTAGGCTCTTTTAAATATTACTCAGTATAAATATTTAAATAATATATAATTAAATACATAAATTTATAGTACTTTTAATGTGCAGAATAAAAGTTAAATTATGTATGCATGCAGAATAAGTGAAGGAGGTAAACGTATTTTCATAGAAAAAGAAGGGAGATAGACATTACCGATGTATACTTCTTCGGGAAATTCCCTAGTGCGTACAATCATACACGACGATACACGTATTAAATGCAAGATGACACATCAGAAATATAAAACCATATCCATATGTATCTCGGTATTTGCCAGCGTAGTCAAAAAAAAATGCAAGACTATAAAATCCCAAATAAAAATCGTTCTCTTAAAAAGCTTTGATACACGTAAATGTATATATTTTTTAAGTATCAGACGATTTAAGTCATGTGGTTGTTTCATGCGTAATTGCATAATATTGTTTTTTTATATAGTTTTTTTTGAGTAGTTTCTAAAGTTAACTACATATTATAAATGTATATATTTCTTTTATTATTTTTTTTGAATAGTGATATCTTTTATATCATTTTGTTAAGGACGTAAATTAATTAAGTTATAATAAAGTTTTTGTTAAACTGCCAAAAAATAAATCTATAAATATAATTATCGATGTTTAAAAACATCGATGTTTGGTAGTCGATATTTTGCAACCATCGATGTTGATCAACGATGTTAACATCGATGTTTGATATCGATGTTTACCCACCGATGTCCCATCCCTACTCTCGACTACAGCTTGTGAACATCAACTAATATTAATTAAGAGATTGCTCAAACCAACTCGGTTCGATATTTCTCTCCGAGTAGTTCATATATCTGTCCTGTTTTATTGAATAAATAAAATAAAAAACATATCAATCGGTCGCTCCGTTTCGAAACGAAAAGAGACACAAACAAACAAATAAAAAGGCAACTGTATCAATCGGCTGGTTCATAGAATACTTGTTCTTACTTGTTGAGTACGATTGAGCGTCGAATGAGATAAACGAGTTTATGCATGTTTGTCTTATTCCTGTCGGTGCGTGCTGCTTATGCAATCCTAAATAAACAACGTAATATTTATTTTATTTTCATTTGCGGTTTCGCGCGTAATAGATAAGCAGTACTTAAGTTCAACACTTATACTTACGTATTTCTCAAAACAAAACAATGTCGGAAGTAAAAAAGAAGAGACGGCAATACTGTGCGGAATATATTAAATTCGGATTCATTGAAAATCCTACAAACCCATCGTCGCCTTTGTGCCTTCTATGCCTAAAAACATTTTCGAATGAAGCAATGAAGCCTTCAAGACTTCAAGATCATTTGAATAAAATGCATCCAGATAAGAAAGACAAGAATGTAGCATATTTTCAAGACCTAGAGAAGAAGCATAATACTCGGCCAAGTGTAGCAAAACTCTTTTCGGCGGCTGCTAAGCAAGATGACGACGGACTTCGAGCTTCGTACAACATCTCTTTGTTAATTGCTCAAAAAGGCAAACCACACAATATCGGAGAAGTGTTAATTTTGCCAGCAATAAAGGAAGTAATAACTACTGTGCTTCATAAACCGGCCGCAGATATTATCGGAAAAATTCCTTTGAGTAATAATTCTGTGCAAAGACGAATTGATGAAATGGCCGGAAACATAGAAGAATCATTGTGCAATCATCTGAGGACTAGTCAATTCTCAATTCAGCTCGATGAGTCCACTTTACCAACTAATGAAGCATTGTTGCTGTCTTACGTGAGGTTTATTAAAGATGAGAAAATATGTGAAGAACTATTGTTTGCTAGAAATTTAGAGACCGATACAAAAGGCGAAACCATATTCAATACATTGGAAAAGTTTTGTGATGAGAAAGAGATTCCCTTGAAAAATATTATATCAGTTGCTACGGATGGCGCTCCGGCTATGACAGGGTGCCATAAAGGCTTCATAGCGTACGTAAAAAATAAAATTCCAGATGTCCTTGCTGTACATTGCGTTATTCATAGACAACATTTGGTTGCTAGAAATTTAAGTGAACGACTATTTCAATCACTGCAATATGTCATCAAAGCAGTCAATAAAATCCGTAACTGCTCTTTGAATGATAGATTATTTCATCAGCTTTGTGTTACTAATGACGAAGATTTCAACCGTTTGTTGTTTCATACCGAAGTTCGTTGGCTATCAAGAGGCAATTGTCTGACTCGATTTTACAACCTGTTTGACTCTGTGATAGAGTTTTTGGAAACTAAAGATACAGAATTGCGCAACAAGCTCATTACATCAAAAAATGATATAGCTTACATGACAGACCTGTATAAATTGTTCAACAACATGAATCTCCAACTGCAAGGCGATGAACTAAATTTAATTAAAACAAAAAATGTCGTTGCTGCTTTCGCAGCCAAACTGCTTCTACACAAAAAGAATATGGGCAGACGTGAGTTTCATAATTTTCCGAATTTATCAGTATCCTGCAGTAACGACGACTTGTTTGCCTACTGCCAACATTTGGAAAAGCTCCACATTGACTTCACCGAACGATACCAGGATATTTTGAACTTGGAAATACCAGACTGGGTGTTGGATCCGTTTTCAAATGTCAACACAGCAATATCACCACATCTGGAAGAAGAACTTATAGAATTGACAACGAACGAGGAAATAAAAATCAAGTTCAAAAATGGCTACCAAGAATTTTGGCTACAAAAACCGATCCCGCAATTGTACCCTGGATTGTGGTCAATCATTCAACGATTCTTGATAGCATTCCCATCGTCATATTTGTGTGAACGTGGATTTAGTGCTGTAGCAACGCTGCTTACTAAAAAGAGAAATCGTTTGCATGTTACCGAACGTGGTGACTTGCGGCTGTTCTTGAGTAAATTGGAACCTGATATCAACAAACTTATTAAACAGCATCAGATTCATCCTTCACATTAGTTTTTATATTAGAATCGATTATGTTTGTTTTATTTTGAATTTTGAATAAAAGATACTTTGTCTGAATACTATAAAGTTGCGTTTCAATAATCATTCTCATTGGCAGGTGTAGCCCGTAAAAGTTAACTTGAGACCTGAGCGCCGTTGTGTACTACCTACTACGCTCAGGTCTCAAGTTAACTCATTCATTCTAAACGAGACTTTTACTATAACCCATAGTAAAAGTCTCGTTTAGAATGAATGTTTAATCTCCGCTAATATAGCTCACAATAATTAATTTAATTTGAAGTTATAGTGGTTTTTGAGTAGGTGAAAAAATGGGGGCGCTAAAAAATAATTTATTCTCAAAGTGGGCAGTAGGCAAAATAAGTTTGGGAACCACTGAGTTAGATAAATGATGTATGTTATAGTCATTTATTTCTTTTACTTACGTTTACTGTAAATACCTTTATTTTTCCGTCAAACGTAGGCGTCCTACATATAGTACTCTAGGCATGTAAGATCTAAGTCTCTTTTTATTTTAGAGGACTTACTCTTCAGGAAGCACTGACTATGATTGAAGATGATGAAGACTTTTGTAGAAATACGGAAGAAATAATTTTATATCCTCCAGTAAATGCATGTGAAGATCAAACAGATGAGGATTCCGGAGACGAATTTGATTTTTCTCTCAATAATTTGCCGGGATCTCAACTTGGTGCAGCATCTGATGTAAAATTTCATTCTGACGATGATTGGTCTTCTGATGATGATGTACCCTTATCTTCTTCTTCTTCTTCTTCTTTTAATAGGCGTATCGCCTGTTTAGTTCCGGTTTCTTTGCAATGGTGATTCTTGCGATTTTGATTGCCAGCTGTCACGCCATCGCTTTGGTGGTCGTCCTATAGGTCTTCTTCCATGAGGTGTGTTATTTCGAACTATCCTGACCATTCTGTCGGGGATCATTCGGCTAACATGGTGGTTCCATTCTCTTCTTCTCTTCCTCGACCATCTGACCACGTCGTCCGTTAGGCACTTCTCTCTTATGTCTGTGTTTCTCTGCCTATCCTTCAATGTATGTCCCGTTATAGTTCTTAAGGTCTTCATTTCAGTTGCCCTCAGTAATCTCTTTGTTATCGTTGTTTCCGCTCTCGTCTCAGCACCATATGTCATCACTGGTCGTACGCATGCTTTGTATATTCTTGATTTGCATTCTGTACTATGTCTTTGTTAACTTGTTTCCTCACCTCGTCCCCCAGGAAGCCGGCGCTTGTAATTTTGCATCCAAGGTATTCGATTGACATGGTTTGGTCAATGACATTATCTTCTATTGCCAATTTGCAGCGCAGAGGTTCCTTTGCTATGGTCATGCATTTGGTTTTGGTTGTGGAGATTTTCATATTAAGTTTTCCTGCCTGCTTGTTGAACGCTTGTAACAATCTTTGGAGGTCATCTTCCGATTCCGCAATAAGTACTGCATCATCAGCGTAGCATAATATATTTATTTTATGCATGCCCATTCGATATCCTAGTCCGGTGTTCTTTACAGCTTTCACCATCTCGTCCATGATTGTATTGAATAACAAAGGACTGAGACTATCACCTTGGCGGATACCTGTTGTAGTTCGTAGATGTTGCGTTAGGGTGTGATTTGTGCGTATTTGCGTTGTTGTGTTTGTGTTTAAGTCCTTAATGAGTTCTATGTATTCTTTCTTCGTATTACCGTTTTCCAGGATCGTTATGACGTCTTTTAGTTGTACTCTGTCAAAGGCCTTCGTTAGGTCCACAAAGCAGAGATAGGCAGGGGTGTTGTACTCTAGTGATTTTTCTATCAGTTGTCTAAGTATGAATAGTGCATCAGTTGTAGATCTGTTTTTTCGAAATCCCTGTTGTTCTTCGCTTATTGGCACGGTTGTGGATATTTCGTCCGCAATGATCTTAGTTAGGAGTTTTAGCGAGGTGCTCAACAATGTTATGCCACGGTAATTTTCTGGATCGGTTTTATCCCCTTTTTTGAAGACGGGTATTGTTACGCTATTTTTCCATTCTTCAGGTATTCTTCTATGTCGTAATATGATATTAAATAGTTTTGTGTATTCTGTTATGATGGCAGTTCCTCCATTTTTTATTAGTTCATTTGGTATTTTGTCTTGATTTGGAGTTTTCCTGTTCTTAAGTTTCCTTACCGTATCCCTTACTTGTTCTTCGGTGATTTGCGCGTACTCTTCTGGTGCATCGTTTTGTGCGTCCTCTTCTTGTGCTTCGACTGGGTTTTCTATGTCTGCGTATAGATTTCGGAAATATTTCTCCCATTTTTCTTCCGTGATTGTTCTGAGTTGTATTGTTTCATTCGTTTCTCGTTTCATGCCCCTTAGTAGTTTCCAAATACGTTTTTGTGCTCCAAACATGTCTGCTTCCATTTCGTTGCTGAATTCCTGCCAGTATTCTTCCTTAATGTTTCTAACCCTATTGTTGACCCTGTTCCTTATTTCGATATAATTATTTCGGTTTTCTTGTGTTGGGGATTCCCTGTATTGTTAGTAAATTTTCTTCTTTTCTTTGGTGATATACTTGACTTCAGTTGTAAACCACGGTTTGTTGTTCGGTTTGCTGTTCTGCGATACCGTGCGTGTGCCTAGGGTTTCTTCAGCGGCTTTGTAGATGTGTTCTTTCAGTTTATCCCATGCTGTATGGGGCGTATCGGGCTGTATTATAGGGTTAAGAGTGATATTTTGTTTGCATCTTTCTGCGTAGCGTTGTCTCGTACTTTCGTGGTTGAGCAATTCTATATTGAATTTTTCGGTTCTTATTGTTGGCTTTTGTTTTCTCGGTGGCATTGCTATTCGTAGTTTTCCTAGCACTAGTTTTCCTAGCACTAGTTTGTGGTCTGTTGCAATATTGGCTGAGGAAAGGACTCTTACATCTACTATTTGTTGGGGCATAAACATTCGAATGGTGATGATGTAATCGATTATGGATTTGTTTTGTCTATTGTCATAAAAGGTATATTTGTGTTGTTCTTTATGAGGGAAATATGTGTTGTTTATTCGAAGCTCGTTCTGTGCACAGAAATCTGTCAGCATTTCGCCGTTTCTATTAGTTACGTCTTCATTGTATTTTTGCTTTACTCCATCTACTGCTTCATTTCCTATTCTAGCATTTAGATCTCCTAATATTATTATCTTTTCGTTTTTTGGGATTTTGTCCAGCTCTGATTGTAGGGTTTCGTAAAAGTCCACTGACATTTCTTCAGGTTTACTAATGTCAGGTGCATATAATGATATGATGTGCAAGGGATGACTGAACATCATTTTCACTCTTAGAATTCTGTCGTTAACATATTCAATGTTTTCTATATTCTTTTCATATGTCTCATTTATCACTATTCCAACTCCTGATGTTGCTCTTTGGTCTTTTGCTACTCCTGAGTACAGTAGGATGTAGTTGTTTAGTCTTGTTATTCCACTACCCCTTTTTTTCGTTTCGAAGAGTGCACATATGTCTATTCTGTGTTCATTTAGTTCGGGAATTAATTCGTGATCTTTTGAGTATAGGGTCTTTATGTTCCAGCATGCAATTCTCATTTGTTGTTTCTTCATGTAGAGTTTATTCCTTTTTCGCGCGTGGGTCGTGATCCGTGAGGTCCGTCCGTATTCCGAGGCTGTGTTACCGGTACTTTGAGCACGTAGTTGTTTTTCCCTTAGGCAGGTTGCTAACCTTACCTAAGAACCCTCCTCCTTTCTCCGGGCTTGGGACCGGCAGTGGCAACTGTAAGCTACTCGATCCACCTACAGTTACCCCAGGCGGAGTGTACCCTTATCTACTTTTATAAAATCTTCCAAACATGTTAGAAATAATAATGCTAAGGATAAGAAAAAATATGACTGGGAACATATTGACTTGACTCCTGAGACGTCCACTTTTGAAAATGAAACTATAGTAGCCAATAGAATGACACCAATCGATTTATTTTCTTTATTTTTTGATCATACTTTACTTCAACTAATATTGGACAAAACTCAGTATTATGCTCAAACAAAAAACCGTACACAACTCATAGAAATGTCCGAGCTAAAAGCTTTTCTTGGCGTGTTAATCCTCAGTGGATACGTACAACTTCCGAGACGTAGAATGTTTTGGGAACGAGAAAAAGACGCTCACAATAGCAATTGCGATGCAATTACGCGAGACAAGTTCGAATATATTTTATCAAACTTTCATATTGTTGATAACGCTGCCTTGAACCAACAAGATAAGTTTGCCAAACTGAGACCTCTTTTTGAACATCTGAATAAAATTTTTTTAGAGCTAGCTCCTTTTGAACAAGATCATTCTGTCGATGAAGCCATGGTGCCGTATTACGGCCGTCATGGGTGTAAGAAATACATCCACGGAAAGCCGATAAGATACGGTTACAAGCTTTGGGCAGTAACGACCAGATTAGGGTATGTCGTATGGTTTGACCCATATCAAGGAGCTTCTATAGAGAAAACTTCAGACTTTGGCGTTGGAGCAACAGTAGTTCTCAACTAAATTATTTGGTACAGGTACTGTTAGAGAGAATCGTCTCCCAGGGAAGCCTCTACTTGATAATAAAGTAATGAAAAAGCAAAACCGGGGTTACTTCGACTACCAAAAAATTAAAGGCTCCAACATCATTGCCTTGAAGTGGAATGACAATAATATAGTATGTTGTTTGTCAAACGAAGCAGGCGTAAATCCTATTCATTCTACTAAACGATATTCCAGGAAAGATAAAAAAATTATTCAAATCTCTCAACCGCATGTGATTTCTCTATATAATAGAAATATGGGCGGTGTTGACAGGTCCGATGAAAATATTTCCAAATATAGAATTTCAATTAGAGGCAAGAAGTGGTATTTTAGTCTTGTTTCTCACTGCATCGACTTAGCCATAAATAATGCTTGGCTACTTCATAGAGTTTGGGGCGGTGAACATGACCTTTTGAAGTTCCGACGCAGCATTGCCATTACAATGTTATCTCAACATAAAAAACAGAAGAACTACAATAGAAGCCACGCTTCCGCTACGGGTAACTAAAGTACATTTATCATTTGATTCTTGACTAATTCTAGACATTGCAGCTATTCAGAACGACGCACTAAGGTACGATGCTATTGAGCATTATGTTATTCCACAAGAAAAACAAACGAGAGGCGCTGAATGCCATACGAAAACAACTACACGTTGTAGGAAATGTGACATTGGGTTACATGTCAAATGCTTTGTTATTTTTCACACTAATCGTTAAGCTTTATATTTTTATATTCTTCTAATTAAAACTAGTTCAAACAATGTTCATACCTTTTATGCCTAGTGTCCTACATTTAGTACACCATTTTCCACCTAGTTTTCCCTTAGCTAGAAAATACATTTCCGGTTTACATGCTAACATGTAAGCCTATATTGCGATATTGTTTAGTAAAAACTATAATTTCGTGACCGATGAGTTTTAGGCATAAATGGGTTAAATCCAAATTTTGCAGTCGCTGATAATGTTTAAACTTAGCATCAAACATATTTGGATTTAGTAGATGATGGCTGATAATCTGCTTAGGTATAAACAGATTTGTGTTAGAATATAAAATTAATCTCATCATCGCGGTTTCACCATTCAACAAATTATTTATTAATTTTAATCATATGTTTATGTTATACACATTAGCTTTGTATTATTTTTAATATATTCAATTGCACAGCATAGAAATGTTAATAATAAATAGAACGCATTTGATGTATTTATCATCACCTGATACAGCGATCGTAGATTGTAACATCCAGATGAAAATATAATACTTGATCAAAATTTTATCGCGACTCAAGACGCCGAAAATTTATATGGTGTTGATCATGAGTGACCACCTGCTCATAGATTCTAACGTTATCGAAACGAGTGAGGTGGAGCTATTAATCACGGATTTCGATGTGTATGTGGTAAATTAGTTTCTCTCCACCGCCATGGTAGAACCGTTTCTATTATACACCAGTCTCTATATCAACAATAATATTTCTAAATATATTAGTGGATTTGGCTACAATTTAGATATATAAACAACTTTGTAATATATGGGCTGCTATGTGTACTCGATTTGCATTTCCCGTAAAAATAAACATGTATTTCAGTTGTTGGTGTGGGGTTTTTCAAACGCCTCCCCACCCATCATCTAAAATATATAAACGCATTAAGAATGCATACATTGCATGTATAACATCATATCAGTGTCACAAGTGTGTTGTGTTGGGGGATATTGCATCACTTGGAATCGTTGTGTCAATAATGGATGAAATAATTTTAAATGACATCCATGAACATTTCTTGTTTCGAGATGATGATCAAGATGATCAAGATGTGGAAACTTATTATAAGGAAACACTAAAAATAGAAGAATATGCACAAATTAAAAATATTTATCAATTACCAAATACCCAATTTTGTGCCATAGGTAATAATAGCTATTATGTATATGAAAATGAATATTTAAAACAATCTTATTTTGTACATATAAATTGTTGTAATAAATTAGGCTGCCAACAGTATATAAATTTAGAGGGTGTTGTGTGTAAATTAGTGCCACGAATCCATAGTAGAGCCTATACTAGAACGACATGGTCTAGCTTCGGATGAACTCCTAAAAATTCCGATATGTATTATTTGTAGCGAATCAATTCAACATAAATTTTTATCTGTATTTTGTAAATATTGTATTGGATACAATCCAGCAGTTGATGTGGTTTTACGTGAGCATTTAAATAAAAGCGAAATTTTATTAAATCCAAATTTTGCAGTCGCTGGTAATGTTTAAACTTAGCATCAAACATATTTGGATTTAATAGATGATGGCTGATAATCTGCTTAGGTATAAACAGGTTTGTGTTAGAATATAAAATTAATCTCATCATCGCGTTTTCACCATTCAACAAATTATTTATTAATTTTAATCATATGTTTGTGTTATACACATTAGCTTTGTATTATTTTTAATATATTCAATTGCACAGCATAGAAATGTTAATAATAAATAGAACGCATTTGATGTATTTATCATCACCTGCTACAGCGATCGTAGATTGTAACATCCGGATGAAAATATAATACTTGATCAAAATTTTATCGCGACTCAAGACGCCGAAAATTTATATGGTGTTGATCATGAGTGACCACCTGCTCATAGATTCTAACGTTATCGAAACGAGTGAGGTGGAGCTATTAATCACGGATTTCGATGTGTATGTGGTAAATTAGTTTCTCTCCACCGCCATGGTAGAACCGTTTCTATTATACACCAGTCTCTATATCAACAATAATATTTCTAAATATATTAGTGGATTTGGCTACAATTTAGATATATAAACAACTTTGTAATATATGGGCTGCTATGTGTACTCGATTTGCATTTCCCGTAAAAATAAACATGTATTTCAGTTGTTGGTGTGGGGGTTTTCAAACGCCTCCCCACCCATCATCTAAAATATATAAACGCGTTAAGAATGCATACATTGCATGTATAACATCATATCAGTGTCACAAGTGTGTTGTGTTGGGGGATATTGCATCACTTGGAATCGTTGTGTCAATAATGGATGAAATAATTTGAAATGACATCCATGAACATTTCTTGTTTCGAGATGATCAAGATGTGGAAACTTATTATAAGGAAACACTAAAAATAGAAGAATATGCACAAATTAAAAATATTTATCAATTACCAAATACCCAATTTTGTGCCATAGGTAATAATAGCTATTATGTATATGAAAATGAATATTTAACCCTAGAACACTAAACAGTCGTAAAATTTACGACGACCTCTGTGCGATTCGACAAGTTCGGGTACTTCCGCTTGTGCGAATTCAGTGATGCTTTCAGTAGCTGCATCTTTTATTGCAAGCCAGTCGTATACCTAACGAAAGTAGCGTAAGTTCATTTTTAGTGGAGTTACTAGGTGTTCGTCGTCAATTTTACGAGTATTTATCGTTTGTGTAACTTTTCACGTCGTTTTCGTTACGAATGTTTAGTATTTGGATCCATTAGGTAAAATCTAAATTATTACAATGTGAATCAAGTAAGATTTGTGGATTAGTTTTTAGGAAGTAGTTATGGCGTTGTCTAAAAAATGGTTAACACAAGCCGAATTAGAAGCCGAAGCAAACAAAATAATGGATGGAGAAGATATCAGTGACACAGAAATTCAAACATCCGGAAGTGAAGATGAAGAAGATGTTGTAGAAGCAGAAGTTGTTGATTCAACCGATGATGAAATTTCCGAAGACGAAAATCAAGCAACTACAAGTCACTCCAATCAATCAATGAATCAAACAACACATCAATCTGGAAGTAGTACTACATCTGTTTTGAATAGTGACGATGAATCAGATGATAACATTCCTTTGTCTTCAATTGCTGACAATTTGAGGCATATCATTGTTCCCCAAAATCCCTCATGGAAAGGCAAAAATGGTCATAGATGGTCGACAATAGAACCACAACGACAAAGCAGAGTTCCTGCTCGGAAGATAGTTCATTTTATTCCTGGGAGCAAAGGACCTGCTTCCCACATGCTGACGCCAGGGAGCTGTTTCCAACATTACTTTAGCGATAATATGTTAGAGAAAATTGTAATTCATACAAACGAAGAAATCTCTTTGAAATCGGCCTCTTATAAAGAAAAAACGCTCACCATTTCAAACACATGCAAAGAGGAAGTAATGGCACTTATTGGACTACTAATTTTTTCAGGAGCAATGAAAAACAACCACCTAAATGTTAAAAGGATGTTTGACCCAAAACTATCGGGAAATACTTATAGGGCTACAATGAGTGGTGATAGATTTTTATTTCTGTTAGATTGTTTACGTTTTGATGATAAACAAACTAGAAATGACCGAAAAAAAGAAGATAAATTTGCTCCAATACGAGACATCTGGGAGGAATTTATCGCCACTTGTAGATCCTCATATACTCCATCCAGCTATACAACTTTGGATGAACAACTTTTGGCATTCAGAGGAAGATGCGGATTTCGCATGTTTATCCCAAATAAACCAGCCAAATATGGAATAAAGCTGGTTATGTTATGTGATGTAGCCTCAAAATACATGATTGATGCAGAACCATATCTTGGAAAAGGAACTAAAACAAATGGATTGCCCCTAAGTACTTATTACATCAAGAATTTAACAAGGAGCATTCATGGTAGCAACAGATGTGTTACCATGGATAATTGGTTCACTTCAGTAAGTGTCGCTGATGAGCTTCTACAACCTCCTTACAAGTTGAATCTTGTTGGAACACTGAGAAAAAATAAAGCTGAAATTCCACCAGATATGTTAGAAACACGAAAAAGACAGCCAGGAACATCGATTTTTTGTTTTGACAAACAAAAAACTCTGGTATCATATTTATCAAAGACAAAGAATAAAAAGCTAGTGATTTTACTATCAACCGTACACACAGATAGAAGCCTAAACAGGATAACAAAAAAACCAGAGAT
This sequence comes from Amphimallon solstitiale, assembly GCA_963170755.1. NCBI lineage: Eukaryota > Metazoa > Arthropoda > Insecta > Coleoptera > Scarabaeidae > Amphimallon > Amphimallon solstitiale. The sequence continues at coordinate 48,172,722 of OY720677.1, read as the reverse complement.
GATACACTTCTATAATGGAACCAAAGGTGGGGTAGATACATTCGATCAAATGTGCTCTAATATGAATTGTGGTCGTAAAACAAGAAGATGGCCGATGTGCGTATTCTATGATATGATAAACATTGCTGCAATTAATTCTTTCGTTATATATAATTCGAATATGAATAAACGAGGAAAAAAATCTGTGTCTAGAATGACATTCATGCTTAATTTGAAAGACGAGTTACTGAAACCTTGGTTGCAGCTACGAATTAATACTCCTACTTTGCACCGCCCAATTCGGCAAGATATATGCAATATCCTTAATATTGATATGACGCCTGAAAGGCCAGTCGAAGTAGAGAAGAAACGTGCCATTTGCTCTTTTTGTCCGTCACGTCTTCGTAGGATGACCACAAATTATTGCAGCCGCTGCAATAGGGCTATCTGCGGCCAGCATCGGGCTCATTGTTGTTTGAATTGTGCAATTTAAATTTATTTTTCCAACTTTTTTTGTTTCACCTGTTTCATAAGAATTAGTTTTGTATTTTAGTTTGCTACTGTGTGAGAAAATGTCATGTTTGAGTAATTTGTAACAATAAAGAAAAAATTCGTAAAATATACGAGTGTTTAGCATTTGTGTAACTTCCACAGGTGTTTAGTGGTCTAGGGTTAAAACATATTATTTTGTACATATAAATTGTTGTAATAAATTAGGCTGCCAACAGTATATAAATTTAGAGGGTGTTGTGTGTAAATTAGTGCCACGAATCCATAGTAGAGCCTATACTAGAACGACATGGTCTAGCTTCGGATGAACTCCTAAAAATTCCGATATGTATTATTTGTAGCGAATCAATTCAATATAAATTGTTATCTGTATTTTGTAAATATTGTTTTGGATACAATCCAGCAGTTGATGTGGTTTTACGTGAGCATTTAAATAAAAGCGAAATTTTATTAAATCCAAATTTTGCAGTCGCTGATAATGTTTAAACTTAGCATCAAACATATTTGGATTTAATAGATGATGGCTGATAATCTGCTTAGGTATAAACAGGTTTGTGTTAGAATATAAAATTAATCTCATCATCGCGGTTTCACCATTCAACAAATTATTTATTAATTTTAATCATGTTTGTGTTATACACATTAGCTTTGTATTATTTTTAATATATTCAATTGCACAGCATAGAAATGTTAATAATAAATAGAACGCATTTGATGTATTTATCATCACCTGCTACAGCGATCGTAGATTGTAACATCCGGATGAAAATATAATACTTGATCAAAATTTTATCGCGACTCAAGACGCCGAAAATTTATATGGTGTTGATCATGAGTGACCACCTGCTCATAGATTCTAACGTTATCGAAACGAGTGAGGTGGAGCTATTAACACGTTGAGCACGGGTGTGGAAATCAAAAAGTATTACCTTCAGGACGGGAATTGTTAGCATTTTTTATCAATTATTGCGCGCTTTATTTATACAATTAGTATATTTTTAGTAGTATTTTCCGTATTTTTGTGAATAAATGGTGAGTTGTAAGTTGAGGCATGGCGTTAATGCCTCGCCGTCTATGCATGTGTCTGTGACGTGTTTAAACGGCGAGGTACAAACGTAATGCCACACTACAAGTTCAGACATGTTTTTCTATACCGTATACTACATGCGCATAGCTTCGGTTCTCATTTATTCTCCTAACGTGACGAGGTACGAACATAATATGGACAGTTACGAAGCTAAACAAGTCCGATTGCAAAGATTATGGGAAGAATGTATGTCAGACGAAGATTTGAATAGTGATTTTGGTGATGTTTACCTATCAGATGAATATAAACCGAGTGAAAGTGAAGAACGATCAAGTGATGACGAAGTATACAAAGTACCTAAAAAGAGATATAAAACCAAAGAACCGATAGAAGATGTAGTAAACGAGGCCTGTTCTTCTAAAATATAAATATTACGTTATAAATCACTTGTTTCTGTTATTTCAATATCTTAAGTTTATAGAAATGTGTAATCCTAAGTCACTATAATAAAAGCATTACACAACATACACTGTATAAGTTTTTACGATGATCATTGTATACTATAAAGAATATTTGTATGAATATGTACGACCGGTGAGCATAAAATGTTAACATAGACGGCTACTAAATCGAATCTATGATTCTATCGTTATAACGAGACATTTTACGATACCACACCGTCTAGAAATTAATTGTGCGCGAGGCATTTATATAAGGCACGCCGTTTTTAAGTTACCAGACGGTGAGGCATCAGTAAGATGCCGCGCCGTGCTCAACGTGTTAATCACGGATTTCAAATGTGTATGTGGTAAATTAGTTTCTCTCCACCGCCATGGTAGAACCGTTTCTATTATACACCAGTCTCTATATCAACAATAATATTTCTAAATATATTAGTGGATTTGGCTACAATTTAGATATATAAACAACTTTGTAATATATGGGCTGCTATGTGTACTCGATTTGCATTTCCCGTAAAAATAAACATGTATTTCAGTTGTTGGTGTGGGGTTTTTCAAACGCCTCCCCACCCATCATCTAAAATATATAAACGCATTAAGAATGCATACATTGCATGTATAACATCATATCAGTGTCACAAGTGTGTTGTGTTGGGGGATATTGCATCACTTGGAATCGTTGTGTCAATAATGGATGAAATAATTTGAAATGACATCCATGAACATTTCTTGTTTCGAGATGATCAAGATGTGGAAACTTATTATAAGGAAACACTAAAAATAGAAGAATATGCACAAATTAAAAATATTTATCAATTACCAAATACCCAATTTTGTGCCATAGGTAATAATAGCTATTATGTATATGAAAATGAATATTTAAAACAATCTTATTTTGTACATATAAATTGTTGTAATAAATTAGGCTGCCAACAGTATATACATTTAGAGGGTGTTGTGTGTAAATTAGTGCCACGAATCCATAGTAGAGCCTATACTAGAACGACATGGTCTAGCTTCGGATGAACTCCTAAAAATTCCGATATGTATTATTTGTAGCGAATCAATTCAACATAAATTTTTATCTGTATTTTGTAAATATTGTTTTGGATACAATCCAGCAGTTGATGTGGTTTTACGTGAGCATTTAAATAAAAGCGAAATTTTATTAAATCCAAATTTTGCAGTCGCTGGTAATGTTTAAACTTAGCATCAAACATATTTGGATTTAATAGATGATGGCTGATAATCTGCTTAGGTATAAACAGGTTTGTGTTAGAATATAAAATTAATCTCATCATCGCGTTTTCACCATTCAACAAATTATTTATTAATTTTAATCATATGTTTGTGTTATACACATTAGCTTTGTATTATTTTTAATATATTCAATTGCACAGCATAGAAATGTTTATAATAAATAGAACGCATTTGATGTATTTATTGAAGGCTGCCAACAGTATATAAATTTAGAGGGTGTTGTGTGTAAATTAGTGCCACGAATCCATAGTAGAGCTATACTAGAATGACATGGTCTAGCTTCGGATGAACTCCTAAAAATTCCGATATGTATTATTTGTAGAGAAATCAATTCAATATAAATTTTTATCTGAATTTTGTAAATATTGTTTTGGATACAATCCAGCAGTTGATGTGGTTTTACGTGAGCATTTAAATAAAAGCGAAATTTTATTAAATCCAAATTTTGCAGTCGCTGGTAATGTTTAAACTTAGCATCAAACATATTTGGATTTAATAGATGATGGCTGATAATCTGCTTAGGTATAAACAGGTTTGTGTTAGAATATAAAATTAATCTCATCATCGCGTTTTCACCATTCAACAAATTATTTATTAATTTTAATCATGTTTATGTTATACACATTAGCTTTGTATTATTTTTAATATATTCAATTGCACAGCATAGAAATGTTAATAATAAATAGAACGCATTTGATGTATTTATCATCACCTGCTACAGCGATCGTAGATTGTAACATCCGGATGAAAATATAATACTTGATCAAAATTTTATCGCGACTCAAGACGCCGAAAATTTATATGGTGTTGATCATGAGTGACCACCTGCTCATAGATTCTAACGTTATCGAAACGAGTGAGGTGGAGCTATTACTCACGGATTTCGATGTGTATGTGGTAAATTAGTTTCTCTCCACCGCCATGGTAGAACCGTTTCTATTATACACCAGTCTTTATATCAACAATAATATTTCTAAATATATTAGTGGATTTGGCTACAATTTAGATATATAAACAACTTTGTAATATATGGGCTGCTATGTGTACTCGATTTGCATTTCCCGTAAAAATAAACATGTATTTCAGTTGTTGGTGTGGGGTTTTTCAAACGCCTCCCCACCCATCATCTAAAATATATAAACGCATTAAGAATGCATACATTGCATGTATAACATCATATCAGTGTCACAAGTGTGTTGTGTCAATAATGGATGAAATAATTTTAAATGACATCCATGAACATTTCTTGTTTCGAGATGATGATCAAGATGTGGAAACTTATTATAAGGAAACACTAAAAATAGAAGAATATGCACAAATTAAAAATATTTATCAATTACCAAATACCCAATTTTGTGCCATAGGTAATAATAGCTATTATGTATATGAAAATGAATATTTAAAACAATCTTATTTTGTACATATAAATTGTTGTAATAAATTAGGCTGCCAACAGTATATAAATTTAGAGGGTGTTGTGTGTAAATTAGTGCCACGAATCCATAGTAGAGCCTATACTAGAACGACATGGTCTAGCTTCGGATGAACTCCTAAAAATTCCGATATGTATTATTTGTAGCGAATCAATTTATAACCTGGCTAGCCTACTTTTTATATATGACAAGGTGCCATTAGCTTATGTAACAACAGAGCAGGTTAGCAGGTTATAAAATTTGTCTTCTGAATGTCACCAAGATACACGGCACTCCTGGCTGCCTATATGATCAGGCGTCAATGTTGCGACTGATAAACGTCTTACCGGTGACAGCAATGTCAATATGTTCGGGCAGTTTAAGTTAAAACAGAAATATGACGGTTACAGTGTGGTGCCTTGGGGACAAAAGACTAAATACACATCGACTAGCACAGCGGAGAATAAAAAAACGTGAGTACTTCTTGTTGTTTTAATATAACTTGTTGCTCTTGAATATACTGCTTTCCCTATCTCATTGTCAAACGGTAAAAATAAAGGAAAACGCATGTAGAAATTCATTTGAAAAGAACAGACTAGTTAACTTTTATTTCAACTAAAACAATGTTAAATAACGTCAAACAATTAAACAGTTCTGTAATTAAACTATCGATACAATTGATACACAATTTCGTTTATTATCATTATTTTACAATTTACAACTTCTATGTACATAAGTATTATACAAAACAAATATACGTCAATGACCTCTATAAGTCACGTATGAAACTAAGTTAGGACGTAGATACCCTTTTAGTCCCTGAATTATCACTTACGGGTCCCAGAATATTCCATTTAAAAACATAAACAAAATGATACTTGGAATAAAATACACGTCGGTCAATTTCAAGTGAAACGTATGCTCAGGTTTGTTTAAATTATTTTACAACTAATTTCCATATATTGTCATGCCCGCAGGAGAATCTTTGCAAGTTTGTTACGACTAAAATTTATTCGACCGGCACGGATTTGAACGTCTAACCGATAGCTACACGTTGAAGTACTATTATCTCTATATTTGTGGTACAGAGCGCGAACGATATATTTGAATTTTTACGGCGCGTTACAAATAATATCGGAAATCTGACATTTCTAAAAAAACAAAGAATAAATATTAAATGCGGAAATATATATATAGTCACGGCATTTATAGCCTGACTTTGACGGGATTTATAGGTTGTAGCGGTAAAATGTCTGTTCCTCCACGACCCTGGGTCTGAATGGAAAAGGCACTTTCGGATGTGTTTAGCGGATTTTGAAACGATTATTTCACGGCACAGAAAGGCCTGAATATAATACGTTTCTAGGATTTAAACCAGACTCTCCCACGCCATCAAGGCTGAGTAGAGAAAGGTAAAGGCGGCGGTTGAATAGGAGAATAAAATGAACGAGACCCACTTGCTGGGGCCTTTATATATCCGTAAACCCCCCTATGTATGTAGGAAAAACTCGTTCAAAACATACAAATTGCGCGCGATTCGGACGTGAAATGCGCGACTACGAGCATGACGTATACCTTCGGTACTTTTCCATTGAAAATAAACAAATAACATGAATGATAATTACATATGAATATATACACAGGTCCGTCCAAAACATTTTATACAATACTTGAACAAAATAACACACATACATTTAATTTAATATTGATAAATAAATTAATTATGGACCTAAAAATGTTAGTTTGTACAATTAACGAGGGACTTCGTTACAGGCCCTCCCTTAAAAGAAAACTTTGAACCCTAACTACTAAATATCAAAAGTCCAGAAACGGAAAATTAAATTTAAAACAAAAATTAACACTTGACAGTCTATCAACTTAAAATCAAAAACTACCACTCGTCAGTTTATCATCACTCACGATGTCTATGACGCACGCACTATCACTGATTGTTCTGACGTTGCAGATTGGCATGGTGGATCTCGGCTTCACTAGTGACGGAAGTAGTGAAACAACAGGACTGGTGCTGGTATCGCCTCGGACAATTACATGCGTCGAAAATTTGAGACAGGCCTCCACTGTCGGAATTATTACAGCGGTTGCAGTGATTTTTTTTCTCTGGCGGTTTCCATGTGGACAAACACTTCGTGCGGCGGATTGCACGAAGTACGAGCTCTAGATGGTGTCATGAGCAAATACTTGGTACGGCGGATTGTACAAAGTATGAGCTCCGGATGATGTCTTGAAACAAAACACCTGGTGCGGCGGATTGCAGCAAGTATTAGTCCAAAACATCCCTCACAGCCTCCTGCGGAATTGGAGGTAGGAGATCGGTTTGGAGCTCGTCGGCGGACGGAATCTTGATGTCTTTCACATGGACCTTCACTGGCTTTCGTCTGTTTGGTACCTGTAACATAAGAACAGACGGGGACAGGATCTGGATAACTTTAGAGGGACCTTCAAATTTCGGAGCAAGCTTTGCGGTAAATTTCTTAGAGGCGTCGGATAAATTATGTGCCTGATGATATACCCATTGTCCAATTTGAGGGCGGTAAGGACGATGTCTCAGATTGTAGGGCCTACTTTGCCTCTGGAACGCTTGAGCCAACTTTATTCTGACGATCTTGAAAAAGTCGTCCAATTTCGACAATTCTTGGGCCAATTCTTCGGTATTCGGTCGAGCAGGATCCATTAACTGCCCATCAGCGGTTCTTCGCAGAGAGCTCGGCGGCATGAGTTCTCTACCAAAATTAAGAAAGGCAGGTGTGAATCCTGTAGACTCATGTTTAGCGGTGTTGATGGCGAAAACAAACTGAGGTAGGTATTGGTCCCATTCTCTATGATCTTTATTGATGTATTGTGCAATCATAGGTCCTAATACCCTATTTGTCCTTTCCACAGGGTTCGATTGCGGAGCATACGGAGCATTAAATTTTATCTTGACCCCTAATCCATTAAAATAACTGGTGAAACTGTGACTGGCAAATTGCGGACCATTGTCAGCCAACAGGATCTTCGGACAACCAAAACGATAGATTACCTTTTCCTTCAGCGCCTGGATGACGGTTCGTGATGTGGCAGAGCGTAGCGGCTGGCACTCTACCCACTTCGTGAATCGATCATGTATTACTAACAATGAAGCAAATCCTCTCTTGGAACGCGGAAAAGGTCCGAGGAGGTCCACACTCACTTGTTCCCATGGGCAATCAACAGGTGAGAATAACATCTGGCCTAGAGGTTTTCCCTGGTTAAATTTATATTGCTTACAGGATCGACATCGATTGACGTAGCGGCGGACATCTCTAAACATCCCTGGCCAATAATATAACGAAGCGGCTCTCGCTATACTTTTGGCGACCCCAAGATGTCCAGCTTCAGGAGCGTCATGGATTTCTTTCAGGACGTCATTTCTATCAGGCGTAGCTACGCACAATTTCCATGCGCGCACTCCCTCGGTATGTTGAGTATCAGGTATGTGTCTGTATAAATTGCCATTTTCTAGTCGGTATTCTTGATGTTTTTCAGGATCTGACTGAACGTCCGAAACCTTCTTATTATACCAAGAACAAGACGTTTCTTCTAACAAGGCACAGGTATCTTCATCGGTTTCGTGTTTGAAAGGAAGCGGTGCTCGGGACAGAGAATCGGCTAAATTATTCATCGCTCCTTTTCGGTACTGAATGACGAAATCATACTGCTGTAGATCAACAGCCCATCGACTGAGTCGTCCTGACGGATTCTTCAAGTCATTCAGGAACCTTAAACACTGGTGATCGGAAATAACGGTGAATTGGTAAAATTCTAAATAGTACTTAAACTTTTTGATACCCCAGACAACGGCAAGGGCCTCCTTTTGGGTCGTCGAATAATTAAATTCTGCCTTACTTAAAGTCCTACTGGCATAGGCGATCACTCTTTCGGCACCCTCTATTATTTGTATTAAAACGACTCCCAAACCTTTCTCACTGGCGTCGGTATGCAATTGGAATGGTTTGGAGAAGTCCGGACACGCGAGAACTGGGCTCTCTGTCAGTGCTTTCTTTACGGCGGCGAATGCGGCGTCTTGTTCCGTCGTCCATTCCCAACGCACATCTTTTTTAATTAGTTTTATAAGCGGAACGGTAAATTGTGCGAAATTTGGTACGAACCGACGGTACCATGACGTTTGTCCCAGAAAACCACGTATTTCTTTCTTGGTTCGCGGCGGCGGTACATTTAAAATAGCAGCGATCTTGTCCGGGTCTGTACGGATTCCGTCCGGTGTTACAACGTGACCTAAATGTTTTATGTCCTGTTTGGCAAAAGTACATTTGTCTGGTTGAAGTTGGAGGCCTGCTTCCCGTAAACGCGCGAAAACATTACTTAAATTTTTCAAATGCTCCTCAAAAGTCTTGCCTAAAATAATAATATCATCCAGATATACAAATGCGTATTCCGCCATTTCAGGACCTATCACCGAATCTAATAGGCGTTGGAACGTCGCTCCCGCACTATGTAATCCATAAGGTAACGATACGAAATGAAATAGGCCCTTTCCCGGAATTGTGAAAGCTGTCACGGGTCTGCTATCTTTTTCTAATTCCACTTGCCAGTACCCGCTTTTAAGATCAAGCGTCGAAAAATATTTACTGTCGCGGAGTTTGTCAAGAATATTTGAAATGTACGGCAAAGGATATGAATCTTTAATCGATACGGAATTAATTTTGCGGAAATCGACGCAGAACCGAACGCCACCGTTCTTTTTCGTGACCACGACGATAGGAGAACTCCACGGACTGTTACTGGGTTCTATTATACCGTCTTGTAGCATCTTGTCCACTTCGGCGTCGATCAGTGCTTGCTTCTTCGGGTTGCATGGATAATATCGTTGTTTTATTGGGGCGGTATTCGGTTGCAAACGGATTGTGTGACGTATTAAATTCGTCCGACCAGGCACGGTAGTAAATTTACTTAATTCTTGGTCAAGGAATTTTTTTAAAGCGGTCTCTTGGCGGTCCCGTACTTCGGAGATCCCACAGCTCGCGGCAAAGACTGCATTGTCTCCCTTAAAGTACAGTTTCCTTTCGGAAAAATCGAGAACAGCCCCAATTTCCTTAAGAAAATTAATTCCGAAGATGACTGAGCACGGGCTCTTCGGCATAATTACAAAATTAACGTCTGTAGTTCGGCTACCCATGCGGACCGGTAATAAAACTGAGCCGGGTGACTCTATAACGTCTCCATTTGCGAGGCGGACTTTAGATTTTTTATTCAAGACGCGTTGTTCATTATTTTTCAACAACCGGGCAACTATTGATTCGGACAAAAACGACGAAGTCGCTCCGCTGTCCACGAGGGCTCGTAAACTCTGGTTATGAATGTGTACACGGATCCACACGCGATTATCCGGCACTGTCGAGTCTTTAATACATATGTTTGCGGATTCAGGCGGTTTTACTGCTTGCGGACGGTCTTTGCCCGCAGACCGCCCTTCTCGGCGTTTCCCTGGCATCGGCAGTCAACGGAACGTACATTTAACTTGCCACACCGTGAACAAAACATTTTAAATGGGTTACGGCAATAACCACGCGTATGTCCTTCCTTGCCACATCGCCAACAGCGGTTTTCCGGATGTGATAATTTTTGTAATGGCGACGGCGGTACAGGAAATTGGCGAGGCTTATTATCCTGAGCGACATATGATAAATGATGCGAACGCGAAGTACTGGGTTTATCGCTGGGCGGGCGTTCCGGTGCTGATAGCGTACTTTCTTTCTTACAAAAGCGCGCCTGCTCTTCCAGCAGTAATTCATAGTCGGCAGCGAGTTTAGACAATTGTCTGAGGGATTGTATCGCGTCCCTATGTATATACATCCTGTAACTAGGTGACATGTTACCATATACACGTTCCAATTTATCGCCATCGGACATATCTTGGCCGCGTCTCATTAACGTTAATATGGCGGTTAAATAATCTTTAAAAGATTCCCTTGGTTTTTGCAAACGAGCGCCTATTTCTTCTTCGATTGAAAAGTTATACCGAGGCGGAAGATATTGAAGTTTAAAGTCTTCTAAGAACTCGTCCCATGTACCCCATAATGTTTTATTATTCCGGAGCCAAAGCAGTGCTTTGTCTCTAAAAAGCTCAGGCAACGCGTGGAGCATATGTTCATCTTTAATCCCGTAACATACTTGAAGTTCTTTGACTCTTTCCAGGAAAAATACAGCGTCCGAGCTGCCATTAAAATGAATACCCCATTTCCTTATTTGAGCACAGATTTCCGCGGAAGAAATCTGAACGTTAGTGTCTCTTTGCGGTGGAGTGTTTCCCTTATTCGCGGAACCCGTTTGACCCTCTTTCAAAAAGGTGCTAATCCGTTTACGTACGTCCTCGACATTACCGGTAGCGTCTAACCCTAAAGACTCTGCTGCGGCATTTAAGTCCTCTTTTTTCAAGGTATATATCCACCCAAGAGGGTTTGGATTTTTGCCTTTATCTGCATCAGTCATTTTATAATTTATAATGTACCAAATTAAAATAAAAAAAAATGTATTGTAGTTGCAATTTATTCTCCTATCCTTTTACTCCCTCCCAGTTAATAAAGAATATGTACGTTTTACTATCCTTTAATAAAAACTTATCTCTATATATGTACATAAATTGTGTATCAATTTTCCTATCTTATTTTTTAAAAAATAAGTATACATGTATTCTGGCGGAAAACTGTGAAACTAGTCAAACAGTTTTATTAAACGCGGCGGAATTTTAATGTCGGATTTTAATTTTTAAATTTCTTAAAACACGGCCAAACGTTATGGGCGCCATTTATAACCTGGCTAGCCTACTTTTTATATATGACAAGGTGCCATTAGCTTATGTAACAACAGAGCAGGTTAGCAGGTTATAAAATTTGTCTTCTGAATGTCACCAAGATACACGGCACTCCTGGCTGCCTATATGATCAGGCGTCAATGTTGCGACTGATAAACGTCTTACCGGTGACAGCAATGTCAATATGTTCGGGCAGTTTAAGTTAAAACAGAAATATGACGGTTACAGTGTGGTGCCTTGGGGACAAAAGACTAAATACACATCGACTAGCACAGCGGAGAATAAAAAAACGTGAGTACTTCTTGTTGTTTTAATATAACTTGTTGCTCTTGAATATACTGCTTTCCCTATCTCATTGTCAAACGGTAAAAATAAAGGAAAACGCATGTAGAAATTCATTTGAAAAGAACAGACTAGTTAACTTTTATTTCAACTAAAACAATGTTAAATAACGTCAAACAATTAAACAGTTCTGTAATTAAACTATCGATACAATTGATACACAATTTCGTTTATTATCATTATTTTACAATTTACAACTTCTATGTACATAAGTATTATACAAAACAAATATACGTCAATGACCTCTATAAGTCACGTATGAAACTAAGTTAGGACGTAGATACCCTTTTAGTCCCTGAATTATCACTTACGGGTCCCAGAATATTCCATTTAAAAACATAAACAAAATGATACTTGGAATAAAATACACGTCGGTCAATTTCAAGTGAAACGTATGCTCAGGTTTGTTTAAATTATTTTACAACTAATTTCCATATATTGTCATGCCCGCAGGAGAATCTTTGCAAGTTTGTTACGACTAAAATTTATTCGACCGGCACGGATTTGAACGTCTAACCGATAGCTACACGTTGAAGTACTATTATCTCTATATTTGTGGTACAGAGCGCGAACGATATATTTGAATTTTTACGGCGCGTTACAAATAATATCGGAAATCTGACATTTCTAAAAAAACAAAGAATAAATATTAAATGCGGAAATATATATATAGTCACGGCATTTATAGCCTGACTTTGACGGGATTTATAGGTTGTAGCGGTAAAATGTCTGTTCCTCCACGACCCTGGGTCTGAATGGAAAAGGCACTTTCGGATGTGTTTAGCGGATTTTGAAACGATTATTTCACGGCACAGAAAGGCCTGAATATAATACGTTTCTAGGATTTAAACCAGACTCTCCCACGCCATCAAGGCTGAGTAGAGAAAGGTAAAGGCGGCGGTTGAATAGGAGAATAAAATGAACGAGACCCACTTGCTGGGGCCTTTATATATCCGTAAACCCCCCTATGTATGTAGGAAAAACTCGTTCAAAACATACAAATTGCGCGCGATTCGGACGTGAAATGCGCGACTACGAGCATGACGTATACCTTCGGTACTTTTCCATTGAAAATAAACAAATAACATGAATGATAATTACATATGAATATATACACAGGTCCGTCCAAAACATTTTATACAATACTTGAACAAAATAACACACATACATTTAATTTAATATTGATAAATAAATTAATTATGGACCTAAAAATGTTAGTTTGTACAATTAACGAGGGACTTCGTTACAAATTCAATATAAATTTTTATCTGTATTTTGTAAATATTGTTTTGGATACAATCCAGCAGTTGATGTGGTTTTACGTGAGCATTTAAATAAAAGCGAAATTTTATTCAATCCAAATTTTGCAGTCGGTGATAATGTTTAAACTTAGCATCAAACATATTTGGATTTAATAGATGATGGCTGATAATCTGCTTAGGTATAAACAGGTTTGTGTTAGAATATAAAATTAATCTCATCATCGCGTTTTCACTATTCAACAAATTATTTATTAATTTTAATCATATGTTTGTGTTATACACATTAGCTTTGTATTATTTTTAATATATTCAATTGCACAGCATAGAAATGTTAATAATAAATAGAACGCATTTGATGTATTTATTGAAGGCTGCCAACAGTATATAAATTTAGAGGGTGTTGTGTGTAAATTAGTGCCACGAATCCATAGTAGAGCTATACGAGAATGACATGGTCTAGCTTCGGATAAACTCCTAAAAATTCCGATATGTATTATTTGTAGAGAAATCAATTCAATATAAATTTTTATCTGTATTTTGTAAATATTGTTTTGGATACAATCCAGCAGTTGATGTGGTTTTACGTGAGCATTTAAATAAAAGCGAAATTTTATTAAATCCAAATTTTGCAGTCGCTGATAACACTGGTCAACAGTGAAATTGCTTCTTAGGTGAAAGTACCCAATCCTGAATGAATTCAACGTGCTGAACACGAATATCACATTGAAAAAAGTTGATTGGCTCACGTTCAAGAGATATTGACGTTTAGTCCATTGTATAGATGCTATTGCATAATGTAATGCAATTTAGTGAGAAATTACGAAATTTGGCGTCATATTGCATCACCCCTTCATGCAAAGAAGTTAATGCAGCATTTACTGTAAGTTTCCATTGAGAGTGTTGCGAAATTGATTGCGCAATATCAAGAAATAGCTAATTATAGTTTATTTATAAACTTCTTGGGGAATGACAAGGCAGAAAATTACAAGTGTCTGGTTGAGGATATGTTGGCTTTGTTTCATGAATTCGGCTGCAATATGTCCTTAAAGATCCACTTTCTTGATTCCCACTTAGATTTCTTTCCTGATAACTGCGGGCAGGTCAGCGATGAGCACTGCGAACGCTTTCATCAGGACATTGCCACCATGGAGCAACGGTACCAAGGCAAATGGTCTACGTCAATGCTAGCTGACTATTGTTGGACAATCAGTAGAGATGCTCCACAAGTCCACTACAAACGGCAGGCCAAAAGAAGTCGAAAGCCGGAAACAGACTAATGTTTTCTTACCATGTATTATAATATTGACATAAGTACACTTTTTCTGAAATATGCGTAAATGTTTTCTTACCATGTATTATAATATTGACATAAGTACACTTTTTCTGAAATATGCGTAAATGTTTTCTTACCATGTATTATAATATTGACATAAGTACACTTTTTCTGAAATATGCGTACATATTACAGAAAACCCGTAGCCAATTCAGCTTTTTCTTAGTCATTTTCGTGTTCAGCACATTGAATTCATTAAGAAATGACTATTTTCAGCTTGGAAGCATGAACTTTTCGAAAATTTGTTGCCCAGTGTAATGTTTAAACTTAGCATCAAACATATTTGGATTTAATAGATGATGGCTGATAATCTGCTTAGGTATAAACAGGTTTGTGTTAGAATATAAAATTAATCTCATCATCGCGGTTTCACCATTCAACAAATTATTTATTAATTTTAATCATATGTTTGTGTTATACACATTAGCTTTGTATTATTTTTAATATATTCAATTGCACAGCATAGAAATGTTAATAATAAATAGAACGCATTTGATGTATTTATCATCACCTGCTACAGCGATCGTAGATTGTAACATCCGGATGAAAATATAATACTTGATCAAAATTTTATCGCGACTCAAGACGCCGAAAATTTATATGGTGTTGATCATGAGTGACCACCAGCTCATAGATTCTAACGTTATCGAAACGAGTGAGGTGGAGCTATTAATCACGGATTTCGATGTGTATGTGGTAAATTAGTTTCTCTCCACCGCCATGGTAGAACCGTTTTTATTATACACCAGTCTCTATATCAACAATAATATTTCTAAATATATTAGTGGATTTGGCTACAATTTAGATATATAAACAACTTTGTAATATATGGGCTGCTATGTGTACTCGATTTGCATTTCCCGTAAAAATAAACATGTATTTCAGTTGTTGGTGTGGGGTTTTTCAAACGCCTCCCCACCCATCATCTAAAATATATAAACGCATTAAGAATGCATACATTGCATGTATAACATCATATCAGTGTCACAAGTGTGTTGTGTTGGGGGATATTGCATCACTTGGAATCGTTGTGTCAATAATGGATGAAGTAATTTTAAATGACATCCATGAACATTTCTTGTTTCGAGATGATGATCAAGATGATCAAGATGTGGAAACTTATTATAAGGAAACACTAAAAATAGAAGAATATGCACAAATTAAAAATATTTATCAATTACCAAATACCCAATTTTGTGCCATAGGTAATAATAGCTATTATGTATATGAAAATGAATATTTAAAACAATCTTATTTTGTACATATAAATTGTTGTAATAAATTAGGCTGCCAACAGTATATAAATTTAGAGGGTGTTGTGTGTAAATTAGTGCCACGAATCCATAGTAGAGCCTATACTAGAACGACATGGTCTAGCTTCGGATGAACTCCTAAAAATTCCGATATGTATTATTTGTAGCGAATCAATTCAACATAAATTTTTATCTGTATTTTGTAAATATTGTTTTGGATACAATCCAGCAGTTGATGTGGTTTTACGTGAGCATTTAAATAAAAGCGAAATTTTATTAAATCCAAATTTTGCAGTCGCTGGTAATGTTTAAACTTAGCATCAAACATATTTGGATTTAATAGATGATGGCTGATAATCTGCTTAGGTATAAACAGGTTTCTGTTAGAATATAAAATTAATCTCATCATCGCGTTTTCACTATTCAACAAATTATTTATTAATTTTAATCATATGTTTGTGTTATACACATTAGCTTTGTATTATTTTTAATATATTCAATTGCACAGCATAGAAATGTTTATAATAAATAGAACGCATTTGATGTATTTATTGAAGGCTGCCAACAGTATATAAATTTAGAGGGTGTTGTGTGTAAATTAGTGCCACGAATCCATAGTAGAGCTATACTAGAATGACATGGTCTAGCTTCGGATGAACTCCTAAAAATTCCGATATGTATTATTTGTAGAGAAATCAATTCAATATAAATTTTTATCTGTATTTTGTAAATATTGTTTTGGATACAATCCAGCAGTTGATGTGGTTTTACGTGAGCATTTAAATAAAAGCGAAATTTTATTAAATCCAAATTTTGCAGTCGCTGGTAATGTTTAAACTTAGCATCAAACATATTTGGATTTAATAGATGATGGCTGATAATCTGCTTAGGTATAAACAGGTTTGTGTTAGAATATAAAATTAATCTCATCATCGCGTTTTCACCATTCAACAAATTATTTATTAATTTTAATCATATGTTTGTGTTATACACATTAGCTTTGTATTATTTTTATTAATATATTCAATTGCACAGCATAGAAATGTTAATAATAAATAGAACGCATTTGATGTATTTATCATCACCTGCTACAGCGATCGTAGATTGTAACATCCGGATGAAAATATAATACTTGATCAAAATTTTATCGCGACTCAAGACGCCGAAAATTTATATGGTGTTGATCATGAGTGACCACCTGCTCATAGATTCTAACGTTATCGAAACGAGTGAGGTGGAGCTATTAATCACGGATTTCGATGTGTATGTGGTAAATTAGTTTCTCTCCACCGCCATGGTAGAACCGTTTCTATTATACACCAGTCTCTATATCAACAATAATATTTCTAAATATATTAGTGGATTTGGCTACAATTTAGATATATAAACAACTTTGTAATATATGGGCTGCTATGTGTACTCGATTTGCATTTCCCGTAAAAATAAACATGTATTTCAGTTGTTGGTGTGGGGGTTTTCAAACGCCTCCCCACCCATCATCTAAAATATATAAACGCGTTAAGAATGCATACATTGCATGTATAACATCATATCAGTGTCACAAGTGTGTTGTGTTGGGGGATATTGCATCACTTGGAATCGTTGTGTCAATAATGGATGAAATAATTTTAAATGACATCCATGAACATTTCTTGTTTCGAGATGATGATCAAGATGATCAAGATGTGGAAACTTATTATAAGGAAACACTAAAAATAGAAGAATATGCACAAATTAAAAATATTTATCAATTACCAAATACCCAATTTTGTGCCATAGGTAATAATAGCTATTATGTATATGAAAATGAATATTTAAAACAATCTTATTTTGTACATTTAATAATGAAGATGGCGGCATCGGACATGACTGCTGCGAGTGCAGAGTTATTAAAGTTAAGAAAAAGTGAATTAATAGACATTATCTTGTATAATCGTACCCCCGAAAGTGTGAATGGTAGTGTGATACAAGAATATTTAAATAAGAAGTGCAAGTGTTTGAAGGGTGATGCAACAGATGTCGATTCAAGTACGTCGGTGTTGCTGACGCGCTTTAAAAATCTGGAGGAAAAAATTGATGGTTTGGTGGGTGTAATAAATGACCAGCCTAGTTATGTAAACGTACAAAACACGAAAACATTATCCTTAGAAAATCAAGTTACTAACCTCAAACCTAAACAAGCGAAGATATCACGGCAGACGGCAACACTCGGGAACGATCGAGACCAACAGGCCGGCGCAGAAAATACTATAAACAGAATTCTGCGAGCAAGCAATCCCGCTATCAACAAACAACCAACAAAAACTGGTACGGAAAAACATGACTCGCCCAACACCACTGGGGAAGAAAAAATGACCCGGAGCGACGACTTTATCTTGGTTGAAAATAAGAGCAGGGAAAAACATAAACATAAACACAGATTTATTGAAGGTACAAGTAAACGCTCTATACTCAAAGCATCCGAAAGACATGCATGGATATTTGTTACGCGACTGGACAAAAGTGTAACAGAGAGCGTGCTGGAGAATGCACTGTTAGATGTATGTGAGAGTATTAAATGCGAAGAATTGTTCCTCAAAAGCAGAGATAGATTCGCATCGTTCCGGGTGCGCGTGCCATTTGAAGCGAAGGAGAAGCTGTTGGACAGTGACCGGTGGCCCGAGGGAGTGCGGGTGAATCGCTATTATTTTCCTAGGAGTGAGACGCTGAACAGTACGGCATCTAGCGATTTTTTCGATCGAACAGTGAAGGCTGCGGGTTCAACATAATGAATTTCAACATACAGGGCTTTAATAATAAACTTTTTGAATTAGAATTATTATTGACTCAACATAATATAAATGTGCTATGCCTTAATGAGACTTGGTGCGGTAGCGAACTCGACACATTCGCGTTTGGTGAATATAAGGTTGTCGCCACATATTCGCGGAAAAAATTCAAGAGGGGCGGTGTTGCCATTATCGCAAGAAAGACAATAAACGCGAGAATTATTAACTTTGATGACATAAGCCGGGATAAAGTGCTTGAAATCTGTGGTTGTGAAATTGAACGCGGTGGCAGCACCATTGTGGTTTGTGCGCTTTATCGGTCGCCGGATGCGGAGTTTGACGACTTTTTGAGGGATCTCGGTACAGTTTTGGACCGCCTGTACAAGACTGGTGGAAATTACGTAATATGTGGAGACATTAACGTGAACTTATTGAACGGTGCCGATAGAAGGGGTTCAGACCTGGTAAATGCATTTTTAGAATACAATATTCATCCAACAATATGGGAACCCACGCGTATATCGGGTACAAGTGCTTCTTGCATAGACAACATTTTTACGAATATGATCGGGTGTGCCACGTTGGTTGTGGACAGTTGCATCTCGGACCATACATATCAGATTATATCAATGACTGAGATGGGTGATGTGCGGGGTGACGTGGTGAAGGGACATAGATGCTACAGTGATGACAATATAGGGCTATTCAGACAATATATTGCGGCGGTTGACTGGGATGTGGTACTCGCGTCTGGTGTTGATGTGGATCACTTATTCGAATCATTTCACAAGAAAATAAGCGTAGCATTTGAAGCTGCGTTTCCGTTGAAGACCCGCATGAGGGCAGCACCGAGTGCAAGGAATGAGTGGATTTCTCCAGAACTGCGGGAACTGTCGAGACTGGTTCACGAGATGGAAAGAATTAGTAAGCAGATAAACAGTGAATTTTATAAAAGCCGTTACAAGATCGTAAAAGAGCTATACAGTAGGAGTGTAGCATATGAGAGGAAAACGTATAATAATAAGAGAATTATGGAAGCCAGCAACGTAAACAGGGAGTGCTGGGGCATAATTAATGAGCATAATAATAAAAAGACAAGAACCCCTATTGGAGATGTCAGGAATAGCAAAGGTGATATGGTGTCGGACACTATGGACAAGTGCAATCTGTTCAATGTGTACTTCAGCAATATCGGGGGCGACGCTGGCTCGCCGGGTGGCTCCGGAGTGGGGAGCGGATCGGGACCTACTTTTTATTTGCATCCCACCACCCCCTTCGAGATCTGTAGAGTGATCAATGAAAAATGTAAGAAAAAATCGTGGGGTATGGACAATATCCCCGGGTTCATAATAACAAAAATTGCGGACATGATTGCCGAACCACTCTCGGTGATAATAAATAGGAGTTTTTGTGAAGGTGTTTACCCTGGGATGCTAAAGGAGTCGCGAGTTATCCCGGTTTTTAAGAATAAAGGTGATGTGGAGTCGCTTTCGAATTATAGACCCGTGGCGCTGCAGTCACACTTTGGCAAGGTGTTTGAATCATGTTTTAACGCGAGACTGGCGGCATTCCTGGAGGGCAATGGCCTGTTGTCGGGGTGTCAGAATGGATTCCGTTCCGGCTTCTCGACTCGGTCGGCGGTGGGCCAGATGCTGGGTTATGTTCATGATGCGCTGGAGGATAGGAGGATGGTATTGGGGATGTTCTTCGATATGACCTCCGCTTTTAATGTGATAGATCACGGGCTGCTGCTTGGTAAGCTTTCGGCCGCTGGCGTTCGGGGGGTCCCGCTGGATTGGGTGGGATCCTATGTAGCGGATCGGGCACAGAGGGTGGAGATTGATGGTGTGCGGTCCGACTTAGAATTCACGAACGCGGGAGTGCCTCAGGGCTCGTGTTTGTCGCCGACGCTCTTTAATGTTTTCGTGAACGATTTGCCGCTGGCCCTTGGCGCGTCGGGCTCTCCAGTGCTTTACGCGGACGACTCGAGCGTTGTGGTGTCGGCGCGGACGGAGGAGGATTTGGTGGCGGCGGCTGGGGGATGCGCTAGAGACATGTTGGAGTGGTGTGGGGCTAATGGTATATCCCTCAACACTACGAAGACGCACATCGTCCAGTTTCTACCTAGGAATAAGACGGTGCTCTCCAGCTTGCTGATAAGAGTTGGGAACGTGTCCTTAGAAAATTTGACTAGCACAAGATTTCTGGGCGTACACATCGAC
The DNA here is from genome assembly GCA_963170755.1 of Amphimallon solstitiale. Lineage (NCBI taxonomy): Eukaryota > Metazoa > Arthropoda > Insecta > Coleoptera > Scarabaeidae > Amphimallon > Amphimallon solstitiale. The sequence goes on along the minus strand of OY720677.1, from coordinate 48,152,082 downwards.
CAGAAGCTGACGTGGGATGTACACATTCAGAGTATGATTCCAAGGATCAGGAGGGGATGTTTCCTTATGCGGAGCGTTCGTGGTACCGTCTCTATGGACGTGCTGAGGTTTATATACTTTGGGCTGATCCAGTCAATAATATCGTACGGGGTGATATATTGGGGTGCTGCGAGTGGGGCAAACGATGTCTTCATATCTCAAAAGAAGGCACTGCGTAGCATGCTGGGGTTGGGACCGAGTGCGTCTTGCAGGGAACATTTCCGTAAGCATGGTATAATGACACTGCCCAGCCTCTATATATACTCTCTGCTAGTATTTGTCAGGGAGCAATCTCCTATCAGGAGGAAGGACCAGCACAATCAAAACACAAGGAATGGAGAAGACATATCACTCCCGTTCTGTCGATTGGCGGTGTCGCAGAGTGGACCGAGGTATATGGGAGCCAAATGTTTTAATAAAATGATGAGTTTAAACAGCGAGCTGTGTGAGTGGAATAATTTAAATATATTAAAAAAAAAAACTGAAGACGTTCTTAGTAAATAAGGCTTATTACTCAATACAAGAATTTATGAATGATAAAAGCTAACATGCCATTTATGTCCGTTTGTCTTAAGAAAGTAAGTATTGTTCTTTACCATGATTCTTTTGTATTTTTGTATTTGTTATACAATATGTATGTGTGACACTGTCAATATTTCCGGTGTGAAATTTCATGACAATAAAGTTATTATTATTATTATTATTATTATAAATTGTTGTAATAAATTAGGCTGCCAACAGTATATAAATTTAGAGGGTGTTGTGTGTAAATTAGTGCCACGAATCCATAGTAGAGCCTATACTACATAGGTTCCCAAAGTGGGCGATAACGCCCCCTTGTGGGCGCTGCAGGTCTAAAGGGGGGCGGTAAGAGACCCAGAAAAAAAATGGGGGCGTTGTGTAAAGGCTTAGGGGGCGATTTGTAATTTCATCTAGAATCTAGGAGGACTCTTAGACACCGACTGAGCTCTCGACTCTCGACTAGGGATGGGCGATAAACATCGATGTTCATTGAACATCGATATTTTAGGATCGATGTTCGATGTTTTTGCATCGATGTTTGCAATTTAGATTTATCGATAAACTATCGATGTTAGAAGAAATATAGTGAACATCGAACTTTTAAGCTTGACAAAATGTATTTGCACTAATCACAAAATAAAACAGCGTCCTCTGTTGACAAATACAAAAATGTTTCCAAATTAACAGCTCACATACAGGCTACGAGGATGTAAAATTGTCTACGAATAAAAGAAGTATTTAAATTTCACAGTGCTATATCATATAAATTCGAATATTTCATTTTAGGCTCTTTTAAATATTACTCAGTATAAATATTTAAATAATATATAATTAAATACATAAATTTATAGTACTTTTAATGTGCAGAATAAAAGTTAAATTATGTATGCATGCAGAATAAGTGAAGGAGGTAAACGTATTTTCATAGAAAAAGAAGGGAGATAGACATTACCGATGTATACTTCTTCGGGAAATTCCCTAGTGCGTACAATCATACACGACGATACACGTATTAAATGCAAGATGACACATCAGAAATATAAAACCATATCCATATGTATCTCGGTATTTGCCAGCGTAGTCAAAAAAAAATGCAAGACTAAAATCCCAAATAAAAATCGTTCTCTTAAAAAGCTTTGATACACGTAAATGTATATATTTTTTAAGTATTAGACGATTTAAGTCATGTGGTTGTTTCATGCGTAATTGCATAATATTGTTTTTTTATATAGTTTTTTTGAGTAGTTTCTAAAGTTAACTACATATTATAAATGTATATATTTCTTTTATTATTTTTTTTGAATAGTGATATCTTTTATATCATTTTGTTAAGGACGTAAATTAATTAAGTTATAATAAAGTTTTTGTTAAACTGCCAAAAAATAAATCTATAAATATAATTATCGATGTTTAAAAACATCGATGTTTGGTAGTCGATATTTTGCAACCATCGATGTTGATCAACGATGTTAACATCGATGTTTGATATCGATGTTTACCCACCGATGTCCCATCCCTACTCTCGACTACAGCTTGTGAACATCAACTAATATTAATTAAGAGATTGCTCAAACCAACTCGGTTCGATATTTCTCTCCGAGTAGTTCATATATCTGTCCTGTTTTATTGAATAAATAAAATAAAAAACATATCAATCGGTCGCTCCGTTTCGAAACGAAAAGAGACACAAACAAACAAATAAAAAGGCAACTGTATCAATCGGCTGGTTCATAGAATACTTGTTCTTACTTGTTGAGTACGATTGAGCGTCGAATGAGATAAACGAGTTTATGCATGTTTGTCTTATTCCTGTCGGTGCGTGCTGCTTATGCAATCCTATATAAACAACGTAATATTTATTTTATTTTCATTTGCGGTTTCGCGCGTAATAGATAAGCAGTACTTAAGTTCAACACTTATACTTACGTATTTCTCAAAACAAAACAATGTCGGAAGTAAAAAAGAAGAGACGGCAATACTGTGCGGAATATATTAAATTCGGATTCATTGAAAATCCTACAAACCCATCGTCGCCTTTGTGCCTTCTATGCCTAAAAACATTTTCGAATGAAGCAATGAAGCCTTCAAGACTTCAAGATCATTTGAATAAAATGCATCCAGATAAGAAAGACAAGAATGTAGCATATTTTCAAGACCTAGAGAAGAAGCATAATACTCGGCCAAGTGTAGCAAAACTCTTTTCGGCGGCTGCTAAGCAAGATGACGACGGACTTCGAGCTTCGTACAACATCTCTTTGTTAATTGCTCAAAAAGGCAAACCACACAACATCGGAGAAGTGTTAATTTTGCCAGCAATAAAGGAAGTAATAACTACTGTGCTTCATAAACCGGCCGCAGATATTATCGGAAAAATTCCTTTGAGTAATAATTCTGTGCAAAGACGAATTGATGAAATGGCCGGAAACATAGAAGAATCATTGTGCAATCATCTGAGGACTAGTCAATTCTCAATTCAGCTCGATGAGTCCACTTTACCAACTAATGAAGCATTGTTGCTGTCTTACGTGAGGTTTATTAAAGATGAGAAAATATGTGAAGAACTATTGTTTGCTAGAAATTTAGAGACCGATACAAAAGGCGAAACCATATTCAATACATTGGAAAAGTTTTGTGATGAGAAAGAGATTCCCTTGAAAAATATTATATCAGTTGCTACGGATGGCGCTCCGGCTATGACAGGGTGCCATAAAGGCTTCATAGCGTACGTAAAAAATAAAATTCCAGATGTCCTTGCTGTACATTGCGTTATTCATAGACAACATTTGGTTGCTAGAAATTTAAGTGAACGACTATTTCAATCACTGCAATATGTCATCAAAGCAGTCAATAAAATCCGTAACTGCTCTTTGAATGATAGATTATTTCATCAGCTTTGTGTTACTAATGACGAAGATTTCAACCGTTTGTTGTTTCATACCGAAGTTCGTTGGCTATCAAGAGGCAATTGTCTGACTCGATTTTACAACCTGTTTGACTCTGTGATAGAGTTTTTGGAAACTAAAGATACAGAATTGCGCAACAAGCTCATTACATCAAAAAATGATATAGCTTACATGACAGACCTGTATAAATTGTTCAACAACATGAATCTCCAACTGCAAGGCGATGAACTAAATTTAATTAAAACAAAAAATGTCGTTGCTGCTTTCGCAGCCAAACTGCTTCTACACAAAAAGAATATGGGCAGACGTGAGTTTCATAATTTTCCGAATTTATCAGTATCCTGCAGTAACGACGACTTGTTTGCCTACTGCCAACATTTGGAAAAGCTCCACATTGACTTCACCGAACGATACCAGGATATTTTGAACTTGGAAATACCAGACTGGGTGTTGGATCCGTTTTCAAATGTCAACACAGCAATATCACCACATCTGGAAGAAGAACTTATAGAATTGACAACGAACGAGGAAATAAAAATCAAGTTCAAAAATGGCTACCAAGAATTTTGGCTACAAAAACCGATCCCGCAATTGTACCCTGGATTGTGGTCAATCATTCAACGATTCTTGATAGCATTCCCATCGTCATATTTGTGTGAACGTGGATTTAGTGCTGTAGCAACGCTGCTTACTAAAAAGAGAAATCGTTTGCATGTTACCGAACGTGGTGACTTGCGGCTGTTCTTGAGTAAATTGGAACCTGATATCAACAAACTTATTAGATAGATAGTGTTGAGTTGTGTCTGTAGAGGAACGGTCGCTATGCCCAAGTGCGATATTTGTTTCTTGAGTGTCTCACGTTATGATGATTCTATAATGTGTGCGGCACCTCTATGTGCTAAAACTTTACATATAAAATGTACAAACATTACGACTGAAGAACTATGTGATTTAAAAACATCTGGAAATATAAAAAGCTGGCGGTGCAGTGTGTGTGAAGAGAAACAGGCTCCCTTCCCGCAAGAAAAACCTACAGCGAATTTGCAAGTACCTCTAGTTAACGACTCCAATGTCATGAGCGGTATTAATATCGAGAATATTATGGCTACTAAGATAAAACAAGCAATCAATAGCGTTACAGAGGAAGTTATAAACTTACTAAAAGTTGAAATAAATAAACTACACATGTATAATGGAAACTTTTCGGATGAATTAGATAAATTGCGTGCGGAAATAACTACATTAAAAAGAGAGAATTCCAATTTAAAAAGAGAACTTATTAATTTTAAAACGTATTCCGCATCTTCCGTAAAAGATTATAATCCTACACCTGCAATTGATTCTAATGCGCTACAAAAACAGAATTCAAAAAACACGAATCTTACAAAAAAAGTTGATATGCACTCACTAGAAAATCGGAATACGGAAATAAATGTAAATAATGATGACAAAATACCAAATAAGAAGTCGTATACAGAGATTCTCAAAACTTATGAACTGCAGAAATGCGACGCAGAGGTTACCGACACTGAACAGGCGGGTTCTCAGGTTGTTATGAATCGCAGAAGAATGCCCTCCGAAGAGAAAGAATGGATTAAGGTGCAAACAAAGAAAACGCAGAAAAAGAATAAATTATCTGTTACTGGTAGTTCCACCACAACTAAGATAAGGGCAATTCCAAAACAATCATACATGTTCGTATCAAGAATACAACCCACCACAGAAGCATCTGATATCAAGACACATTTGGCTGACTTTTTTCCAGAAGTGGTAGTGGAAGATCTCACATCATCTCATCCAGAAGTATACAAATCTTTTAAAGTAACCATTAACCAGTCTAACTTCGAAAAGGCTCTGGATCCGACCATGTGGCCTTCAGGGGCATATGTTTCGAGGTTTTTTCACCCACGTCGCGGGAATACAAACCGAACGTAGGAGTTCATTGTAATTTAAATAATGACATTGACTATAATTTCTTACTACTTAATTGTCGATCACTTACTCACGATAAGGCTGATGCAATTACTACAGATTATTTAAATTATTATAATATTAATTTTTTATGTTTCACAGAGACCTGGTTAACTTCAAACTCTGTGAGTTACATCCATATCCAGGATTTTGCTTTGAGGGCCAGCTATTCTCGTACTAATCGAAAGGGTGGGGGAGTTGCTATTTTGGCTAGGAAAGGAGTAGAGGTGACAGAGGTTAATACAAATGATTTTTCGGTGGAGGGTGTAACTGAGTTTTGCGGTGTGTATTGGAAGGTGAGGCTTTCTTCTATATTAGTAGTTCTATGTTATAGACCACCGAATAATTCTGTTGAGGATTTTTCTGTATTTTTTGAAAGTATTACAAATTTATTAGACAACTTATTTATGGTTGATATCCCAATTATTGTTCTCGGTGACTTTAATATAGATCCTGTCAGAGATCATACTCAATATCAGATATTGAGAAACATTTTGCAGACCTATAACCTTTACAATATTGTAAGTACACCAACTCGTGGGAATTACATCCTTGATCATTTTTTCATCAATCATAATAGGGATCATGCAAAAATATTAGTTGTAGACAATCATATATCAGATCACAGAACAGTGCTAGTAAACGTTCCTCAACTATTTAGTGCTCTTAATGGGTGTCCCATAGTTTACAAAAGAAAATTTAACAAGGAAAATGTGGATCGCTTTGCATCTGATTTGATGTGTGAAGACTGGAGCGGAGTGTATGATCATTCCAATTTTCAAGAATGTTTTGATAGATTCACTAGAATTTTTCTGTATTATTTTAATCTGCACTTCCCAATACAAAGATCGCGGGCCGTACACGCAAATAAGCGCTGGGTCAATAGTGAAGTGATTACATCATCAAGCGAACTAAAGTCTTTATATTACCTTCGGTTAAAATATCCGGTTCTAGATGATTACTATAAAAAAGCTAAGATTGAACACCAATATTTAGTAGATCATACAAAGCGGACATATTATCAGAACAAAATATTTAGCTCAGAAAACCCACACAAAACAGCCTGGTCTGTTATTAAAGAATTATCAAATGCTGTACCAGATGGATCCAACTATGAAATAAAAATAAACAACAAATTACTTTTCAACCCCAACATAATAGCTCAGCATCTCAATGAATTCTTCTTATGTGCCCCATTAAATAATAGCTTATTCCAGTCAACGAGCAACACTACTAACAACAATTCTACTCCCCAAAGAGTAAACAAAACCATTTTCTTAGAGCCAATATCTTTCAACGAACTTTCCTATATCATATTAAATAAATTAAAAAATTCTCATTCATCTGGTCCTGACGAAATTCCATCATTTGTAATCAGGGCGATTTATACCTCTATTATACCTGTTCTATCATACCTCATTAATATGTCTCTCCAGCAAGGGAAATTCCCACATATTCTGAAAACTACTAAAGTAGTTCCTATACATAAGGGTGGAGACAAGTCATCTATGGGAAACTACAGGCCGGTTGCACTTACATCCTGTTTTTCAAAAATATTTGAATATTGCTTCTTAGATAGATTAAATAACTTTTTGGTTAAAAATAATATACTGAGCAATTACCAACATGGCTTCAGGAAAGGCCGGTCAACTACTACCGCCCTTAATGCTTTTTATAATTTTATTGTCACTGCCATTGATGAGGGTACTTACCCTGTTGCAATGTTTCTTGATTTAAGTAAGGCTTTCGACTGTGTGGACCACAGTCTTTTGATAAACAAGTTAGAAATCTTGGGGATCAGGGGTGTTGCTCTTGATTGGATAAAATCTTTCCTCATGGGTAGGAGGCAATATGTTAATATTACCTATCGCAGTTCAAACAGAATTAGTAGCCATAACTCTGAGATGATGACGAGTGGCAGAGGTGTGCCCCAGGGTTCAGTACTGGGACCAGTGCTATTTCTGCTCTTTATTAATGACCTACCGCAAATTGTTTCAGACACCTTCATCACAATTTATGCTGACGATATTGCGCTGGTTACTGCTGCTTCAGATGACCAAATTCTTACTATAAAATGCAACAGTATATTGAACACTGTTTCTGAATGGTTTATGAAAAACAAGCTCATTCTTAACAATTCCAAAACCACCTATATAAGATTCCATCCTTATCAATTTCAGGCGGATAAGGAGTTTTATTTGAACCTCAATCTTAACGGTAATAGGATGGTGAGAAGTGAAAATTACAAGTTTTTGGGGGTGTGGATGGATGAATTGTTAAGTTGGAAACATCACTGTGAGACACTATTAGCAAAACTGAACTCATTTTGTTTCTTGTTCAGATCCTTACGGGCGGTTTTGACTGAGCAGCAGCTGATGGGCTTGTATCATGCATACATTGCAAGCAGATTGAGGTATGGTATTGGGTTTTGGGGTACTTCGGCATTGGCTGCTGATATTTTTATATGTCAAAAGAAGATTGTGCGAATTATAGCTGGTGTCGGGCCCTCTCACTCTGCCAAACCCTCTTTTATTGACCTGAACATCTTGACTCTGCCATGTATATTAATAGAAGACCTGGCAAACCACGTACATAATAATAAACATGATTATACATTAAATCGTGATTTGCATGGTCTCAGTACGAGATCTGGGGATAATTTCGTAATACCTAAATCAAGACTAAAATTACATCAGTACTCTCCCCAGGTACTCGCATTAAGAGTATATAATAAGTTACCATCAGTTATTAGGCATCTACGACCCAAACAGTTTAAGAACCGATTGCATCAGGTTTTGTCGGTGAAAGCTTATTACTCCCTACAGGAGTTTTTGGATTGTAATTTTAGAGTATAATCTTAAATACATGTACCTAGTTTTAAGTTCTACACTAACAGCAATAATAAGGCTAAATCCTTTGTATTGAGTGATCTGTATATTTGTATTTTTTACTTTTTAGTTTCTTTTTTTAAATGACTTGTCCAACGTACCAATGTATAACTTGGATTAATAAACTATACTATACTATACTATACTACTAAACAGCATCAGATTCATCCTTCACATTAGTTTTTATATTAGAATCGATTATGTTTGTTTTATTTTGAATTTTGAATAAAAGATACTTTGTCTGAATACTATAAAGTTGCGTTTCAATAATCATTCTCATTGGCAGGTGTAGCCCGTAAAAGTTAACTTGAGACCTGAGCGCCGTTGTGTACTACCTACTACGCTCAGGTCTCAAGTTAACTCATTCATTCTAAACGAGACTTTTACTATAACCCATAGTAAAAGTCTCGTTTAGAATGAATGTTTAATCTCCGCTAATATAGCTCACAATAATTAATTTAATTTGAAGTTATAGTGGTTTTTGAGTAGGTGAAAAAATGGGGGCGCTAAAAAATAATTTATTCTCAAAGTGGGCAGTAGGCAAAATAAGTTTGGGAACCACTGCTATACTAGAACGACATGGTCTAGCTTCGGATGAACTCCTAAAAATTCCGATATGTATTATTTGTAGCGAATCAATTCAATATAAATTTTTATCTGTATATTGTAAATATTGTTTTGGATATAATCCAGCAGTTGATGTGGTTTTACGTGAGCATTTAAATAAAAGCGAAATTTTATTAAATCCAAATTTTGCAGTCGCTGGTAATGTTTAAACTTAGCATCAAACATATTTGGATTTAATAGATGATGGCTGATAATCTGCTTAGGTATAAACAGGTTTGTGTTAGAATATAAAATTAATCTCATCATCGCGTTTTCACTATTCAACAAATTATTTATTAATTTTAATCATATGTTTGTGTTATACACATTAGCTTTGTATTATTTTTAATATATTCAATTGCACAGCATAGAAATGTTAATAATAAATAGAACGCATTTGATGTATTTATTGAAGGCTGCCAACAGTATATAAATTTAGAGGGTGTTGTGTGTAAATTAGTGCCACGAATCCATAGTAGAGCTATACTAGAATGACATGGTCTAGCTTCGGATGAACTCCTAAAAATTCCGATATGTATTATTTGTAGAGAAATCAATTCAATATAAATTTTTATCTGTATTTTGTAAATATTGTTTTGGATACAATCCAGCAGTTGATGTGGTTTTACGTGAGCATTTAAATAAAAGCGAAATTTTATTAAATCCAAATTTTGCAGTCGCTGATAATGTTTAAACTTAGCATCAAACATATTTGGATTTAATAGATGATGGCTGATAATCTGCTTAGGTATAAACAGGTTTGTGTTAGAATATAAAATTAATCTCATCATCGCGTTTTCACCATTCAACAAATTATTTATTAAGTTTAATCATATGTTTGTGTTATACACATTAGCTTTGTATTATTTTTAATATATTCAATTGCACAGCATATAAATGTTAGAACGCATTTGATGTATTTATTGCTTATATCATTTTAATTAGCTTCAAATTACTTACCTAATTCTATTTTAATATATTCAATTGTAGAAGATGTTGAAAATGAAGTTGTGCCACATAGAAATGTTATTGATTATACATCATTAAAATGTAAACAAGAAAATTATTATATCATTTTAATTAGCTTCAAATTACCTGCCTAATTCTACAACATTTTTGTCTTAGAAAAAGAAAACATAACTATGTCTGCATAAGTGTCTTCAATATTGTTTGTATTATGTAAAAGTGTTTATTTGAATTAATGTGCTAATTAATTTAACTTTTGGATAATGAAAATGCGTTCATGTAATAACTTAAGTACTGATCAACTAGGCTCATATAGATATTTTTTCAATATCGCTTGTATTCGGATCAATGTGCTAATTAATTTAGCTTTTGGATAATGAAAATGAACTCATGTATTAATTTACGTATTGATCTATATAATTGAATGGATAATCAATCTAATTTATTAAGCGCTTTTCTAATGTAGGAGGTGTTACATACCTCTTTTACTATTGTTTATTATTAATATGAAGTAGTGGAGCTAGAATATATTACATACAGTAGAGTCTCGATATAGTGGACACACCATATAGTGAACTATCCACTGCAGTGAACAGTGAAATATTAGTATTGGCCTCGAAATAGTGAACAAATTGTACCTCGCTAGAGTGAGTTGCACAAGCACATACACAGGGACTTCCCCGGAAAGCGTAAAGGCGTACGTATGTGTAATGCGTTTATTCCGCAGTTCAGATTTAGCAGTTACTCGGGGAGTTTCGGTGTATTGCAGTGAATATTTTTGTAATACAAGTTAACAATTACGAAGACGTACTGTGAAGTGTACATTGTGTTTATGTTTTCCAAATGTCTCACGCTAAAAGGAAGCATCTAACATTGGAAGAAAAGGCAGAAATCTTAGAATCATTGCAACAGGGTGTTGCATCTGTACTATTATCCAGGAAATATGGAGTTGCTAAATCGACAATAACTTCGATAAGAAACAAAAGGCGTATGATTTTGAAAACGATTGATAGTACGTTTAGTGGGCCCGGAAAAAGAAAAACGTTAAAACTATCGGTTTATCAAAAAATGGAAAAAGCTCTTTACAAGTGGTTTTTGAAACAAAGAGAACGACACACGATTATAACCGGAGAGATACTTAAAGAGAAGGCAAAGGTGCTTCATGCAAAATTTTACACAGGTTCCTTTCATGCAAGCAACGGTTGGCTGCAGAAATTTAAAAAAACGCTACGGCATAAGGTTTTTAAAACTTGCTGGGGAGAAACTGTCATCCCAGCCAGAACTAATCGCTCCATTTAAAGAAAAATTATCCGAAAAAATAACAGAACTTCAACTTAATTTAGAACAAATATATAATGCGGATGAGTCAGGTTTATACTGGAAACTCTTTCCTGATAAAACTTATGTCTCGTCGTTAGAAAAAACAGCTCCTGGAAGAAAAGCAGAAAAACAAAGAGTAACATTCTTAGCTTGTACGAATGCCTCTGGAAAACACAAAGTCAAGTTGCTAGTCATAGGAAAAGCTAAGAATCCTCGAACACTCAAAAACTTCAATCGTCCTGTTAATTATGACCATTCCAAAACAGCGTGGATGACAGCAGAGATTTTTAAACGTTGGTTTAAAAACAAATTTATTCCTGAGGTAAGTTTGCAGATGTTTTTATGCAGCGTCTTCACATGCAGTTTTAGGTAAAAGAGTTTTTAGAAAGTCAAGGTTTGCCAATAAGAGCATTATTATTGTTAGACAATGCTCCAAGCCATCCACCAGTAGAAGAACTTAATAACATTGATGAATGCATTACGGTAATGTATATGCCACCGAACGTCACCCCATTGATCCAACCTATGGATCAAAATGTGATACGTTTGGTAAAACTATTTTATCGTAAAAAATTGTTATCTGACGTGGTTACCAAAAATGACATTGGAACAGCGTTAAAAGCCGTAACTCTAAGAGATGCTCTTATAAACTTGAATTTGGCCTGGGAAAAATTAAACCCAACAGTAATTAGAAAATGTTGGCATAACATATTACCAGAAACAAACGATTATGATGATGAAGAAGAAAACATTCCGTTAAGTGTTTTAAAGTTACGATTGAATGATGAAGATCCAGAATATGCACAGTCTGAAGTTATGAATATCTTAAACCTCATAAACTCTGAAGTAAAAAAATTAAATGCATATCTACTTGCATAGGTTCTTAAAATTAATTTACAGGTTTATGATCGACATGATGTTCAAGTTTGGAATGAGGACCGTCAGTTAGAAAATGAGAAAGATGAAGTCACAACTGAAATTGAAAATGAAGACAGCGTTGGTGATGACGATGAAACTGTGACTGACAAGTTGATTTCCACTGATGAAGCACTGAAATCTTTGAATACGGTTTTTCAGTGGGCTGAAGAAAACCCAAATGAAATAGAATATTCTCGTGTAATTGCCCTTCAACATTTGAGAACTAAGTTGGTTCAAAAAATGTACAATAAGCCAACAAAGCAAATAAAAGTAACAGATTTCTTTCAATCCACTGACTAACTTAATTTTGCATATGTATTTTTTTTCTACTGTATTACATAGTTATTAAGCACTATTACTGCTATTCATTTTTTTATTTTATTATAAGGTTTAAGCATTAAAATATGAAGTGCTAAGTTAATAAAGTAATAAACACCTTGTAAGTATTCCTATTGAGCGTTCTTAACTGCACTCCAAATAGTGAACAACCTCGGTGGAGTGATAAAGCCATGCATTAATTAGTTCACTATATCGAGACTCTACTGTAATTTCAATATATTTTTTTTGTATTACCAATAAATCATAGATGGGTTTAATAAAATATGTACAAATGTTATATACAAGTATACAAATATATAATACACTTCATATAATTTTATTTCATTTATAAATATGTGTTATATGTAAGTAAATACATGAATCTCGACATTATAAATTGTATTGAAATATATGTAATCAGATGATGTGAAAATTAGTATTGGTTTTAATGACTATATTGAGCATCATTCTTTTATGAACCAGTATCCTGATGATAGTATATTATGGGTCTCCGGAATTATGTGTCTTATCATAGTGATTTAATGCTATCTTTGTTTGTGATATGGTAGAAAGCTAGTGCCTGTCGGCTTGAAGCGGATTTTGTTCAACAATTGTTTCTTTGTTTTCCAAATCATCACATTCCACCTCACATATGTGAGAATCAGTATACCAACCTTTAAATGTGAGACCATCTTAAATGCCCAATTACTCCCTCTCTCCGAAAACTCTTCCGATTTCGACTTTATAATATCGGCCACCTGGTCAAAAACGTCCTCCAAATCAGAAGACTCGGTAACAATGATGTATCGAATATTAAATGATTTTAAGTCGATTATTTCCTCATCTGCTATCGCTTTAACATAATGAGCAAATATCTCCAACTGCACCTTAATGCCCGACACAGCCCTAGCCAGAACATCTTTAATTAGGCGGCACACTTTAATTTTCAAATCTGCCAAAAGGTTAATATATCATAATTTTTATTACCTAAAATTTTATAACTAGAAATACGATTTCTAAAACTACTATTGATTTTGAACACTCCATCCGGCAGCATAAATGTGTTATTATTTAAATGCTGTTGTAAGCGGAGATGTCCCCTATATAAATAATTATTAGGAAAACTCAACCCACAACAGCTTACCTGAGACACATCTCGACTAGTAGATGGAGCAGCATCCGCAAGTCTACTAGAACAAGTGGATGGTACAACATCTACTTAAACCCTCTTCTTAGATAATCCACCAACATGCTCACACGACTCCACACCCTCACCGCAAGTAGCACAACGAGAATTGTGGTGGAGGGTGTTTACATGCCGCTTCAAGTTATCACGCCGGGTTAATGTTTTCTTGCATATGATGTAATTCGTTTCTACAAAGAAGCAAGTAAAAATGAAATAATTAATAATTCAAAACATTTTATAAAAATGTACGATTAACTTGAAGCATCGCTGTATCTACTTAAAATATATTTAAAAAACACTAGTAAATAGCGTTGTACTTCTATTTTTAATATATTCAATTGTAGAAGTTGTGCCACATAGAATTGTTATTGATTATACATATGGATATAATTAAAATGTAAACAAGATGTAAAAGTGTTTATTTGAATTAATGTGCTAATTAATTTAATTTAATGGATATTCAATCTAATTTATTAAGCGCTTTTCTAATGTATGAGGTGTTACATACTTCTTTTACTATTGTTTATTATTAATATGAAGTAGTGAAGCTAGAATATATTACATAATTTCAATATATTTTTTTGTATTACCAATAAATCATATATGGGTTTAATATAATAGAAATGTTATATACAAGTATACCAATATATAATACACTTCATATAATTTTATTTCATTTATAAATATGTGTTATATGTAAGTAAATACATTAATCTTGACATTATAAATTGTATTGAAATATATGTAATCAGATGATGTGAAAATTAGTATTGGTTTTAATGACTATATTGAGCATCATTCTTTTATGAACCAGTATCCTGATGATAGTGTATTATGGGTCTCCGGAATTATGTGTCTTATCATAGTGATTTAATGCTATCTTTGTTTGTTATATGGTAGAAAGTTAGTGCTTGTCGGATTGAAACGGATTTTGTTCAACAATTGTTTCTTTGTTTCCAAATCATCACATTCCACCTCATATATGTGAGAATCAGTATCGGTATAACATGGTTCTCCAAGCGGTTGATATTTATTTACATCTACTGGAGCATCTTCTTAAAAGTGTGTGAATATCGTGTGGACATTTCAATTAAAATCAAATCGGCTGATGGTGCTATCAAATGATACATATAATAATTTGTATAACTTGCAACCGCTTTGTGAATATATTTCAACGATTCTACTTAATATTTTCTCATAGTTATCAAGTATAATTAGTATATATAACATCAATTATTACTATGAAAATTGTACAGAGCTCTTCAAATCCTACATCAACCGTTTAAAGCTCATTGGAAGCTGTATATTACATGTTTCAAAGATATTCAGAAGCCGTTCAAAGCTCTTCAGAAGCTGTTCAAAGCTGTTCGAAGCACTTCAGAATCTGTTCAAAGCTCTTCAGAAGCCGTTCAAAAGCTCTTCAGAAGCTGTTCGAAGCTCTTCAGAAGCTGTTCAAAAGCTCTTCAGAATCCGTTCAAAGCTGTTCAGAAGCCGTTCAAAGCTCTTCAGAAGCCGTTCAAAGCTCTTCAGAAGCTATTTAAAGCCGATCAAAAGCTGTTCAAAGCCGGTCAAAAGCCGTTCAAAGCGCTTCAGAAGCCAACTGTATCAATTTTAATAAACTATGCTGCCGCTTCAAATTGAGTAAGTATCCCTACTATCTTTAATATTTGATATAACACTCCACAGCGTAAACCAGTCTCAGTGTGTCTAAGTATCAGTTCATTTGTGCACTTAATTTCTCATAAACATTAAAATGGAGGCTAGTAAGATTTTAAACAATTACAAATAAAATAATAATTCTATAATTTTTAATTCTTTCCAGAAACTTATAATGAATTTATTGATGAATCTCTTAAAATGATTGGTGGCAACATCGTTAAGGAAAAACAACTAATTGGACAGGCATCATACTTTTTAAACAAAAGTGGTTCCAAGTGGCTCAACATCGGCCCTAGTTCAGCAGCTGGATACGTCCCCATCATTCAGCTTCGTTCCCCGACAAGCTGTATATATTCTAAGTATTAATAAAACTCTGTGGTTGTTTGTATGCATTAAAAATAGGGAGCAATATCTCCATCGTGCACATTAACTGTTGATAAAGTGCTGCAGATATACTTTGAAGAGTTATTACAGAGCTTTACATATGTATTAAAGGACTTTGAAGGTGTTGCTGTGGTATGGGGTGTAGAAACATCCAAAATCTTCAGTGATTACCTATATTGTATTAATTTCATAATTGCTATATATTACTGGTATATATAGATGGTGTCACACTTAAAACAGATGATAGTAGTATTTTTTATGTTTAGCACTAGTAATCGATCTCACGCATATATACAAGAGGGATTTAATAAAGTATTTAGCATGGGAATAATTATTGAAAATTTCATATATAAAGCGGAAAATTATTTATTTTTTCTTTATAACGCTGCATTTTTACCAATTCGACTCACTAGTGTCAATAGTTTACATAATACAGTCCTGAAACAATAATTATACTGCATTCTTCTACACTTTATAATTGTATACCTCATTGGTGGTGACGCTTCAAATGCTTGTTGATTAAATGATGTCAATTTTATACGTTTATATTCAGGAAGTTGGCAATAGCTTTGGGTATAAACAACTTTGTAATATACATAAAGTACAGCGGCATCTCAAAAGCCTAGGTGGCCGCGTTTAAAATAATTTCAGTATTGCATTGTGTGTGGTGCCGTGCGATTGTTTATTGCGGTAAGTAGACTAATTAAAATTCATATTTTTACAATGATCGCGCGAAAACAAGATAAGTTGCACACAGTTGTCATGATTGCAATTGACGTCATATACGATTTCAAACATGTATTCATTAAATTTAGGGCACCCCAGCCACGTCTAGCTTCGGCTATATTCGTTATGTTTTTCTGGTGGTGGCCATCTTGAATTCGACATCTTGCTTTTTCTAAATCCTTACTTTTGAAACGCCCTGTATATTAATATTTGACTGCTACGTCACCGAGTACCATGCTGTATATGTATTTTTATAATTTTGACGGCCATCTTGGATTCGCCATCTTACTTTTCTAATTTTTGAAACACCCTGTATGATTCATACGTCACAAAGTATCATACTGTATATGTATTTATTTTTTAAAATTTTGAGACACCCTGTATATTAATTTTAATTTAAATTTGCGCGCCGACCGCAGCGCCATCTGCAAATCCACGGTGGCCGCGTTCGGAACTAAAATTAGTGGTGGGGGAGTGGGGTTGGGTGGTGGGATTGAGTGATGGGATTGGCTGGGGGAGTGGTGGTGGATTGAGTGGTGGGGGGAGGAGCCAGAATCCGCCAATCTACCCTACTAATGTTACCAGTCTCAAAATTATAATATCGCAAAAAATAGATCTACCCTAGAATCTGTCAATTTGCCAATTGAAGAGATCGAGAATGAAAAATACTTCGAGCACCAATACCAGAATCTGTATCCACCGACACCAATATTCGAACAGACGTATAAGTTTTGGTGCGATCATCAATCTAACTTTTGGAGTATACACGAAAATGACTCGAGCGTAGATCGTGATAAATTTGCACGTACACCTCGAGAATTTCAAGATATTGTATTGAAAATGATCGCATGTATTATGATTGGTGACAGCATCGTATTGGATCGAATATCTAAACGTTTGTTGGATAAAATTACATCGATCGAAGTGAAGGCGATGTTTAGTGACCAAGAAGCTCGTGCATTGGTACACAAAGCTATGTATAGTAAAATGCTCAATGTATCATCTGACGGAGATTACTATCGAAGTGAGGAATTTAAGGAGACGTACATGGGTCGTTTTAAAACGTTGGCCGAAAAGTATGTGACAAACGATATTCGAATTCAAATGTACTTTGTTATGTTGTATGAGAACATACTCTGCACCAATGTTTCAAACAATATGCTATTTAGCAGAATCAGGTGATGCCCCTAAATTAGGTGAATCAAACAGGTTGGTTATGCGAGATGAATATATTCATTACAAAAATGCAAGACACCAATTGGCATCGTTTAAATTTAAAATCGATACCGACTTAGCACGTTCGATTCTCGATGATTTTGTATCTGAAGTTGAATCGTTGTGTACTGAAATTGTTGGAAAATATAATAATGGTGTATTTAATTTAAAACATGTGTTGGGCCATTTCCGCCACGTAGCTCATGGATTTAAAGCTGAAAACGATTTATACTATAGCGACGAAGAATTTAACGATCAGAATAAACTCTATTTCAAAAGTCCTGCACGGTATATGAAGTTGCCAGAGTATGATTTAAAGATTAATCTAATGGAGAGAGAGTAACTCTACAATTTATATGCCTAGTGGGAACAATGATACAATTAACATGGATTTCTAGCTTTTCATTATTGTTTCCATATAATTAGTTTATATTGTTTGATTTGGCAAGCTTACGGGATTTATTTAAAATAAAAATTGTTAAAAAATGAAACTATACGTTGTATTTATTTCAATATTATTTATATATTGTTGTGTCTACTGTTTACCTTTTTCCGAATCTGACGGTAGTACCGAAGTTACAACATTCCAGTCTACTGAATCTGATGACAGTACCGAAGTTACAACATATTTACAAAATACAAGCAATGATGTTAAACAAAATACTACTAATAATGGAAAAAAAGAAAATGTAGATGGTGTATTCATAACTAACAATGTTGTTACACAAAAAACCACCAATGATGGACAAAAGACCAGTAATGATGTAGTTGTACATGAGAATAACGGTGATGTTACACAAAAACCTACTAATAATAATATTAATAAACTAGAAGTCTCTCGTGAAGAAACTCGTAATGAAAATCGTCAAAAAATCCCAATAGAATCTAGTTCAAGTGTCAGTGACAAAAATATCGAGGACGACGCTTCTGTCACTTTTAGTGATGACAAAAGCAGTAGAGAAGAAAACGACGACATATCTACAACTTATTTAACGGCCGTGATATATTCTTCTCTCTTTGCACTTAAAACTATAATTTTGCTATTGATATACAAATTTAGAGATCCTCTTAATAGAGGGTGTTGCAGTTCAAATAAAAAGGCGAATAAAAGTTTATATGACAACATAAAGTACACAAGTGCAACCTATAATTATCAAGTATAACATAATCAATGTTGTTAATCCTTTTGTTTTGGTGGATTTATTATTCTACTGCAATAGTCTGATATACAGGGTGTCCAAAGTTATCGGTGCACTATTGCTATCTCCGTTATTTCTTGAGCTACGATTTCGGTTAAATTAGCAAATTACTAGTGTTTTTAACGCTGATTATTATGCAGTTCATGAAAAAACAATTGAATTACGTATTTCTGAGATATTTGAAAATTTATAATTTTTTTAAATGGAACACCCTGTATATTTGTACGTATTTTGAAAAAGCATAATATTTTGAACAAATAATATCAAATACATAACTATCTTTAACTAAAAAATAAACAAATGGCAAGCGTTTAAAGCTTAAGAAATTTGTTAACATTTAATTATAAGTAGGTCATGGAAAATAATAATGAAATATAATGTTCACGGTACAAACAAACATAATAATGAAATAAATTTAATTTTTAATAACCTATTCAACATTTTGCCTAACTTAGTAAATGTTCAAAGACATTGCCTTGTTCTTCAATGCATTTTTCGGCTCTCACAATAACGTTTTCTGTAGCTTTTCTAATAGTTCTACCAGAAATATTATTTAGCGTTTGCCTAATACTATTTTCAAGTTCCATCACATTTCGATATCGCTGCTTGTACACTTCATTCTTTACAAAACCCCAAAGATAGTAATCCAGAGGTGTCAAGTCAGGAGAGCGTGCAGGCCAACGAATGGGGGCGTTGGTTCCTATCCATCTTTTCTTCTGTCTGCATCGCCGGGAAGTAATGTCTGAACTTTGTGGTGTTTGTATGGACGCAACTTATGCTTTTTTAAAATACCATGCACTGTACTCTTTTTCAAATCTAATTCTCTGGTACAACTTCGAATGGTTTTTTCTGGATTAGTTTCAAAATAAGCTAATACATTTACTTCCGTTTCTTCGTCTATTACAAAATCCTTTTTCCTTCTTCGTATCTTAAATGTTTCTTCGTTACTTCGAAATTTTCTATACAGTCTTAGAAAATAAAACTGATTTGGTAATTGACGATTCACATATGTGTTTTGATAGTAACGAAGCGCACTTCTTGCATTTTTTCTACAAATAAGATATGCCTCTAGCATATCACATTTTTCTAAATGCGTAAACGGCATTGTTTTTAATAAATATGGAAGAATAAACCAACTGCTTTAAATAACTTTTCGTGCGAGAGAGAATCAAACACAGTACGTGACTGACAACTTTAGTTGGCATACTATTTTTTTGGGGTTAAAGTGAAATAAGCCTACTATTAATAATATTTCATTGACATCAACTAAAATCCAACACAACTGCTTTATTATTGGTTTAAGGACAATAGTGTATTGGAGCTTTTATATCACAAATAAAATTATCTTTCTAAATATGTACAAATATACAGGGTGTTCCATTTAAAAAAATTATAAATTTTTAAATATCTCAGAAATACGTAATTCAATTGTTTTTTCATGAACTGCATAATAATCAGCGTTAAAAACACTAGTAATTTGCTAATTTAACCGAAATCGTAGCTCAAGAAATAACGGAGATAGCAATAGTGCACCGATAACTTTGGACACGGTGTATACATATTTTTGCATTCGAACATCGAATCGAATCGACAGTTTCACCTAACCTGTATCGTTTTAATTTATATACAACATGTGGTGTTAAAACTGAAGTAAAGGTATCATTAGGCATTGGAACACAAGTAGAAGTAAAATTACATTTCATGATTTATATATTTATTTTCATCATAGGCGCATGTGTTCATTAGTACTCTAAGACTATTTTAAATGAAAGAAATATCGTCAGAAATAAATATCTTCGTACATAGCTTCAGAGTCAGAAACAACATTCTGGTTTTCATTCTTGCTAAATGTTATATGGTTGAAGTTGGTATTACATCGCAAATCGGTAGAATGTTGAGATGGCGGCATATACGACAAAACAGTTTCTAATCCTAAATATTTAATAAAATCAATAACCTGCACTTCAGGCACATATGTTGGATTAACATGCTCATTCCAAGGTACATGGCGAATAGTTGCTAATATTTTTTCCTGTTCACTAGTTAAATTTTCCATTTTCCATTGATAACTGGTGTGATGAATCCATCTTGTACATTGTATAGATGTTTGTAATAAATCAAAGCATTTTATAAAATTTGATCCAGAAATTAAGTCTTCGCATTCGATATTGCATTCATAGTTGCCGCAGTCGATATTTTCACGTCTAAACGCGATTCTAAATATGTGGTTGACTCCGTTACAAGTTAACTGTATCGCCCAATTTGTGAAATATCTTTTTCGATAAAAATTCTTTAACTGGTTGGTAACCTGTAGTTCGGGAAAGTCCACTTCTATTGATCCAGTTAATTTGTAAGAACATTTATAAAACACGAACCAAGATTTGACAAGTTTCACTTTTGTACTGGCAACAATTGGACGATTGGCACAATAATCTATACGAGTATAAATATCACCAACAGTTTGAAGAGAGTTTTCAAAGTATCGTGTAGACCATCTTGCATGAATCGTAATACAAGTTAATCGTATTTTTTAAATAATACCGTTCCTTATTGATAATTCCATTTTCAAAGCTGCACTCACCAGCGATTTTAGCATGTTTGCAGAATATTCAACTTCATTAAGTACGCGCGAGATTGTCGCTTGTGGAGAAAAATTTAGTAGATCATCAATTGTTGGAGCACAATAATTATATTCAATATGTTTTGCTCTCACATGTTTTCTAATATTTTGATGTGGTGTGATGTCAGGTAGAATCTTGGGTAGACGTTCAATAGGAAAACCGTCATCAACGAAATATCTGTCGAATTTTGTAGGTAAAGCAATTGATGCCGTATATAATTCAAATCGATTATTTGGAACCATTTTTTACAATAACAGACTTGAGATGATGCTGCATAGACTGAACCGAAGTTAATAAGACCGGAACCTTATATAGTGTCTGCAATGGATTTAGTATTTATCATCCTATCTATAATATCAATCGTCATAATTATCACGGTATATGTATTAAATGATATCCCTGTTACTTCAGATGTAACAAAATTATTTACAAACATTGTTAAATTGAAACCATCAACAACGTCTTTTTGCATTGGAAAGAAAAAAGGGAGTGATTTATATAGAAGTGTAGTCATAGACTCGAATGGTAATGTTATAATTAAAGAGTACCAATACCCAATAGGTTTAGATGGAGAATATATAATTCTAAAAGATCACGGCACAATAACTGAACATGCAGACGGGTATAAAATGAGTGGTATGGAACTGGTGAATTTTACATGTCCAGATAGTTATACTATAACATGCTCGCTTGCTTACGTAATGCCAGTGTAATACAAGCGAACGTTATAAGACAAGTCTTTTGCATGCCACCAATATATTCCGGAAACTACAAGCACTTCGGGTTGCCTATACACGCAGGCACCAATATCACGAATTTCTAAATGTCTTCCCCTAGCGGAATGACATTATTATAACTTCGTCTGGTTGGCATTAATTATTAAATATTGTTAAATATGGCGGTTGAAGTGTTGTGACTTTTGGGCATGAGACTACAAGCTCTTCGACTAACACAGTGGAGAAACGTGAGTACTTCTTTTTGTTTTAATGTATCTTAATGTTCATTGGAAATACTACATTCTCTAACTCATTATTAAACGGTAAAAAGAAAAGAAGAATAATTAGTCTTTATTATTACTAAAACAATATCAAAACAATTAATACACATTTATTTTAATCATATTTACAATTTATACACATACACAAATTCGTAAAATATCGACATAATTAAATATAAAAATAAATTTACATCAGTGACCTCTTTATATCGTAACTTAATTAAGATTGAACGTGTGCTCAACTCTAGCCCCTGAACTGTTATTTACAAATCCCAATGCATTTTGACATTACTAACGTGAATCAACAATACACTATAAATGAGATATGTTTCGGTTCATTTGATATGAAATACGCATTCAGGTAAATTCAAATTATTCTGAATATTATTCCTATGCTACGACATGCTCGCAGGAAGAATTTACTAGGCTATCGTGCGATTGAAATTTACTTTGGAACAGACCGAATATTTGTTCAATAACTTCGGTAAACTACTAATACATCTACATTTATCGCGATTCGGATAGCGCGGGTATTTTGACGGTAATTTATTTGAATTCACGGCGCGTTTACACATAATATTGGAAATTTAACATCTCTGAAATAAATAATTATTATTAAATGCGGATTTTAATACAGTCACGACATCGAAAGTCTGACTTAGACGGGATACTGGTTATAACGGTAATGTGTCACTCTTCCCACGGCTCATGGCCTGAGTAAAAGAGACACATTCGGACGAAATTAGCGGATTTTTGAAACGACTGTTTCACGATGCAAAGACCTGAAAGCAGCACGTTTCTAAGGATTTTAACCAAGTCTCTTTTACGCCATTTGGAGGCTGAATAGAGAGAGGTGTAGGGTTGCGGATGGGTCGGAGAAATAAATGAACGAGGCACGCTCGATGGGGCCTTTATATATGTGAAAACCCCCTACGTAGGTAGGTAAAAACTCGTTCAAAACACAACAATTTGCACACGATACTGACATGAAACGCGCGACTTTGAGCATGACGTAGACATTCGGTATTTTTCCATTAAAAATAAGTAAATAACATGATTTATTACAACAACTGAACATATATACAGGTCCATCCAAATCACTTTATACAATATTAATATTTGAACAAAATAACACACATACATTTAATTTAATATTGACAAATAAATTAATTATGAACTAAAAAATGTTAATTTGTTACAATTAACGAAAGAACTTCGTTACAATACTGGTATTAATTGTTCGTTAATGCCAATATGTGAACTAAGTGATGTAGGAAAAACTAAACCTCTAACATACTGCCGTGGTATCTTGCATATTAATAAGATAATAGTAATAGTATTAAGACTTAATTCAAGTGTATAAAATATAAAAGAAACAATAATAATAAGTCTACTGTATTTAAAAAAAATTTAACATGAGTATATTGGGTTGCATACACTTTTATGTAGACATAAAAATTGAATTTATATTTACAATTTAAATAAGTACTAAAATAAAAGACGAGATAGAATTTAAAATGTATATATATTTCTTTTATAGAAAAGAGAAACAAGATGTATGGTTTGTGTATAATGAAAAACAACCTGACTTTATAAAATGTGTGAGAATTGCACTGAACATTTTAAATAATGGACCGTTGTTTAAAAATAAAAAAGAAATGAAAGCAAATAACCGAGAGAGGGTTATGCTTATGGATGGTAGTGTAATACGAACTAGTCGTCTTAATGCAGTAAAAATGTATGAAGAAAATAGAATTCGATATGCACGAGAGAAAGATAATTGAATAATTATGTAAACTTGAGAACGTGCATAAGGTAATAAAAATTTATTAAATAAATCATACAAAAAGAATAAATATTTACCTTAACTTATGACTAGATAAGTAAATAAAAAAGGATATAAATAAAAATATTCTGAGACATCAGCAGTAGTGTTTTTTTTATAAACGACAGCTGGTAATAATAGAATACAAGTTACATGTCGTGGGACAACGCTGGCCTTGCGAAACGGACACAATGCACGACGAGAAGAACGCTTCTCTAGAATTAAGATAGTAGTAAGAAAAACATGTAGTTGCAGTTTTAACCATTGTAATAATATTAAGAATAAGATGTATAATTCAGTTAGATACAAGCTCTCGTAAGATAAACCTCTCGAGCGGGATAAATGTATTTTTCTCAATAAATATTTTTTAAAAATCAAATACTTTTTTTAAAATATTTAACTGGCGCAGTCAGTAGGATGTTAGTGACGCTTTTGTGAATAAAACTCTTTGTGAAAGTGTTCCGTTTTTACGGTTTGTGCTACCTCCTACGCCGGATCTCGAATCGATCAACCCAGGGAACCTAGACATCGGTCCCAAGGAGTCTCAAAATCGACCCCACAAGAAGAAACGAAGAAATGAAAATACTACTACACATACTGTAAGTGAATTTACAATTTTAAAATTTATAATCAAATCCTGAATATCCAACATATCCTAAGTGAAAGAAATATATAAGCTAATTTATAATATTAAGTAAATGAGCGATTCATTAACTAGCTCTGACAGTGAAACTTCTGAGACAAATACAAACGTCGAAGAATTAACCAGAGAATTTACAAACAAAGTAGTTATTAAGGAAAGTAGATTTAGAAACGTAGTATTAAATAATAATCAATCAAACACGATAATGGCATGGCGCTGGACTAATATCTTTGATACTATGTCCAGCGCATTTATGCGTATTACCAAATTTTGATGGCGACCCTAACACGCTAAGCCGATATATCTCTGCATGCGAACATCTGATTACTATATTTGCAACAGAAAATAATGCGGATCCTATTAATTCTCACTTATTACAAATATTTCAATCTAAATTAACTGGTAAAGCAGGAGTTTTGCTAGGTATAAATGAAAATATAGGAACTTGGCGCGAATTAAAAACATTATTAGAAACAAATTTTTGTGACCAACGTTCAGAGGAATGCCTCGAACAAGATATTCAAAATTTATTTCCTCAAAAAGGTGAAAATCCATATGCGTTTGGTATACGAATAAAAAATATTAGAAATGTGTTACTATCTAAACTCAAATTGTCAGATACGGATAAGACTAAACGTAAATTTAAAAATGAATTTTATAATAAGAAAGCACTTAGAGTATGTTTAAGAGGTTTAGAAATGATAGGTGAAATAGGTCTATGCGTAAGTGTTAAAAGCCCTGCAAGTTTAGAGGACGCAATGACGAAAGTAATTGAACAAGAAAAATTAACATACAGGCCTCTGTATAGCAGAACATGCCGTCAGAAGCCATCGCTTTGTTCTGTGTCATCTTTTGGGTGTTAGATGTCGCTGTGATACTCTCACTGCATTTAACACGCTAAAATGACATAAGCAGCGATTTAAGTCTTGAAGCTATTGTCGAGAATCTCCACGCACACTGATGAGACCTCATAGGTCGAAACACCGGTGTCTGTGCGTTCGATTGTCGACAATAGCACTTAATGTATGTGTGTATCTCAAACACATGCATATATGCATATACGTTTTACGTATAAAGGTATATATGTAAGACACAGTAATTATTTACTGCTTGATGTTAGTTTTAACATCCATGTGTTCACACTTTTCATTTTCGTTTTGATCGGTGACGCCACCTAAGGCTCTATTACATGAGATACACTATTAACATACAGGCCTCTGTATAGCAGAACATGCCGTCAGAAGCCATCGCTTTGTTCTGTGTCATCTTTTGGGTGTTAGATGTCGCTGTGATACTCTCACTGCATTTAACACGCTAAAATGACATAAGCAGCGATTTAAGTCTTGAAGCTATTGTCGAGAATCTCCACGCACACTGATGAGACCTCATAGGTCGAAACACCGGTGTCTGTGCGTTCGATTGTCGACAATAGCACTTAATGTATGTGTGTATCTCAAACACATGCATATATGCATATACGTTTTACGTATAAAGGTATATATGTAAGACACAGTAATTACTATATCTCTAACATATTCAATCACTCAATTTTGCGCCCTTATATTAATGGAACCGTCTGCAGTCTATCAACATCTTGAATTGGGTTCGTCAGTGTTTCTCATCACCAATTCAACATGCCTTATAATGTCGATAGCAGTTTTAGTATTTAAAATATATTTCAATTACTGTTTCAAGAGAGACACTTCTTGGAAAAGAAATCCGGCACTGGATACTTCTTTTAACAATGATGTAGAATTATTAGAAAGAATTAAAACTGATCACGATAAACCGGACGATTACGAAAACTGACGTGAAGTTTAAAGAGTCTGGTTTCACTAAAAATCATCAAGCAATTACAAAACTGAACGACAATGATTATTACTTTATTGATGATCCATTATCAGAATTTAAAGTGTCTGGTTTCACTAAGAACCATTCAAATCGTAAAACTTTTAAACAAGCAAAAGATAACACACCTGAAAAAAATATAAAACAGAGTATCATTAACAACAAGGATGACAACAAAATGTAAAGAAAAGGAAATGTATTAATTATTCATCACAGTGAAAACAATAGTATTCTTACAAAGTGAGAATATTGATTACTTTGTTTGATTTCATAAAAAATTGGAATTCGAAAACACGCCTAGTTATGCACTTTTACATAAACATGTATCACATAATAATGCATCATGCTGTAATTGTATGTAAATAGCAATTCGATATCTGCATTAGCGTCAATTATATGTAAATGTAAATATACAGGGTGTCCAGAAACTCTCCTGACAAACGAAGACCGGAGATTCCTCAGATAATTTTAAGACAATTTAACCCAATTCACCCTAGTCCGAAAATGCTTCCTAAGGTCATAGGCGTCCCTTTTGGGTAGGTAAACGGTTATTTTAACGCATAACTTTTTTGTCTTTAACTTTTAAGCATTTGTGACACTAGATTATTAAATTTTCAGGTATTCTAATACTAAAAGGTACTCTTACTTTAAGTCGGTAGGATACACCGTTTTCTAGAAAAATCGATTTGAAAATTTTTCGGTTTTTCGTCATTAAAATTCAATTTATTATGTACCTACTTATTTTTAGCGATTCAATTTATTATTCTTTGCACTAGTTCGCTCTGAACTGCCAACAGAAATAAAACCTACGTTTTTAATTGTCAAATTGTTGTCAGTTCGCGAAGTTGAAATGACGAAAGATGAAATGACGAAAAAACGGAAAATTTTCAAATCGATTTTTCTAGAAAACGGTGTATCCTACCGACTTAAAGTAAGAGTACCTTTTAGTACTAGAATACCTCAAAATTTAATAATTTAGTGTCACAAATGCTTAAAAGTTAAAGACACAGAAGTTATGCGTTAAAATAACCGTTTACCTACCCAAAACGGACGCCTATGACCGGTACTAGAAATTCGCAATTGATGGAATCGATTCATCTCTGGAGGATAAATAAGCAGACCAGTTTTTGTTTTTCTAAATAGAAGCGTTCGGGAGATATTAAAAAAAAACTAATTACAAGGCGCCATCTTCAAAGAGCTCTAGCTCCCTTAGGAAGCATTTTCGGACTAGGGTGAATTGGGTTAAATTGTCTTAAAATTATCTGAGGAATCTCCGGTCTTCGTTTGTCTGGAGAGTTTCTGGACACCCTGTATAAAAGACGGCAGGTATTAAACAGTCAGTTAACTTTACGATTACTATAATAATTTTAATATACAATCATTTTTCACATACAAAGATAGGTTTTAGTTTTAAAATATTCACGATCCATTAATGGTTCACCTTTATTAGACACACAATTAGAGTGGGCCACTCGAATGGCTTTTATTATATTTAAAAAAAATGAGGTGTGGCCACCACACGACTTTCTTATACGTATGAGCGTTTCAAACTATACAATTTTAAGAATTTTTTTATACAAAACTTATCCAAACTCCTATTCTAAGTTATTTCATTCTCTTAATAAATCGCTATAGAATGCATACTTTGCAAGATATTCGAAGAAAAGTGCTACTCGCTAAGAATAAAAGTGCTACTTCCGGTCCGAATTTTGAAATTTCATGTATACAAAAAATATTGCAAATCCAATTCTAAATACTCTTGTACTCTTAATAAATATATATAGAATGCATAATTTACGACATATTTGCAAAAAATCGTTATTCGGTAAGAGTAAAAGTGATACTTCCGGTCCGAATTTTGAAATTTTTTTTATACAAAAGATATTGGAAATTAAGTTCTAAATACTTTTATATTCGTAGCGTACCTGTCTAAAAAGCATGACTTGCAAAATATGCATTGGTTTCATTAAAGTTGGATTATTATTTTTTTGTGTTACAACTGTGACCCTCTTTGCCAATTTTTTTTTGCTATTTAAGAAGTCAGAAAAGAATAAGGTGCTATATTTTCAGGGATCAAACTACAAGGACATTAGTGCCGATTAGCATTATATTTTGGATCTACTTTTATACAGGCTGTTTCAAAATTAATTGCTAATATGGATATCTTCAAACATACAGAACTCCTTTTACTTTCTTATACGTAGTATAAGGAAGTATTGTGATGATGAAAATTTTCGACCTCGAGATTAACCGCTGTAGATATCAATTCCAAATTTTGTATTTACGAAGATAATCTCCCTCTTGAGAACTGATTAGATTTTGAGCAAAATCGGCAGACCGGAAGTAGTAGTTTACTTCAGTGAAAAAATCGAATTTTGCAAATATTTCGTCCATTACTAAGTTTAAACAAATTTATAAAGAATTCAAATGTACTCAACATTAAATTTGAGAAAAATTGTTTTAATAAAGTTTTTCGAAATTCCTACCGGAAGTAGGTCTTTTACTCTTATCGAAAATCAGTTTTTTGCGAATATCTCGCAAGTCATGCTTTCTAGGCAGGTACATTACGAGTATAAAAGTATTTAGAACATACTTTTAAATATCTTTTGTATAAAAAAAATTTCAAAATTTAGACCGGGAGTACCACTTTTACTCTTATCGAATAGCGATTTTTTGCAAATATGTCGTAAATTATGCATTCTATATATATTTATGAAGAGTACAAAAGTATTTAGAGTTGGATTTGGAATATTTTTTGTATAAATGAAATTTCAAAATTCGGACCGGAAGTAACACTTTCATACGTATAAGAAAGTCGTGTGGTGGCCACACCTCATTTTTTACTTTCTTATACGTAGTATAAGGAAGTATTGTGATGATGAAAATTTTCGACCTCGAGATTTTTGCAGATGTCCACGTTTCGAGGTCCCCTGATACCAAAAACGTGGTTTTTAAAAAATGTCTGTGTGGCTGTGTGTGTCTGTCTCTGTGTGTGTGACCACGATAGCGGTCAAACCGCTGTAGATATCAATTCCAAATTTTGTATTTACGTGTGTAATCTGCCTCTTGAGAACTGATTAGATTTTGAGCGAAATCGGTAGACCGGAAGTAGCAGTTTACTTCAGTGAAAAAATCGAATTTTGCCAATATTTCGTCAATTACTAAGTTTAAACAAATTTATAAAGAATTGAAATGTACTCAAAATTAAATTTGAGACAAATTATCTTAAAAAAGTTTTTCGAAATTCCAACCGGAAGTAGGTCTTTTACTCTTATCGAAAATCAGTTTTTTGCGAATATCTCGCAAGTCATGCTTTTTAGACAAGTACCTTACGAGTATAAAAGTATTTAAAACATAATTTTCAATATCTCTTGTATAAAAAAAATTTCAAAATTCAGACCGGAAGTACCACTTTTACTCTTATCGAATAGCGATATTTTGCAAATATGTCGTAAGTTATGCATTCTATACATATTTATCAAGATTACAAAAGTATTTAATAGTAATAGGGTAAAAATAAATCCTCTTTTAAGCCTTACATTAATTTTATTATATGCTCTAGTAGTACATGTTTCGGCCCATGGCCATCTTCAGCTAGAATAGTCAAATCAACAGGAAAATACACGTCCAAATGTAGCAACGTACAAAGTAATAAAACAATAACAAAACTCAAACATTACAACAGTTATAGATTAAAATTATTGTATAAATTAAACATCAAACACAAACAACATCATTGTAGATAGTTATAAAATTCTTTTATGTTTTGAAAAATTAAATCGACGGTATAAGGAAATACATGCTGTCGGGATGACGGTCGTGACAAACAGGTGGAATTCTAAAATCTTTTTCATTCAAAAGTATTTAAAACGGGATTTGCAATATTTTTTGTATATATGAAATTTCAAAATTTGGACCGGAAGTAGCACTTTTACTCTTAGCGAGGAGCACTTTTTTGATAATATCTTGCAAAGTATGCATTCTATAGCGATTTATTAAGAGGAAAGTACTTAGAATAGAATTTTAAATAAGTTTTGTATAAAAAAGTTCTTAAAATTGTATAGTTTGAAACGCTCATACGTATAAGAAAGTCGTGTGGTGGCCACACCTCATTTTTTTAAATAGAACATGGTATTTTTACTTTCTTATACGTAGTATAAGGAAGTATTGTGATGATGAAAATTTTCGACCTCGAGATTTTTGCAGATGTCCACGTTTTGAAGTCCCCTGATACCAAAAAAGTGGTTTTTAAAAAATGTCTGTGTGTCTGTCTGTCTGTGTATGTGTGTGTGACCACGATAGCGGTCAAACCGCTGTAGATATCAATTCCAAATTTTGTATTTACGTGTATAATCTCCCTCTTGAGATCTGATTAGTTTTTCAGTAAAATCGGTAGACCGGAAGTAGCAGTTTACTTCAGCGAAAAAATCGAATTTTGATAATATTTCGTCAACTACTAAGTTTAAACAAATTTATAAAGAATTCATATATACTTAAAATTGAAATTGAAAATAATTTTATTTAAAAAGTTTTTCGAAATTCCTACCGGAAGTAGGTCTTTTACTCTTATCGAAAATCAGTTTTTTGCGAATATTTCGCAAGTCATGCTTTTTAGACAAGTACGTTATGGGTATAAAAGTATTTAAAACATAATTTTCAATATCTTTTGTATAAAAGAAATTTCAAAATTCAGACCGGAAGTACCACTTTTACTCTTATCGAATAACGATTTTTTGCAAATATGTCGTAAGTTATGCATTCTATATATATTTATCAAGAGTACAAAAGTATTTAGAACTGGATTTACAATATTTTTTGTATATATGAAATTTCAAAATTCGGACCGGAAGTAGCACTTTTACTCTTAGCGAACAGCACTTTTTTGATAATATCTTGCAAAGTATGCATTCTATAGAGATTTATTAAGAGAATAGAAGTACTTAGAATAGGATTTTGAATAATATTTGTATAAAAAAATTCTTAAAATTCTATAATTTGAAACGCTCATACGTATAAGAAAGTCGTGTGGTGGCCACACCTCATTTTTTATTACTGGATTGAATGAAACTTCACATTCTGCGTCAATAAATATTAATGTATAATATGTCTCTTTTTCCTAGTTTTTGAAATATTCACGATTATTTGTTTTAGTTGCATAAGAACCGCTAATAAATTTTGAATTCGCATAGTGTGTAGTTGTGAAGCCGCTGTCTTTTAGTGTGCGAATTACTGTCATCATGGACAATGATAACGAAAATTATACAAACAACGATATTTTAAACCTATTTTATATCCACGGCGAATGTCAAAGGATTATCGAAAGAACTTGCCGAACATTTAATGAAAGGTATCCACACTTGCCATCGATAAATTCGAAGAAATTTAAAAGGATTACATCCAACTTTCTGCGCCATGGACGAATAAAAAGTAGTAAAAGAAATCGCTTAAAACCTGTCACAAACGAGGACGCAAATGAAATAAATATACTAAGTTATTTCAATGCTTATCCTAACAGCTCAATTGCAGCAGCATCAATTGATCTAGGGCTATCTAAAGGGTCTATTCAACGCATTCTCAAGAAACACAAGAAGCATCCTTATTCATTCAAATTAGTTCAAGCATTACACCCTGGAGATACCGACAGAAGAGTAGAGTTTTGTGAGTTTATGTTAACAAAAATGCAAGAAGACGAAAGTTTTTTGAGAAAAATAATTTGGAGTAATAAATCGAAAAAAATTGCATTATTGGGCGAAAGAGAATCCACATGTTGTCCGTGAAGCAAACTTTCAACGTTCGTTTGCTGTTAACGTATTTGTGATGATGAAATACAATCAATTATGCTTCCATATTTACGAAGAAAATTTGAATACAAATAGATATCTTAATATTTTGGACGAGGTAGTAATACCATTTTTAGACGACCTACCTCTACTTGAGTTTAGAGAGTGTTGGTTCCAACTAGATGGTGCCCCAGCATATTCTTCTTGGCCCGTTAATACACAGTTAACGAACTTATTCGATGATCGTTGGATAGGGACCAATGGACCGTGGAAATCGCCACCTAGATCTCCAGATCTAACGCCTCTGGATTATTTTTTATGGGGATACGTAAAAAGTCAAGTGTATTCGCGTCCAGTAGAATCACGCCAAGAATTACTTAATCGAATAGAAGCGTCTTTAACCAACATTAGTGGCGAAATTATTATCAAAGCTACGACTACTGAACTTCACAAAAGAATTACTCGATGTTTAGGAAATAATGGTCAACACATCGAGCACAATTTATAATCTGTATGTTTTGTTTTGTTGTTTAAAAAAATGTTTTTTTTTTATTTCTGTATATTAAATTATTTTTTGCAAGTGTTTTGTTTTAATTTATTTAGGAGAAATCAATTTGTCATGTGTAGCTTTTTAAAATATGTATGTATAATCAATCATCTCTATGTATGTACGTATTACACGTTATGATATCATCATTATCGCATTAGTCCTTAAGCGACAACTGCTCGACAACTATGACAAGAATTTGTCATTTCCCTGGCACACTATGCGAATTCAAAATTTATTAGCGGTTCTTATGCAACTAAAACAAATAATCGTGAATATTTCAAAAACTAGGAAAAATAGACATATTATACATTAATATTTATTGACGCAGAATTTGAAGTTTCATTCAATCCAGTAATAAAAAATACCATGTTCTATTTAAAAAAAAGGAGTTCCGTATGTTTGAAGATATCCATATTAGCAATTAATTTTGAAACACCCTGTATAAAAGTAGATCCAAAATATAATGCTAATCGGCACCAATGTCCTTGTAGTTTGATCCCTGAAAATATAGCACCTTATTCTTTTCTGACTTCTTAAATAGCAAATTTTATTTTAAGTTATGCAAATGCAAAAATTTTAACAAAAATGCAATTATCTCAAAAATAGTTGAATTTAGAGTTAGAGAACTATAATGCAAATTGTTTCATAATTACATGTAGAATTGAATGAATCGAAAAAAACATACAGTTCTATTTAAAATAAGAAACTTGTATCTACTTCCGCTGTAACCGGAAGTCAGTTCTACTTGAAAATATTTTAGAATAATACACCTTATAAAGTAAGTACTCAATCCCAAATGTCGAGTTTACACTGTTTATGGATCCCATAAAACTTCTAATAGCCGCCTTACGTGATATACCCTGTATATGTATGTTTAATAATGAATTTATCGTCTTTTGTGAAATGTTGTTTGCATCAATTATATTCTCTCTCAATAAGCTCGAATGGGACCTTTTACATATGGCCTATTCAATCGTTTTATACTTTTTATAGATTCATTAGGCAGTGATTAATTTTTCAATTTCTTCTGCTTGGAGGAGATTAAACTTGTGTAAAGTAAACTATATACATACATCCGTACTACAATGACATATCCCTACAAATATTTCTGTGAAAGATATTTCAAGTACATATTTGACAATTGGAATATATAACTTTCAAACTCTTTATAGTTGGAATTTTGATTTTAAGTGTAAGCAGTTTGTACTTTGCATCGACAAATGTTGTATTCATTTATAATATGCATATTTATTCAACTTACACTGTGATTATAAATAAAACATTACCTTCATAAGACAAGTTACTTACATCTCCTTTGTATCAAATCAATATACTAGAATAAGTGTGATGTAAATTAGTTCTAGTTATATACATATCATTATTTTACAGATTTAGGTCAAGATACTCAACTTGCTTCCACGTCTTCTAGACCTCATATGGCAAAAGTTAGGAGGAAACACAATTGCGCATATTGTGATGTTTTTGTCAATAATTTTGCCAGACATTTAACTAGACAACACCACGATGAATTCGAAGTTCAAAAATTTATGTCATTAGACAAAAATGACAAAAATAGAAAAGACAATCAACAAAATTAGAAAAGAGGGTGATTTTTGTAGCGGCAAATTTATACTTGTGCAGTCAAGGGAACATGATGAAGTAGGTAACAGTAGAAGAACCAACCTGTTACCATGTGTTCATTGTAAAGGTATGTGATTTCATATTGCTGTATCTAGATTTCATCGTCAGGGATGGTAATTTTTGTAAATCTTTTACAGGATACTACGCCAGAAAAACATTACGAAGACACGTTAAACGATGTGCCATAAATCGAAATCACCGTTTAATTGGCAAAAAGCATCAGAGTGCAGCTCTTACTCTTATGGCCGGACATTTTGGACCCACTGATATTTTACGAACCTCTGGAGTCTTAGAGACTTTAATAGCTGATGACATTTCCTTGGTGGTCAAGAAAGACTAAATAATTCGCGAGGTAGCCAGAAAATATCTAAAATGCTATAAAGAAAAACATTTAACACAAGTTGCTCGACGTTACATGCGACGCTTAGCGAGGCTGTTAATTGATGTCAGAAAATTACATCCGTCTAAATTTAAAACTATTGTTCAAGCTACACGAGTTATATCAGAGTATGATGCAGTTAAAAAAATTTTCAAATCACCAACATTAGCACTACAGATCGGAACCTTAATTAAAAAAGCTATAAGTACAAGTTATTCGATCCAAATTCAGAAAGACATAAATTCTCCTAAACCAAACATTTTAAACAAATTAATTGAAGATGATTGGGCAATGGAAGTATCTACAGAAGCTGGTCAAAATTTAAATATTAATAGATTTAACAAGCCGACTTTAATGCCGGTAGCTGAAGATTTGGCAGTAAGTAGTACATTTATTTTTATTAAATATAAAACTATACGATTAAATATTATTTTCAGAAAATGAAGGTCTATTTGGATAACCTCATCATCTTTGCCAAGGAGCAGCTTGCAACAAATTCCCGAGATGAAGTCACCTACAAAAAATTGATGGAAGGTATATATTGTAATGTGTTACTGTTTAATAAACGAAGATGTGGCGAACTTCAGCGAATTCAACTAGACAATTATATTAAATGTTCACATAATAAACCAGTAGGCGAGTTTGGAAGTCTACTTTCACCAAGTGAAAATTTTTTAATTCAAACCCTAAAACGTATTGTGATACGAGGGAAAAGAGGTAAAGGTGTTCCTGTCTTATTTGATAAAATAACGCAAGACGCCA
Organism: Amphimallon solstitiale; assembly: GCA_963170755.1. Lineage (NCBI taxonomy): Eukaryota > Metazoa > Arthropoda > Insecta > Coleoptera > Scarabaeidae > Amphimallon > Amphimallon solstitiale. Next base: position 48,116,216 of record OY720677.1, on the reverse strand, counting down.
TAGATTTTTCCTTGAACATAAGAGATAATTTCTTTAAATGGCATAATCCATACTTATTTGGAGAGACGCATTCAGAATCATGTATTAGTGGATATCATGTATTTCGTAAACATGTTAGTCTGGCTTTAGGAGATGCACAGAAAGCTGTAACGCTTACCTCCACCACATTACGAAAACATTTGGCAACCATATCACAAATTTTAAAAATGGGGAGTGAAGAACTAGATCAATTGGCAACCTTTATGGGACATACAACTAAAACGCATAACGAATGGTATAGACTGCCATCAGATATCTATCAAAGAGCTAAGGGGTCCAAACTACTCTTTCTTGCCCAAAATAATATCAGTCAATATAAAGGTCGGAGTTTGAACGAAATTGAGATTGGCGATGACCTATTAGAAACACACAATGACAGTGCCTCTGATGAAGAGAATAACTTATTAGAAGATATATATGTATCAAACGATAACACTTGTGAAGAAGCGTGTGAAGAAATATTAAAAGTGTCTGTACCAAAAGCAAAGAAAAAGATCGTCAAGGGGGCTTGGAGTTTAGAAGAAAAAAAAGTAACAGAAGAGTTCTTCAAAAAACATTTAACATTAAAGGAAGCTCCAAAAAAGCATGAAGTTTTACAATTAATTGAAAACCATCCAAACCTTTTTGAAAATGGAAAATGGGATAGCATAAAAGTTTATATTTGCAACTTGTATTCCAAAAAGAAGTAACACTTGTTCTTTATTAATACTCGTCTTTATATTCGTACACTTCATTTCAGGTAATTTGTTTAATATTAATGCAAAATAATAAATATTGTACAATATTGATGTATGTGAATAACCGCGTAATAAAAGTATTTTTAAAATAACCCCACAGTGTGTTTCAACGCCAAATCATCTCATTATATACTGTAGTTACATTTTTGGTTCATTTTTTGACATTCTTTGTAATCATAACACAACTTGTACAACTGTTGACATTACACTGCAAAAATTAACAATAATATGCAACAGGCGAATGAAAGAATATATATAAGGGATATACATTATTGCATATATGAATGTATATATGTATATAATATTGCTGTTAAGATTGCTGCCAAAATACCTTTTAAAGATATCTTGGATGAGGTGCGAGATTCTGTAACAAACTGTAAAATTGAAAGAATGCATTTACTTACCAGAAAAGATTGATATAACATTGAAAGTAGCTTTAATCTGAGAAGTTCTGCGATACGACACAAAAATGATGCCATTAGTATAGATGCATGGGCCAATGAAATGCAGAATAAAAATTGTTTATTATTTTATAAGCCACAAAATGTTGTTTGTGAAGAATATTCTATTTTAAGAGAGGAAGATTTTGTTTTAGCAATTATGACAGAAGGGCAACAAGGAATATTAAAAAAATATGGAAATGACTGTATTTGTGTTGATGGTACACATGGAAGCAACCCTTATAGCTTTGAATTGCACACAGTTTTAGTATTAGACGATATGAGGGAAGGGTTTCCATGTGCTTTTTTAATTTCTAACCGAAGTGATGAAGAAGTATTAACAATTTTTTTTTCACTAATATCAAGACAATTAGACACCAAACTACAACCAAAAGTTTTTATGTCCGACTTGGCTCCAGTGTATTATAATGCTTGGCAGAGAACAATGAAACCTGCAAATTTTCGGTAACTGCAGTTTTAATAGTATTTTGATCTAAAACCTATAAAAATGTAAAATTCATTCTTAGATCTGAGTGTTCCATTACTTAGCTATACGGGATGTCCACAGATGTGAGGTTTACAACAGGACAAATAAAATAAAAATTTTAAAATACCTTAATAAAAGTTCTTACTTGTTAAGAAAATACTGTTTAGGGTAGTTAAATTAGTTTATTTGTCCTCTTGGAAACCCCACATGTGGACATACTGTTGACCTTACACTAGGTACTTATAATTACTTCTTGTTTTAGACTTTTTTGCACATGGCACATTGATAAAGCATGGAGGAAAAATCTCAATAAAATATCAACAGCAGAAAAACGTGTAAGTTATTTTGCATCTTTTATATTTAAACCCTTTATATTTAGTATTATTGAGTATTATTATGCAATTTATATGTAAGTATAATATTTTTTAGGTCTCTGTCTATAAAACATTGCGTATTTTATTACAAGAAACTGATAAAAACGCCTTTGAGAGAATGATTCCCAAATTTATAGAAGAACTACTCAATGATCCTGAAACTATTGAATATGGAAAATATTTTGTAGATTATTACGCGCATCGAACTGAATGTTGGGCATATTGTTATAGATTAAACAGTGGTATCAATACCAACATGCATGTCGAGCGCTTGCATCGTACCCTAAAATATTTATACATGGGTGGAAAACATGTTAAGAGACTGGATCTTGGTATTCATGCCATTATGCAATTCGTTAGGGATAAATTGTTTGATAGACTCATAACCTTAAATAAAGGAAAGCTTTCCAGAAAATTAAAGGATTTAAGGAATCGTCATGTTAACAGTGAGAAGTTAGCATTTGAAATGATTTTCCCCGAAGAGACAGGTTGGCAAGTAATATCTGGTTCATCAACCCAAACATATTTTGTCAACCGAATTAAAACAGAATGCCAGTGTAAGCTCACATGTTCTGATTGTCAAAATGTTTATCTACATCAATACACTTGCACTTGTATAGATGCTTCAGTCAAGTGGAATATGTGCAAACATATACATCTTATATGCCGCTACCTACAGTCTAACCCTATTGCAATTGAATCCACAGTAGCCCAAGACTTAGGTAATTTAAGTTTGCATATGATAAAAACTTTATTAAAAATATTATATATTAAATTTAATATTTCATCGCACTTGCAGTACCACATAGTGACAATGAAAGGTAAATACTAAATTTAAGTTGTGGTGTTGCGACTTTTCCGTAATTAAGTGCAAAGTTTATTTTAAATGTCAAAATTTAATAGGTCAGTAATTGTTATATGGGACACCATTTAAGTCTACACTTGTATCCTTCTTCTTATTATATTTTATAAAAAAAAATGTCTTGGTGATTTAAAAAAATTGTTGCCATTTAGGTGTATAATTTCTGTGATTTTTTAAATTTAGATTGGGAATATAGGGTGCAGGTTAAATACTCCAACATCAATTTAAACTCTAATGTAGGACTAATAATACTCGTAGCAAGAAAGATATCCATTTAGACTTAGCACTCGCCTGTACAGGTTGTTTCCTCATAGTTCGCCACCCCTCTTATCTTTTTTATTTGAAGTGATAGAAAAAAATTTAAATACAAAAGTTTTATAGTTTTTTCTGAATTATCAGAATTTGATACAAATAGAAAAAACTATAAAACTTTTGTATTAAAATTTTTTTTTTATCTCTTTAAGTAAAAAATATAAGAGGGGTGGCGAATTATGAGGAAAGACCCTGTACATATCTAATGTTTTTGAAAATTAACTACATATTGTGATAATTGTTACTGTTCAGTAAATTTTGGATGGAGTTGGACTAGCAAAATTCATATTTTGATAACTATACTTACCAAGTTGATTGATGTATGTCATATGTTTTGATTTTTTGTAGAAGATGGAAATAAGAACCTGGTTATTAACACAAAGCCCACTGATGAAGAAGAATGTAGAATCATTGAATCTATCAGCAATCCCCAGGAGCTTAATGAAGATGATGCTGTATCCTTCTTAGATTTAGAAAAATCTATTTCCAATCTGAATACAACTATAAGAAATAATGTCAAAACTGTCGGCGATTTTAGAACTTTCAAGAAACTAGTGGCTTCTATTGAGCCGACTCTAAAGGCCATGCAAGAGAGCAAAACGAGGAAAGCTTCCTTATTGTTTACTAAAGAAAAACCAAAACCAGGAGCTATTCCAAAAATAACTCCACAGCGCAAAAATCCTCTATTATTTTCGACAAAAAATAAAAAATCAAAAGATACAATTAAAAGGAAAAATGTTAATGTTACCTATGATTCTGATAATAAAATAGCCATTAATTTGTTGCAATAAACTAGGAGTTTTATTTTCCTTTGAGATCATGTGGGTTCTATAAAACAAAAATCAAATAAAATAAGTACCTATGTATTAAAAACTCTTTTTAATATGAAAGGTGATAATAATAATTATAAAAATATTCATAAATAAATCCTTACAATATAGTGTTTGAATGGTTTTTTAAATAAATATTGAACATCGCAGATTAAAGCTACTTTCAATGTTATATAAATCTTTTCTGGTAAGTAAATGCATTCTTTCAATTTTACAGTTTGTTACAGAATCTCGCACGTCATCCAAGATATCTTTAAGAGGTATTTTGGCAGCAATCTTAACAGTAATATTCTTTCTTTCCTCTTTAGTTAAATAAACATGATCCTATATATGGGTCATGGCCAACATGAGTTTTTGTATACTCAACTGTATATTTATTCATACACTATTAAAGAAGCAGGGCATAGCCCATTAATTTTACAGCTTCCTTGTGTCTTTAGATGCTGCAAATGTGATCCACAGAATTTATAATGTCCAGATCGATGGCAGGAGTATGTAGTTTTTGAAAACTCTTTACTTTTTTAACACCACGGTTTGCTACAAACCTTATATAATTCTCCTTTTCAATTTTGGTTTTCCATTTAGAAAATTCTTGAATATTATAAAAATTTAATTTCTCAATTTCGATCAAAATATCATGTGATGTACTAAAATGGTTGAAAATATTTTCCTTTGTAGAATACTTAAAATCACAAATTGTACATTGAATATTGGATACTTTAGGAATAATATTAGTATTATGTGTTTTTAAATGAACCCTAAAGGTTCTTTCATTTGAAAAAGTTTTCGCACAATATTCGCATACAAGATTATTGTCCTTAGGAGATGGGCTAGTCAACGACACACAAATATTACTATCTTACTTGAATGTTTTCTACCAATGTGATACTTTAATTCACTAGGTTTTTTAAAACATTTTTCGCATAACTGACACTTTTGAGAGTTTTTGCTGCCTTTATTAGTATTTTTGTTTTCCATTCTGCTCAATATTTAAAGAAAACCACGAAAACACAGCTCTTTACCCTCTAAAAACTCACAGTTTAATATTTCTTTCAAGTTTTATTTTAAAAAACAATTTTTTATGGGTTATGTTGAGCGACTAGCGTACAGCTGATCATAAATAACAAAATAACATGGAAATGTGCTTGATGCGCATGCGTTCACCCATGGCGGGGCAGGCGCTAGAATCTAGTGTTATTGATGGCCCTATTCAACTTTCCTTCGCCGTTACGTTTCACTTGACATTGATTCTCAGTATATATTCGACGTTTTGCCTTTCTAAAATTAGTTCCTTTTCTAAGCTACACGATGGTAAGCTCCTCTGCATTATTAATATTTATTGGTGTTTTTATATGTGTTGTATTTATTTTATACTTGTCCATAACTTGGTAATTTTTTTTCAATATAACAATGTATGTTATTTGTATTTGGACTTGTACTAAAATACCAGCATAAATTGATATTTTCAAGTTATGGTTTTGTATTAGGATAACAGAAATGCAAAGAAGTGTGTCTAATTTTTAGTAGTTCTTGTGATAAATCTATTCAAAATGTAACTAAATATATACATACAATAAATTAATTAGGTAGTTGTAATACGGTCTTGCACTCACAATATTAAAAATTTCAAGTAGGTGATAATTCTTTCGCATTTTAAATTGTTTCTTGTTAATATAAGTTCAAATAATTTTAATGCAAGTATACAGCGGAGCGGTGTAGTAATATTACAGTACTTTATAGGTTTTAAACAGAACTAACATTGTCATATAATTCTAAATAATGTTTCTAAAACTTAAATTAGAATAACAACAAGCAGTCTAAGGTAGACAATATGGCAGCACATGACTCAGACCTGGCATTAGAAGATTTAATTAATTTCGAAGAAGTCTTCGGCGAACTGTTTGATAAAAAAAATTAGTGATGTGAGTGGTGATAAATATCGTCATGATATATATCGTGTTATTGATATTTATCAGCTACGCTAAAATGAAAATAGCATGATATTTATCGCTTTTCGTTTCCACATTTTTTCAACGACGCCGAACGCCGAACATAACCTAACACTTTTGCAATCAACTAATCAACAAGTTGTTACGGTTGTTACACGTTGTGGGTTTAGTTAAGTTCTAAAATGCCTCGACAACAATTTGAAATATGGAAATACTTTAAAAGATACCGCCGTGGCAAATACATGCACGGGGATTGTATTTATTGTAACAAATCATTTATTGCCAATCCCAAGCGGCAAAAAAAACATTTATTGGAGTGTATTAAAGCGCCAATTTCACTTAAGCAAGGCTTTTGTGACAAAAATAAAAATGGAAAATCCCTTTCGGTAAGACTACTTCGTTTATAACGACTTAATGTTACTACAACTTTTATATGTAGGAACAAAGAACTCAAAAAACAACAATACTCAAACCATCTGAAGCAGCTACATCAAGTGATCCTGATGGCAGCAACGTCACTCAGATCAGTCAGATCACTCAAATCTCATCATTTTTGGACAATTTTCTTGATCGAATAACAGATACTGAACAAGAGGAATTTGATACTCTGTTAGCACGAGCAATTTATTCTAGTGCATCCCCATTTGCATTGGTGGAAAATAAATTTTTTAAACAGTTTATGTTGAGAATTAGACCGTCATACAAGCTCCCATCACGTTACAAAATGTCTCATGGTCTTCTAGAGAAGGAGTATCAGTTAGTGGAAAGTGTAGTACGAACCAAGATTGCAAAGGCTTCATCAATCGTAATTTTGACTGATGGATGGACTGATGTAAATGGGATATCGCTTATCAATATCATATTATTTAGTCCCGTACCCATTTTCTATAAAACAATAGACAGCAAAACCGTCAGCCACACGGGAGAATATATATCAAAAATAATAGAGGAATGTATAGAAGACATCGGAGCAGACAAAGTTGAAGGAATCGTAACAGATAATGCTAGGAATATGGTCTCTGCGTGGAATTTACTGAAAAACAAATATCCAAAACTTGTCTCATATGGTTGCATAGCTCATGGCTTAAACCTACTACTTAAAGACTTGTTTCGTTTGAATAGTTTGTCAAAGTATGCAGCAATGGCAAAAGATATAATTAAATTCTACAAAAATAAGCATATCCCAAAACAAGTGCTGAAGGAAGTCCAACTGAAAGAAATCAATAAAGAAATTGCACTCATAACATGTGTTGACACAAGATGGGGTTCTGTAGTTGCTTCACTTAAAAGCCTCTCAAAAAATAAAGACTTTCTGCAAGAAACCGTTTTACATAAGTCGGTTAAACCTCTAATAAACGCACGCCTTCGACGTTATATACTAGATGATGATGATTTCTGGCCAAAGATTATGGATATAATAGAGCTTACAAGTCCCATAGCTGACATGATAACGAATCTCGAAGGGGACTAGCCGTTATTGTCAAAAGTACACCGTTACCTACACGATCTGCAAGAGCATTTTTATTCTGATAAAATAGATTTTCCCCCACAGGCAGAAATACAGAAAGTCCAGGAAGCATTTGAACACAGAAAACAATTCATGAAGCATCCTATTCATTTAGCAGCAAATTTATTAGACTCTAAAGAAATGGGAGCAGCTCTAAGTGAAGATGAGGTTTATGAAGCTTTGAATTTTATTTCTGAGTTTGCTGAACTTAGAAATTTGGATTCAGTAAAAATATTTGGTGAATATTCCGAATATAAATTAAAAACGAATACATGGAGGAATCAAACTGTTTGGAAAACAGCTGATAACACTGAGCCCACACAGTGGTGGAAAGCATTTTTTGAAAAGAAGGAACTGACAAAAGTAGCTGTAAAAATTCTCAACTTTCCAGCAACTGCCGCAAGCTATGAGAGGAACTGGAAAGATTATTCTTTAATTAAGACAAAAAAGAGGAACAGACTGACTATTGACCGAACTCATAAACTTGTATTTATAAAGTTTAATTTAGATCTTTTGGAACCAGAAGATTTTTTTACGGTTCAGAGTGCCCCTCCTAATGCAAATCCTTTGCCAAAAGAGTCAACTAATAACCTGAATGATATCTCTGAACACATGGAAACAGATGATGGAGTTGCAGGTCCAAGTGGTATGAGTTTAAAAAAAAACGTGAAGACTGAAAGGTTTTCTAGTCATAGTACTACTCTTCTTGAGTATGATGAAGAGGAAGAAGATACAGAATACAGTCGTTCTGACGCAGGATCTTTAGTAGATGTGGAAATGCATAGTGAAGACGAGGAATCATGTCACGGTTTAGATGCCTCAGAACCCCATCTCGAAGATGAAGAAGATGAATATTTTTCTATTAATATTAATAATAATCAAGAGACTGATTATGAAGAAATTGATAATGCCGAAAATGAGAAAAATGAAAATGCAACAAAAAAATACTTTTTGTACCAAATTTTCTAATTATGAAGTAAAAAAATTGTTTTGTTTGAATTTATTTTTTATTTTTATTTTATAAAATTAAAATTTATAGATATTGATATTATATTTTTATTTTATGAATGTTTATTTTTCTGTTTTTGACTTCATACTAAACTTTAAATAAATGAAATTACACCTAAAATGTCTAAAATTTTATCAATTTTAATAATTAAGCAATTTCTTGTTTACATGTCCATGGTATGTACCGTATTAATTTGAAAAATTAAACACGTAGAATACCAAAACAAAAAACTAAATTTTTTTATTTATAGCATTTACTGTTGATAAATATCTTGCTAAATATCACGATAAATATCAAAAAAATAAATAGCACGCTATTTTACATCACTAAAAAAAATGATACCTATTTCGAAACGCAAATGTCGAGAGCATCTACTGCTGAAGCAGATGTTGCGACAGTGTCAACTGAGGCTATAAATGCAGTCCCTCCATTATCTGCTACTGATGTCTTTCCAACCAATGTAGAATCCGGCTAGCAACCTTCTTCGTCTAGACAATATAAGGTATTGAGTGGATTTGGGGTAGCTCATCCTGAACAAAGTGTTGCTAATTAGTTGCTATAAAAAAAATTGTTTAATGTAATAAATGGTTAAATGATTTGTTAAATAAATATTTTCCAATCAGCAACGGTACTGGATGCGAGAACAGAGTAATTAGCCCAGTAGCACAGTCTGCATCCAGTATCTCAGGGTCGTTTAATATTTATTATTGCAATAGAACCTTTATGATTAATAATTGAACTAACCAGGAGTGAATGCGCATATCTAATTTAATGACAAAACTCACATACCTTAACTGTATCGAGCCTTATGCTCGGCCAATCCAATCAGTGTTTCCCCGGGGCAACAGGTGTTGGTCCTTTTCGATGGCTAATTTTTACTTGAATGATTTTGTGACTATTTATTAAGTTATTGTCGGGCGCCACCTACTTTGAATTATTTAACAGCTTCGTTTTTATTATCACTAGAATCAGCACATCGTGGCTTTACGTTTATTAGTGAAAGAAAGTAAGAAACATTCACTGAGCCCGTCGAGTTACCACAAGGAACGAAGGATAATTAATTTATAACACAAGTGACGTAAACTTAACAATGTTTATTACATGAAATAATTTAAACAAAGGTACAATGAACATTCTATAATAATAAACATATTTTTCTTTCAACATATCACATCAGATTACACAATTCTTCAGTCGATAATCTGGCCAGACGGAGATATTATTATTACATAAATATTAATAGATATAAAGTATTACAATATCATAGTTGAATATACAAATGGTAAATTAAAATCGGACCTTGAATTTAGAACAGAATACAACTACTAATGCATGTATTATTATGACAAAATGAATAATTATTATCGTAACTTTTAAAATATTAACTTAAGGTTATGATATTATAAGCAATAGTAACAAAGATTATGATGGCGAACTCCAAATTTTAGATCAATATCATTATTTAACAATATTATGATTATCCAAATAGCATTATGACTAAAGAACTACAGATTAATCCTCAAAGTTAGTTTGGCGTTATCCGACGGAATTATTTAATTCAAATTTATCGTTACAGAGCCAGAAAGAATGGCCTTTGACTTTGCTTTAGCGACGGTACAGTTATTTTTAAGCACTCTGAGACACCAACAATATTTAAATTACCTTGGATTGTGCGGATAATCCAATAACCGTGGATGCCGAAGGTCGAAGTCGGAGAGTCGATGAATTTGCCGCGAAGAAAAGATGTGCTTCTTCGGTAGCTTGATTCCGGACGTAGTCCGACGGCAAAGGCTCAACACCAAGATTGCTTCAAATTCCACAAAAGGGGAATTATCGAAATCGGCCAATCTTCTCTTAGACTGTACTAATAATTTTTCGATAATTTAAAACCACTAGGCACGTTAAATCGTCACCTGACGAGCTTAGCACAGCTATATTACGTATTCTAGGGTAACAATCTTAACATTTAACTCAATACCGAACTACTTATCACGCATCTAATGGGTACCAACCGGACCAACGGCTCACACTTGAAATTACTCAGATGTGTCGACTGTCACTATGCGGTTACTAATGAATTATAATTTTAAGCGTTCTTGCCTTTTTATTAGTACCGTTGGAGTGGGAATAAGGAAAAAGCTACGTCATTTCCACCCTTCCAGAATCTTCGAGAATTCTCCAAGAAGGAATTTTTGCACACGGCGCGCACGATGCAGTATATTCAATTGCTCGGTTCCCAGGGTATTTTAAAATAAAGGGCTATTATTGATAACACGAGCATATTCGTGGCGCCGAAATCTAGTTTTCATCGTGTCATACAAAGGGGTATTTGAGAAAAATTGTTGTACGTGACTATAATATTTACTTTATAAAAAGAATTTTACTTTAGATTATAAACGTTGTTATTCAGATGTTATTTTTAAGAAATAACTGCGTATTTGAAAATAAGATATAACGAATGATTTCTTCAAGAAGTTGAACAAGCTTGGCTGTGGGAATTGCAATACATGTATTTTAAATTTTGAATATATTTTGTGTATCAAGACTAATAATAGTGTACAGTAGGAGCCAAAAGAATGATATTACAATTAATTTGGAATTCTTAAGTAATTTAATAATTGCTCATTTAAGTAAACAGATATTATTTAACATTTTGAAATTAAATTAGTCATTTCTTGTGAAGTGCCAAAAGCACGCAACAAAAGACAATTCGATTGCTGTGTAAAAACGGCAAAACGAACAGTCTCTGTAACGGATGCCGCTTCCGCAAATCATTCTCGAATGTATATGCCTATATTGAGACGGTCTTTAGGCTTTCAACAAACATCGAACACTACAGATGAAATTATAAATATTTCTGATACATCTACAGAGTGTCCCTCCGCAATTCCACACGAACCATTAAGCATGATGGGGGTATCACCGGTGGAATCGAGGATGGACACACATTCATCTGTATGTGGCCCTGCCAGAGATTCGGAGCATTGTGATGTTAGGGTAGTCATACTACAAAATAAACTAACCCAAGCTGATCCGCTTTTGCCACCAGCGATTTTATCACCTACACCCATATTCCCAGTTTCGATACCTCCAGTTTCACCTAGATCACAAATTTTCACTCAGACATCTCCCCAACCTACACCACCAGTTTCACCTTCCCAACCAGTTTCATCTAGATCACAAATTTCCAGTCAGACATCTCCCCAACCTACACCACCAGTTTCACCTTCCCAACCAGTTTCACCTAGATTACAAATTTCCAGTCAAACATCTCCCCAACCTACACCACCAGTTTCACCTTCCCAACTTTCTACCGCTCCTGATTTGCATGGCTCATATTCACAACTAACCCCATATCAGCCCATTAACACGTATACACCTGTTCCAACAACACGTCTCTCTTCCTTATTCCAACAATACTCCAGTGCTGTTTTATCGGATCCCACAGAGGGATTCGATACAATATTATCCTCGTTCGTGGCAAAGGCTGAACGAGACTTTAATCAGTTATTGGATAGTATGTGCTTCCACCGATATTTTCTTCGTGGTTCCTTGAATAGGAATATGTTCCAGACGGATCATGCTCATATTCAAGAGCAACTACTTGCTTTGAATCGGTTGGAGAGACATATTAGAGCTATTAGACAAGCTCTCAATAGCAGACCTGAGTGAGGGCAATGCCCTCCCACTATTATCTAAATTTCACTTGTGTAAATTTCTGTAAATTTCGCACCATTTATCTAAATTTCTTCACGATCGACCACATCTATTAAACCTCGATCAAAAAAGGGACTGTAGAGCTATTAGAAAAGAACCAAAAAAAGCAGACCTGAGTAAGGGCAATGCCCTGCCACTATTTTTCTAAATTTCACTTGTCTAAATTTATTTCTGTAAGTTTCACACCATTTATCTGAATTTCGTTTGCCTAAATTTCTTCACGATTAACTACATCTACTAAACCACGATCAAAAAAGTGACTGTGAAATATCTCCATCAAGACTACTACAACTTCTTTCAATATCCCATTACCAATTGAGAAAAAATGCAACGCTTTTGATACTGACGTTTGGAAATATTTTAAGCCAGGAATTACATTAGAAATAAATGGAGCCACCCTGACTGTGGATATGGAATTGGTGAACGTAAAGATAACTATGGTGAACGGGGGTGCCGCACGTGGAAGTTTCCACGTGGTTGCGGCCTCCCAGCGAAGCCGATTTGACACCCACGAACCAGCAAGAATGCGCCGGCGCGCATTACTGCACCCTTGGCGGAAGTTGTTGGCAGGAGACGATCACCGCTGCTACAACTGTAAGTATACCAGATCACGTATTAGCGTTGATAAACTAACTCTATTTAATCTTGCAGTTACGAGGATGACAGCGGCAGTGATTGGGGGTAGCAAATAAATATATTTATGAAAATAACTTTGTCTTATTTAATCTATATCCTTTCACCTATAAGCAACTAAGCTCGATGGAGCTTAAAACACAAGCAGTGTTACTACCACTTCAAAATTATGATATTGTCGAAGAAAGTTATGAACGCCATAGTAAGCTTTTTGGGGGTAATTACAAAAGAGCACTAATAGTTGGTCCCTCTGGATGTGGCAAAACCAATGCATTGCTTACTTTGCTGCTGCATCCTAACGGTTTACGTTTTAAGAATATTTACATATGTTCAAAATCTCTGCCTCAGCAAAAATATAAATATTTAAAGCGTGTGCTTCACCAAGTTTCTGAAATTGGATACTATGAATATACAGACACAAGTGCTATGTTAGTTCCCGAAAAAGTGGCAGACTATTCGATCGTAATTTTTGATGACATTCCTACGGTAGATCAAAACTTGGTCAAGCAGTATTTCTCTTTTGGCAGGCATAAAAATATTGATTGCTTTTATTTGTGTCAGACGTACAGTGCTATTCCCAAACAATTACTTCGAGACAATTGCAATTTTTTGATGGTCTTTAAGCAGGATGGTACCAATTTAAACCACATCTTTAATGATCATGTTCACGACCTGAGTTACGAAAACTTCCTGCATATTGCCATGGTATCTCGCAAGTTTATAAAATAAGAATAGCTTTAAGAATTAGTTTAAGTTTTGAAATGAAATAAAAATGACAAAAATCGTATTTGGATGTGAAGAACAATATTTGCAACAAATTACATGAATGTATATAAAGTTGCATACACAGTCAAATACAAACACATAATTTAAAATTCAGTATTATTCAATTGAATAGTGAGTGAATGTAGAATAAAAATATTAAATAAGTATGAAATAAAAGACAAGATAAATATAAGCAATCTATTTCTTTTGTAGAAAAGATACACAAGATGTATGGTTTACATATCATGAAAAAGAACCTAATTTTATACAATGCGTAAAGATTGCATTAAACATTCTAAATAATGGACCGCTGTTTAAGACAAAAAGGGTAATGAAAGCAAATAATCGAGAAAGGGTTATGTTAATGGACGGAACAGTCAAGAGAATTAGTCATGTAAAAGCAATAGAATTATATGAAAAAGATCAAATACGATATGCAAGAAAGACAAATATGGCTGAATAAATTATTATGATTTACATGCATAAAGTAATAAAACTTTATGAAAGAGTTTAAAAACTAAATTATATTAAAAGATAGAAATTACCTTAGCTTATGACTAGAGACTAAAAAAGGATATAAATATATATAAAACGTAAACCCGATCAGCAATAACATTTTGTATAAGAAGGTAGCTGATAACATAAATAAAAAGTGTGTGTGTTTATGATTTGTTTGTAACACAATGCTTCAGAGACTTATAACATGCTCGCTTGCTTACGTAATGCCAGTGTAATACAAAGCGAACGCTATAAGACAAGTCTTTTGCATGCCTCCATTATATTGCGGAAAATACAAGCACCTCGGGTTGCCTATACACGCAGGCACCAATATCGCGAACTCTAAACGTCTTCCCCTAGCGGAACGACATTATTGCAACTTCGCCCGGTTGACACTAATTATTGACGTAAATATGGCGGTTGAAGTGTTGTGATTTTTAGGCATGAGACTACAAACTCTTCGGCTAACACAGTGAAGAACGTAAGTATTTCTTTTTGTTTTAATGTATCTTAACGTTTATTGAAAATTCTACATTCCCTGCACTCATTACTAATCGGTAAAAAGAAAACACGTATGGAAACTTATGTGAAAAAAAAAGAATAACCGGTCTTTATTATTACTAAAATAATATCAAAATTTATACACATTTATTTAATCATATTTACATTTTTACGCACATACACAAAGTCGTACAATATGTACACAATTAAATATTAAAATAAATTTGCATCAGTGACCTCTTTAAATCGTAACAGAAATTGCATTTAACGTGAATTAAATTAAGATTGAACATGTGCTCAACCCTATCCCCTGAACTGTCACTTACATATCCCAATGCATTTTATCATCCTTAATATGAAACAAAAATAAACAAGAAATGAGATATGTCTCGGTCAATTTGAGATAAAATACGCATATCAATTTAAATTATTCCACAAATTATTTCTATGTTACGACATGCTCACAGGAAGAATTTACTAGTTTATCGTGAAATAGAACTTTGTCTTGGTACGGACTCGGATATTTATTCAATAGCTTCGCGGTGGCTTACTAATACGTCTATTTTATCACGGGCTCTGATAGCGCGGGTGTTTAGACGATAATTTATATAAATTCGCGGTGCGCGTTTACGCATAATATCGGAAACTAACGGTCGTAAAAAATCTCTGAAATGAATAATTATTATTAAATTCGGGTTTTATGACGGTCACGACATCGAAAGTCTGACCTAGACGGGATGCGGTTTATAAGCGGTAATATATCACTCTTCCCACGGCTCATGGGGCCTGAGTAAGAGGGACATATGCGGACGAGATTAGCGGATTTTAAAACGACTGTTTCACGATACGGAGACCTGAAAGCAGCACGTTTCTAAGGAGTTAACCAAGTCTCTTCCACGCCATCTGGAGGCTGAATAGAGAGAGGTGTAGGGTTTTGGACAGGTCGGAGAAGTAAATGAACGAGGCACGCTCGATGGGGCCTTTTATATGTGAAAACCCCCTACGTATTGCTATGGTTTTTTTTATATATTATGGATAAGTAAAATTAAATAAATTGATTTGTTTCAAATTTATTTTTCTGTGGGGCAAATGTTTTGGTACACACTGTATTTTGGTTTCTGTTTAAGAATTTGGGAGGTATAATAGTCTTTTGGTAATCTGTGTATATTAATATTTATTTTGTTGTTATTTGAATTTAAAAAGAGAAGATGCCTGAAAGATTATTTACGCTCCGTAACTTGATATCTTTATATAGTATACATGTGCGAATTTATTAAATGTGGTAGGGATGTGTGACTTTCACTGGCCGTGGTTTTAATGTTGTATGAAATTAGATCTTGGTCTCCCGTTAAATGCAGTTCTTTTAGAGATATTTATGTTTGAATAAAAATTGTTATAAGTTTCTTTATTTTAAGGAGCCAAGATTTAATCAAGTTTGTGAATTAGTTTTATTGCTGTTATACAAGTTAAGTATTTACTTTTAAGAAAGAGAATGCATTCTTTATTATAATAAAAGAAAATTTTAATATTGTAAAAAGTAGACTCATATCCTTCATTTTCTTTTCTCTGCACGTGTTTGAAAATATTTTATATTTATTGAGAAGCTATTAAATTAGATAATTTTCTTTACTATATCAGTTTGCTATAATTTTATGTATTTTAATTATAGGTATTTAATTTATTTATTTTAAGTAATTATTATTTTGTATGGACTTTGTGACTTATTTTCAGTATTTAATTAATAAGGTAAATTTTGTCGCGTTTGTCAGTACAAGTTTTTTTTATCCTATTTGGTTAATTAGTGGGTAGGATTTTTTCTTGAGAATTTGTTAATGAGTTTTTTTTTGTTTTTTTGTAATAAAATAATTATATCTGATCTGTTTTCAATTTTATTAAAGATTTTAGAAAAGATAATTAAATAATTATTTAATTTTTTTGTCTTCAAGTAATTTGTGGTTTTTTTATACTGTTTCCTAAGATCACGATTCCTGACGTGAACATTGTACAGTTTCGCCGAGGGAACCTGAGAGAGAGAGAATTTTGTTTTCTGAGCTATATCGTGACACAGAATGAAAGAGTGAATAAAAATTTTTCGTATAATGGTACTAAACAAAAAAATAGTAGAGAAAATGTAGAGAGAGAGGAAAAGGCAAAGTGTCAGGATTTTTAGATGGGCCAACCAAAGAGATAATTAGTATGAATGCAATGATAGATAATGATTCAGATAGTTTAGATAATAAGATGTTGCCACATATAAAAGTTACTATGGGAGGAGTGAAAGTAAATTGTTTAGTTGATACGGGGAGTGAAATTTCAATCTTGGATGATCAAATAATAAAAAAATTAGAAAGTATGAATGCAGGTAAATATATACCTACAAGAAAAATTACAATTGTGTCTGCGACGAAAAAGATAATAGCAATGGTAAATAAAATTTATGTAGTTGAATTTATGGTAGAAGATAATAAGTTTTTGGGAGAATTTATGTCAGTCAAAGGTTTACAAAGAGATGGTATTATTGGAATGGACTTGTTAGAGAAAATAAAGGCAGTAATAGACATTGAGAGAAAATGTATGGTGGTGGAGAATCAAGTAGTTTCTTGGTTTCAGCAGGATGAAGTAGATGAAGAAAATGAAAAGGTTATAAATAATATGGAAATGGTATATGAAGTAAAAGAAGTTATAAATAGTATAAATGGTGAAAATTATGAAGAGGTTAAAGAGGTTAAAGAAATAGAGTCCAATAATATGTGTATCGAGGTGCCTGAAGATGTAGATTTACTTGAAATTAATGTTGAAGAAAAATATAAAGAAAGTGTCAAAGATATGATAAAGAAGAATATTTCCTTGGTAGATAAATTTCCCTGTATTGCTAAAAATTATGTACATTCATTAGAAGTAGATGAGTCCAGACCATTTAAAATTAAAAATTATCCAATTCCCAAAAATATGCAGGAGAAGGTGAAAGAAGAAGTAAGTAAGATGGTGTTATTGAGAGAGGTGTCACGAGGTATGTCAATCCGCTGGTGGTGGTTCAAAAGAAGTGTGGAGATTTTCGCTTATCTTTGGATGTGAGAAGGTTGAATGATCGTACCAAGATGCAATTTGAGACTCCTGTAACTGTGTAAACGTTATTATCTAAGTGCAACGACGCTATGATTTATGCTAAGTTGGATCTAAAAAGTTCTTTTTGGTTGGTGCCTTTAGAAAGAAAGAGTAGAAAATATTGTGGTTTTATGGTAGATGGAGCTGTATACCAATTTAAAGTGGTACCATATGGACTAAGTAGCACGTCTGCTGCTTTAATTAGAGCAATGCAACAAATTTTAGAACCTTATGAATCGTTTGTATCCCATTATATAGATGATATTTAAATATTTAGCAAGACAATTGAAGAACACATGGAACATTTAAGGAAGGTTATAGAGGTATTAGCAAATAATGGTTTAAAAATTAATATTAAGAAATGTGAGTTTTTTAAAAAGGAAATTAAATTCCTTGGATATAATTTAAGTTTAAAATATGTCAGTGTGGATGATTCTAGGCTGGAGGTTATAAAAAATTATCCTAGACCTAAGAATGTGAAAATGTTAAGAGGTTTTCTTGGTATTGTGGGTTATTATAAAAGATTTGTTCCGTATTTGGCAAAATTATGTGCACCATTATTGTATGAATTATTAAGAAAGAATGAAAAATTTATTTGGTCTAAAGAAAGAATAGATGCTTTTGAAAAGGTTAAGAATGAATTTTATAGTTTGTTATTACTGCCTGATTTTTCTAAAGAATTTTTATTAAGAGTTGATGCTAGTGATTCTGCTATAAGTGGAGTTTTAATTCAGTTAGATGATGAGGGAAATGAAGAGCCTATTTGTTTCATTTCAAGGCTATTAAAAAAATATGAATTAAGATATACAGTGGGAGAAAAAGAGTTGCTTGCTGTTGTGCATGCTGTAAATAAATTACGTTTTTATTTGTTGGCTAAAAAATTTATTGTAGAATCAGATCATGCGGCGTTGACGTCACTTTTGTCAACTAGATTTTCAAATAATCGAATATATAGATGGTCATTGTTGTTATCAGAATATTCATTTCAAATTAGACATATCAGAGGTGTTCTAAACGTTACCGCTGATGCTTTAACAAGAATGTACAATAAAAAAAAGTAACTTCAATCATGTAGAGTTAAATGCTTATAATAGATATGCAGCTGAGGGAATGTTTGACTATGTTGAGATCCATCAGGTCCAGCAGGATGAATGTTTTGATCATATTAAAGAGGAATTGCGAAATGTGGGGAATTATAAAGATTATATTTTTCATGATGGGCTTATTAAAAAACAGATTCGTGATCAGTATAATGTGGTTGTAAATGAAATGTATGCTCGTCAAGCAATGTCTATTATTCATAATGAACTGGGACATATTGGGACTAGGAAAGTTTGGTTAACTTTTAGAGAAGCTTTTTATGTTGTTAAGGATAGAAGTATAGCGAAAAGGGTGGTAAGGAATTGTAATGAATGTTATTTTGGAAAGCATAAAAATCGCACATTGCAACATGATATAAAAAGTATAATAGTGAATAATAAATTGGATTTAGTAGCGATTGATTTCTTAGGAGATTTAATACCAGGAGATTATGGGTATAGAAATATATTTGTTATGGAGGATATTTTTACTAAGTTTGTTAGGCTGTTTCCCACTACAAAATACAATTCTGAGATTGCACTTTTATGTATTAATAACTTCGTACAAAATCAAGGAAAAATGAGACGAATTTTAGCAGATAATGCTAGTTATTTTACTAATGATAGATTTATAAATGCTTTAAATGAACAAAATATTAATGTATGTTTTTCTTCGATACGCCATCCATGTGCCAATCCATGTGAGCGGTATATTCAAGAGGTAATCAAATTTTTGAGGATGAAAACCCATGAACACCATGTAGGCTGGGTCCAGTATGTCCAACAGATAGAAGATTCATGAACAATTCGCCCAATACCCTCACTGAAGAGTGTCCAGCGACTTTGATGAATGGAATGACTCCTAGTCGGCCCTGGGATTTGCATGGAGAAGTGATTCATAATCTAGAAGAGAGAAATAATTTTGTTCGAGGAAGACTACAAAGGCAAGGGGAGATGTATGTGCGCCGAGAAAATGAAAAAATCAAAGAAAGAACTACGTTTAATATTGGTGATACAGTTATTGTTAGAAGATACAGAGTTGCCAGAAGAAATCAACAAAAGTGTGCTAAATAGACGCATTTAGTGTGACGTCAGCGGTTGCCTAGCAACAAATTCACGCTCCAAACAACTTGTATTATATCATTACTACGTTTGTGTACTGAGTATAATTGTTCCTTTGTTTTTCTTTTAACTATAAAAAAAAATGATGTGCTTCGCCCCCGATTGCAAACATTATAGCGAGAAAGATTCCTGCAAGTTTTTTACATTTCCTAAAGAACTTAATCAGCTGCGACGGTGGATCAAATTAATTAGGTAAGAGGAAGGTTATGTTATGTGTAAAATTTTTATATGTTTTTTAAAAAAATTATATCTTTCCATATGTATAGGAGAGCAGATAGGCAGCCAAGTGATGGTTCACGAATATGTAGCTGTCACTTTAAAGACGGCTTAAAAGAAAATGGACCAACAATGTTTGAACATAATGCAAACCGAAGGCTGTCATTTAATTCACCTCCAAGAACGAAACGAACAAAGTATGTTACAGCAGTTAATATTTATTTAAACCATAATTCAATAATTGTTATTACTTTTCACATTACAGAAAAGCGATTGTTTGTGAATATACTCAACCAGATAGCAGTGAATTTGATGCAGAGACTAATGGTGTGACTGCAACTACTAGTACTACTGCTACTTCAAGTGTTGTCGAAAATAAGGGCTGCACAATGAATAGCAGTGTATTGATTGAAGCAGAAAACATGTTCTTGAAGCAGGAGTTGGACATTGTAACAAAAAAACTAGAAAAGATGGAAACGTCATTTAGCTTTAATCAAATTAAAAACCAAGACGAGTTAGTTGTCTTGTATACTGGGCTTCCAAACAAAGATATTTTTTTATCTCTTTTTCAATTATTGGAAAATATAGAAAGGAATTATTATTTAGGCTGCAATGTAGAATGCATTTCTGCGATTGATCAGCTATTCTTAACATTATACAAGCTGCGCCAGAATCCCCCGCATAAAGACATAGCTCAACGGTTTAACTGTAGTGTTGCAACAGTCACAAATATTTTTTTAACTTGGTTAAATCTGTTGCATGAAGTAATATTTTCCACGTTGATGTCATCTGTACATTCTGTTAAAGATAACCAAACATGTTTGCCAAACTGTTTTGCTTTATTTCCAAACACAAGAATGGTGCTAGATTGCACTGAAATTTTTTCTGAAATTCCGTGCTCATTGCAAAAGCAAAAGGAGACATACAGCCACTATAAACACCGTAATACTTTAAAAGGCCTTGTAGGAGTTGCACCAAATGGCGTTGTAACTTATGTGAGTTCACTATATCCAGGTTCAACATCTGATAAGAAGATTATACAGCACTGTGGAGTGCTTAATATTTTTGAACCTGGAGATTTAATCATTGCAGATAAGGGATTTCTCATAAATGACATTTTACCAGCAGGTGTATCGTTAAATATCCCACCATTTTTGTGTCAACCACAATTTACACCTTCACAGGTGATACAAACAAAAAATATTGCTCGTGCGAGAATACATGTTGAAAGAGCAATTCGTCGCATTAAAGCCTACAAAATATTAAATCTAATTCCCCAAACCTTAATGTCCTCTGCAACGAAAATTTTCCAGGTGTGTGGTGCATTAACTAATTTCCAGTACCCACTGTTAAAGGAAGTTGAAACATATTTTGTAAATGAACAATGAAAATAAAGCTTTTAAAACTTTTTATTTATTTAGGTACATATTATATTTAGATACATATTAACAGTGACAAACGTAAATAAATATCTATTAGATCTAAGCATATTTTGTTTACTTATATAATTTACAAATTAAATAAATAAAAACTAAAATTAGAGAAATATTATGTAATTTCTGAATTAATTAAGTGTGGAAGAAATTTTGTTAAATAAAAATCCTTTAAAATTTGAATATTTTCTGCCCACTCTTCTTTTCTTACAACAGGATGGTGACGACTTGAGGAGTCCATATAACCATGTGACATTTTTTTTTATTTAATAAATGCAATGCACCCTGTATTTGATGAAAATATTCATGGTTTTCGTTAACTATAAATTGTTGTTGCATCTTATCGTAGGAACAGATATAATGTTTTTCATCAGCAAGTACTTCCACAATATTTGAATTGCGATATTTAAATGGACATTTTACTTCTAATAGGTCTTCGTCACCTACAAGACCATCTGGGGTGGCCCCGAGGTATCCACACTGATCAAGCCATATTCCAGCAGGTGTCACTGATAATCCAGTTACTCCAGTAAATTCTTCAACTGCCTTGGCTTCATGTTCTCGTCCCCATTGAATTGCCTTTACGCCATCTAAGTTATATGTTCCTGTATAATAAGAAAACGATATGAATATATTTCAAAATAAAACTATTTTTTAAAGCAAACCTGTTAGTTTTTTGAAAAGCGATGGAGGATATCGATTTCTTCTACAAGCTGCCAAGACTGATCCAAATAAACTTGCTGTTAGGCGAAATCTCCGGATTTTTAACCACAAAGGATTTTTTGATTGTCCTACAGTTTTATGAAATATGGCCAAAGTTTGTTGAGGAGAAACACAAACTTTTCCTTCAAAATAAGCACTTTTTTCATTGCATATATGATATTCAGCAGAAAAAATAATGTCAGTAATCTGTGGGACAAAATTATCATCCTGTGATGTAAGTTTAGGTGATAGAAGCCAACTAAATCCTACCACGCCACCAAATAAAGACAATTTCTCACTTAGAGCTTCGACTTCTTTGTCTGTGACATTTCTAGTTGAGGCTCTATATTCCTTGGGTTGTGAAAACAATTCGTCGACTGTTTTTACATTTTCAGCCACAGCTTTCCCCTTTTTAGGTGCTGACCAACTACATGACTGGTCCGTAATTGATAAATTGTAGTGTGCAAATAATCCAAGTGCTGCAACATGGTGGCACGAAACCTGCCCACGTGGGCATGTACATGATGTAGATGATACATTTTTGTCTTGATCCAGGAAGATCTACAACATCAAAATATAATAGTTAATAAAGCAACAAAAGCCACATATTTGAATTTCATTTCATTTCTAGGTACATTTATCTTACCTCAACATTGTATTGTTTATCTTTCATGCTTGCATGAACTATTCCTTTAATGATTTTCAAATCATCATTATAATTCATATTAATAACATGGCCAGATTCGAGGGCGTTTTCACCCTTTTCTATCAATTTCATTTCATCTTGAAAATAATTATTTAAGGCGGATAACTTCAACACGTGCTTTTGGGCCATTTTGAATAATTTACAATACACTTGCACGGTCACGAAAACTCTGTATGGCTAACAGCAACAACTAGAATAACAAGAAACGAACTTATATTTTACTTGAGTAAAAGCAGACAAAGCACTGACAATGACAATGAAAGTTAAACTTCGGTTGGATCTTTTCGCATGATTTCCCTTAGGGTTGCTAGGTCAGTTGTTTGGATCGCTAGATAGTTGCCGCGCTGAACTACTACGTCATCACTAAATGCATCTATTGGATCTTCCTTATTGTGGTCCGTATATTGTAACAAGAATATTTAATAATGTCACATATGAGCTTTATTCAATGGATGGACGCATTAAGAAGGGACGATATCATATTAGTATGCTTCATCCATACTTGAACAATCCTTAAGAAGATTGTGAGGTACTATACAATTATATTCTGTGTGCGGAGAAGGGTTTTAATTTTTACATTATATTGTATTAGGAGAAAACATTAGAGATAGTAGGATGTTGTGTGCGGAAAATAAAAATTTCTGAAATCTTTGCTTTGCACAGATTTAATAAATTGTTATTTTGGAGATATGCTATGGTTTTTTTATATATTATGGATAAGTAAAATTAAATAAATTGATTTGTTTCAAATTTATTTTTCTGTGGGGCAAATGTTTTGGTACACACTGTATTTTGGTTTCTGTTTAAGAATTTGGGAGGTATAGTAGTCTTTTGGTAATCTGTGTATATTAATATTTATTTTGTTGTTATTTGAATTTAAAAAGAGAAGATGCCTGAAAGATTATTTACGCTCCGTAACTTGATATCTTTATATAGTATACATGTGCGAATTTATTAAATGTGGTAGGGATGTGTGACTTTCACTGGCCGTGGTTTTAATGTTGTATGAAATTAGATCTTGGTCTCCCGTTAAATGCAGTTCTTTTAGAGATATTTATGTTTGAATAAAAATTGTTATAAGTTTCTTTATTTTAAGGAGCCAAGATTTAATCAAGTTTGTGAATTAGTTTTATTGCTGTTATACAAGTTAAGTATTTACTTTTAAGAAAGAGAATGCATTCTTTATTATAATAAAAGAAAATTTTAATATTGTAAAAAGTAGACTCATATCCTTCATTTTCTTTTCTCTGCACGTGTTTGAAAATATTTTATATTTATTGAGAAGCTATTAAATTAGATAATTTTCTTTACTATATCAGTTTGCTATAATTTGATGTATTTTAATTATAGGTATTTAATTTATTTATTTTAAGTAATTATTATTTTGTATGGACTTTGTGAATTATTTTCAGTATTTAATTAATAAGGTAAATTTTGTCGCGTTTGTCAGTACAAGTTTTTTTTATCCTATTTGGTCAATTAGTGGGTAGGATTTTTTCTTGAGAATTTGTTAATGAAAGTTTTTTGTTTTTTGTTTTTTTGTAATAAAATAATTATATCTGATCTGTTTTCAATTTTATTAAAGATTTTAGAAAAGATAATTAAATAATTATTTAATTTTTTTGTCTTCAAGTAATTTGTGTTTTTTTTATACTGTTTCCTAAGATCACGATTCCTGACGTGAACATTGTACAGTTTCGCCGAGGGAACCTGAGAGAGAGAGAGAATTTTGTTTTCTGAGCTATATCGTGGCAACCCTATAACAATTGTACTAATATCATAGCAGTATGTAGGTAAAACCCGTTCAAAACATAAAAATTTGAACACGATACTGACATGAAATACGCGACTCTGAGCATGACGTAGGCATTCGGTATTTTTCCATTTAAAAATAAATAAATAACATGAATCATTACAAACAACTGAACATACATACAGGTCGATTCAATTCACTTTATACAATATTAATATTTGAACAAAATAACACACATACATTTAATTTAATATTGACAAATAAATTAATTATGAACTTAAAAATGTTAATTTGTTACAATTAACGAAGGAACTTCGTTACAGACTGGAAACAGACGTGTACAGTTTCATGACCTACAAAAGATAACAAAATATAAAACTTGTGTAAAGTTTATTGCAGATAGACATATCACCGATGGAAAGATCATGGATAGAGAACAGAGATGGAATGGAGAAACAAACGTGTCTTCCAAGTGCAGGCAGTGTTGAAAGAAAAATATTCGTTCTTTCCAACGTATTTCCAATCCTACCGAGTCACAATCCAGCTACAAGAAAAGTGAAGATAACATTAATAAATGGGAAAAGAAAATATGTATTGAACAATGAACAAGGCAATAGGTTCATTAATAAATACAAAGAAGGATGGTATTAACAACAAGAATAAACCTACCGTCGGAAATGCAGTACGAGGCAGTGAAAAAGACTTTTAAATAAGAAAACAATTTTCGATGTGTTGACGTTTGGTGAATAAGAACTGTCAGAACAATATGTGCGTGTGTGCGTGTGTGTATCACGGCGGCAACATGTGGGCAGCGATTTCACTGGAAGATATATTCCAATGCCAACCTAAAAGATGGACTAGAGGGCGCATTAGTCAACGCTACATTTTTTTTGTCGGTATAAAAATTCGAAACAAGATTCGACAAGAAGAACTTCTTATTACCACTTCGGGAGAATAAGACGCTTTCAAAATAATATGATTGCGATTTTTGTTAATTGTTACATAGTAGAATAGTAATTTCATTATTTTTTTTATCACGTTCATTCATAATAATTTTCTTTTATCAATACATTTAAATTCATTTTTAAGAGTTCAAGATGGACATTCAAAATAAACAATTTGATGAAATGTTTAAAGATAGCAAGTAAGTTTTCTTTGAAAAAGAGTTATCTAAACTGTTAAACAAATATTGGTTTTGCGTGCGTTGAACAGTATAGATACGCAAATATTATCATGTAAGGTTTTTAATTCATTAAGTTGTAATTACAACAAAAATAGGACTAATGGTGTTGGGTAATTGGAGAAATGCTGCGTGCGAATGAGTACTTTCTTCAATACTTTGTCCAGGCATCATTAATCTTTTTCAAATCATGTTAATACATAATTAAACGTTTTGCACGGCAAAGATTAAAAGCTAGAAACAACGCGTGCAAATGGTTGTCTAAAGCAATTAATTGAAGCCAATATCAAAACAATTACATTGATAAATAAAATTATCAATGGACAATAAAAGTTTTCATTTATTTAAATACAGGATAAGTTTTTTTTTGGCATCATGAATGCATAATAAAAAGATTTACATACATTATAACCGGCATCTGATATAAATGATATATATATTTTCAATTATGTATTCGTATAGAGCATTAAGGTGTATAAAGGTATTTGAATTTACAAATGATTAAATAAAAAGTATATGATCATGTTATATAGACATTCCGTTTTTTTTTCTTTAAACAAAACTATTACCTCGTCCCTATCATAAGTAAGAGAAAGGTTGCCAGTGAAGGACAAGGAACCACATACATTGCCAGAACCCATAATAGTTATTCGGTACATGCTATTACAATATAAATTAAATACAAAACCAATTATAAGCTTTTGGTGTAAAAAGGATAATTTTTAGAGCACAGCATATACAGATGACTATACCCACAACATATAGTGCGGCATGTTCTCATATTTTTATAAGAGGGCACTGCAATATGTGTCAAAAATGTTGGAAAAACCCCTACGAAATGTTAGTTATTGACAGCGATTGCGCGTTCAACGAAGAGAGATACCGTCTAGGATTCGACAAATACATTCGTTTGAGAGTATAAGTTGTTGGTGCATGTCTGGAGCTATAGTATTCCATATTCGACCACGAATGAAGACAGTTATGGACGAGAAGTTAGTTCGTAAGTTGCTTGAGGCTCGTAATGCTCTAAAACACAAATTGAAGTCATTGAAAGCCGACATTGCACAAGCTCAGAACAACATCGATGTTCAGTACGCTCCAGTGACAGTACACTTAAAAGAAATACTATCTAAGTTAGATGGAGCTGAAGTTGGACCCAAAAAGCGCTCCAAAGATACTTCCGAAGTAGAGATGGAAACATTTTCGGAATCAATGGAAAAGTCTCATGATATACCTGGAACTTCAATAATAACTCATAGAAACAACTCCTATTCGAAAACCTGGTCGAGTATCATGGTTTAGCCCCGTTTTCCATTCTTCACCAACAAAAGGGGTAAGGAAAAGAGATCTACAACCCTCTCTTTATCAGGACACACCATCGATGGTACAGCCATCCTTTATACAAGATGAATAGAGAAGTATGGATGTCGGTGGTGAAAGTGAGTCTGGAGAGATTTTTCCTTGAACATAAGAGATAATTTCTTTAAATGGCATAATCCATACTTATTTGGACAGACGCATTCAGAATCATGTATTAGTGGATATCATGTATTTCGTAAACATGTTAGTCTGGCTTTAGGAGATGCACAGAAAGCTGTAACGCTTACCTCCACCACATTACGAAAACATTTGGCAACCATATCACAAATTTTAAAAATGGGGAGTGAAGAACTAGATCAATTGGCAACCTTTATGGGACATACAACTAAAACGCATAACGAGTGGTATAGACTGCCATCAGATATCTATCAAAGAGCTAAGGTGTCCAAACTACTCTTCCTTGCCCAAAATAATATCAGTCAATATAAAGGTAGGAGTTTGAACGAAATTGAGATTGGCGATGACCTCTTAGAAACACACAATGACAGTGCCTCTGATGAAGAGAATAACTTATTAGAAGATATATATGTATCAAACGATAACACTTGTGAAGAAGCGTGTGAAGAAATATTAAAAGTGTCTGTACCAAAAGCAAAGAAAAAGATCGTCAAGGGGGCTTGGAGTTTAGAAGAAAAAAAAGTAACAGAAGTGTTCTTCAAAAAACATTTAACATTAAAGGAAGCTCCAAAAAAGCATGAAGTTTTACAATTAATTGAAAACCATCCAAACCTTTTTGAAAATAGAAAATGGGATAGCATAAAAGTTTATATTTGCAACTTGTATTCCAAAAAGAAGTAACACTTGTTCTTTATTAATACTCGTCTTTATATTCGTAAACTTCATTTCAGGTAATTTGTTTAATATTAATGCAAAATAATAAATATTGTACAATATTGATGTATGTGAATAACCGTGTAATAAAAGTATTTTTAAAATAACCCCACAGTCTGTTTCAACGCCAAATCATCTCATTATATACTGTAGTTACATTTTTGGTTCATTTTTTGACATTCTTTGTAATCATAACACAACTTGTACAACTGTTGACATTACACTGCAAAAATTAACAATAATATGCAACAGGCGAATGAAAGAATATATATAAGGGATATACATTATTGCATATATGAATGTATATATGTATATAATTTACTTTACACAAATTTAATTATCTACAAGGTCAATCACAACCTGTAATTGCATTTTAACGTGACTCCATTTTTAAACGTTTATAGAAATTTTATATGTGTATGATTTTATGGAAAACAATCCTGAGGTAGATAGTTACTATTTGGCAACACTGTAAGACGTCTTGTGAACCTACCCGAAACATATACGGACGCACTTAAACAATTGTATAAAATGGACTCTTGGTTAACCGCTTCATAGTATGGACGTCGACTAAAACGTTAGCAGGATATCGTGTATATCGCTGGACGCCAAGTGAGAATGAGCATAGCCGGGACTTGTTAGAGATGGCCCCATTCAACTTTCCTTCGCCGTTACGTTTCACTTGACATTGATTCTCAGTATATATTCGACGTTTTGCCTTTCTAAAATTAGTTCCTTTTCTAAGCTACACGATGGCAAGCTCCTCTGCATTATTAATATTTATTGGTGTTTTATATGTGTTGTATTTATTTTATACTTGTCCATAACTTGGTAATTTTTTTTCAATATAACAATGTATGTTATTTGTATTTGGACTTGTACTAAAATACCAGCATAAATTGATATTTTCAAGTTATGGTTTTGTATTAGGATAACAGAAATGCAAAGAAGTGTGTCTAATTTTTAGTAGTTCTTGTGATAAATCTATTCAAAATGTAAATAAATATATACATACAATAAATTAATTAGGTAGTTGTAATATGGTCTTGCACTCACAATATTAAAAATTTCAAGTAGGTGATAATTCTTTCGCATTTTAAATTGTTTCTTGTTAATATTAGTTCAAATAATTTAAATGCAAGTATACAGCGGAGCGGTGTAGTAATATTACAGTACTTTATAGCTTTTAAACAGAACTAACATTGTCATATAATTCTAAATAATGTTTCTAAAACTTAAATTAGAATAACAACAAGCAGTCTAAGGTAGACAATATGGCAGCACATGACTCAGACCTGGCTTTAGAAGATTTAATTAATTTCGAAGTCTTCGGTGAACTGTTTGATAAAAAAAATTATACCTATTTCGAAACACAAATGTCGAGAGCATCTACTGCTGAAGCAGATGTTGCGACAGTGTCAACTGAGGCTATAAATGCAGTTCCTCCATTATCTGCTACTGATGTCTTTCCAACCAATGTAGAATCCGGCTGGCAACCTTCTTCGTCTAGACAATATAAGGTATTGAGTGGATTTGGGGTAGCTCATCCTGAACAAAGTGTTGCTAATTAGTTGCTATAAAAAAATTGTTTAATGTAATAAATGGTTAAATGATTTGTTAAATAAATATTTTCCAATCAGCAACGGTACTGGATGCGAGAACAGAGTAATTAGCCCAGTAGCACAGTCTGCATCCAGTATCTCAGGGTCGTTTAATATTTATTATTGCAATAGAACCTTTATGATTAATAATTGAACTAACCAGGAGTGAATGCGCATATCTAATTTAATGACAAAACTCACATACCTTAACTGTATCGAGCCTTATGCTCGGCCAATCCAATCAGTGTTTCCCCGGGGCAACAGGTGTTGGTCCTTTTCGATGGCTAATTTTTACTTGAATGATTTTGTGACTATTTATTAAGTTATTGTCGGGCGCCACCTACTTTGAATTATTTAACAGCTTCGTTTTTATTATCACTAGAATCAGCACATCGTGGCTTTACGTTTATTAGTGAAAGAAAGTAAGAAACATTCACTGAGCCCGTCGAGTTACCACAAGGAACGAAGGAAAATTAATTTATAACACAAGTGACGTAAACTTAACAATGTTTATTACATGAAATAATTTAAACAAAGGTACAATGAACATTCTATAATAATAAACATATTTTTCTTTCAACATATCACATCAGATTACACAATTCTTCAGTCGATAATCTGGCCAGACGGAGATATTATTATTACATAAATATTAATAGATATAAAGTATTACAATATCATAGTTGAATATACAAATGGTAAATTAAAATCGGACCTTGAATTTAGAACAGAATGCAACTACTAATGCATGTATTATTATGACAAAATGAATAATTATTATCGTAACTTTTAAAAATTAACTTAAGGTTATGATATTATAAGCAATAGTAACAAAGATTATGATGGCGAACTCCAAATTTTAGATCAATATCATTATTTAACAATATTATGATTATCCAAATAGCATTATGACTAAAGAACAACAGATTAATCCTCAAAGTTAGTTTGGCGTTATCCGACGGAATTATTTAATTCAAATTTATCGTTACAGAGCCAGAAAGAATGGCCTTTGACGTTGCTTTAGCGACGGTACAATAATTTTTAAGCACTCTGAGACACAAACAATATTTAAATTACCTTGGATTGTGCGGATAATCCAATAACCGTGGATGCCGAAGGTCGAAGTCGGAGAGTCGATGAATTTGCCGCGAAGAAAAGATGTGCTTCTTCGGTAGCTTGATTCCGGACGTAGTCCGACGGCAATGGCTCAACACCAAGATTGCTTCAAATTCCACAAAAGGGGAATTATCGAAATCGGCCAATCTTCTCTTAGACTGGACTAATGATTTTTCGATAATTTAAAACCACTAGGCACGTTAAATCGTCACCTGACGAGTTTTGCTCAGCTATATTACGTATTCTAGGGTAACAATCTTAACATTTAACTCAATACCGAACTACTTATCAAGCATCTAATGGGTACCAACCGGACCAACGGCTCACACTTGAAATTACTCAGATGTGTCGACTGTCACTATGCGGTTACTAATGAATTATAATTTTAAGCGTTCTTGCCTTTTTATTAGTACCGTTGGAGTGGGAATAAGGAAAAAGCTACGTCATTTCCACCTTTCCAGAATCTTCGAGAATTCTCCAAGAAGGAATTTTTGCACACGGCGCGCACGATGCAGTATATTCAATTGCTCGGTTCCCAGGGTATTTTAAAATAAAGGGCTATTATTGATAACACGAGCATATTCGTGGCGCCGAAATCTAGTTTTCATCGTGTCATACAAAGGGGTATTTGAGAAAAATTGTTGTACGTGACTATAATATTTACTTTATAAAAAGAATTTTACTTTAGATTATAAACGTTGTTATTCAGATGTTATTTTTAAGAAATAACTGCGTATTTGAAAATAAGATATAACGAATGATTTCTTCAAGAATTTGAACAAGCTTGGCTGTGGGAATTGCAATACATGTATTTTAAATTTTGAATATATTTTGCCTATCAAGACTAATAATAGTGTACAGTAGGAGCCAAAAGAATGATATTACAATTAATTTGGAATTCTTAAGTAATTTAATAATTGCTCATTTAAATAAACAGATATTATTTAACATTTTGAAATTAAATTAGTCATTTCTTGTGAAGTGCCAAAAGCACGCAACAAAAGACAATTCGATTGCTGTGTAAAAACGGCAAAACGAACAGTCTCTGTAACGGATGCCGCTTCCGCAAATCATTCTCGAATGTATATGCCTATATTGAGACGGTCTTTAGGCTTTCAACAAACATCGAACACTACAGATGAAATTATAAATATTTCTGATACATCTACAGAGTGTCCCTCCGCAATTCCACACGAACCATTAAGCATGATGGGGGTATCACCGGTGGAATCGAGGATGGACACACATTCATCTGTATGTGGCCCTGTCAGAGATTCGGAGCATTGTGAAGTTAGGGTAGTCATACTACAAAATAAACTAATCCAAGCTGTTCCGCTTTTGCCACCAGCGATTTTATCACCTACACCCATATTCCCAGTTTCGATACCTCCAGTTTCACCTAGATCACAAATTTCCACTCAGACATCTCCCCAACCTACACCACCAGTTTCACCTTCCCAACCAGTTTCATCTAGATCACAAATTTCCAGTCAGACATCTCCCCAACCTACACCACCAGTTTCACCTTCCCAACCAGTTTCACCTAGATCACAAATTTCCAGTCAAACATCTCCCCAACCTACACCACCAGTTTCACCTTCCCAACTTTCTACCGCTCCTGATTTGCATGGCTCATATTCACAACTAACCCCATATCAGCCCATTAACACGTATACACCTGTTCCAACAACACGTCTCTCTTCCTTATTCCATCAATACTCCAGTGCTGTTTTATCGGATCCCACAGAGGGATTCGATACAATATTATCCTCGTTCGTGGCAAAGGCTGAACGAGACTTTAATCAGTTATTGGATAGTATGTGCTTCCACCGATATTTTCTTCGTGGTTCCTTGAATAGGAATATGTTCCAGACGGATCATGCTCATATTCAAGAGCAACTACTTGCTTTGAATCGGTTGGAGAGACATATTAGAGCTATTAGACAAGCTCTCAATAGCAGACCTGAGTGAGGGCAATGCCCTCCCACTATTATCTAAATTTCACTTGTGTAAATTTCTGTAAATTTCGCACCATTTATCTAAATTTCTTCACGATCGACCACATCTATTAAAGCTCGATCAAAAAAAGGACTGTAGAGCTATTAGAAAAGAACCAAAAAAAGCAGACCTGAGTAAGGGCAATGCCCTGCCACTATTTATCTAAATTTCACTTGTCTAAATTTTATTTCTGTAAGTTTCACACCATTTATCTGAATTTCGTTTGCCTAAATTTCTTCACGATTAACTACATCTACTAAACCACGATCAAAAAAGTGACTGTGCCATATCTCCATCAAGACTACTACAACTTCTTTCAATATCCCAATACCAATTGAGAAAAAATGCAACGCTTTTGATACTGACGTTTGGAGCCACCCTGACTGTGGATATGGAATTGGTGAACGTAAAGATAACTATGGTGAACAGGGTGCCGCACGTGGAAGTTTCCACGGGGTTGCGGCCTCCCAGCGAAGCCAATTTGACACCCACGAACCAGCAAGAATGCGCCGGCGCGCATTACTGCACCCTTGGCGGAAGTTGTTGGCAGGAGGCGATCACCGCTGCTACAACTGTAAGTATACCAGATCACGTATTAGCGTTGATAAACTAACTCTATTTAATCTTGCAGTTACGAGGATGACAGCGGCAGTGATTGGGGGTAGCAAATAAATATATTTATGAAAATAACTTTGTCTTATTTAATCTATATCCTTTCACCTATAAGCAACTAAGCTCGATGGAGCTTAAAACACAAGCAGTGTTACTACCACTTCAAAATTATGATATTGTCGAAGAAAGTTATAAACGCCATAGTAAGCTTTTTGGGGGTAATTGCAAAAGAGCACTAATAGTTGGTCCGTCTGGATGTGGCAAAACCAATGCATTGCTTAGTTTGATGCTGCATCCTAACGGTTTACGTTTTAAGAATATTTACATATGTTCAAAATCTCTGCCTCAGCAAAAATATAATTATTTAAAGCGTGTGCTTCACCAAGTTCCTGAAATTGGATACTATGAATATACAGACACAAGTGCTATGTTAGTTCCCGAAAAAGTGGCAGACTATTCGATCGTAATTTTTGATGACATTCCTACGGTAGATCAGAACTTGGTCAAGCAGTATTTCTGTTTTGGCAGGCATAAAAATATTGATTGCTTTTATTTGTGTCAGACGTACAGTGCTATTCCCAAACAATTACTTCGAGGCAATTGCAATTTTTTTGGTCTTTACGCAGGATGGTACTAATTTAAAACACATATTTAATGATCATGTTCACGACCTGCATATGTGTCAAAAATGTTGGAAAAACACCTACGAAATGTTAGTTATTGACAGCGATTGCGCGTTCAACGAAGAGAGATACCGTCTAGGATTCGACAAATACATTCGTTTGAGAGTATAAGTTGTTGGTGCATGTCTGGAGCTATAGTATTCCATATTCGACCACGAATGAAGACAGTTATGGACGAGAAGTTAGTTCGTAAGTTGCTTGAGGCTCGTAATGCTCTAAAACACAAATTGAAGTCATTGAAAGTCGACATTGCACAAGCTCAGAACAACATCGATGTTCAGTACGCTCCAGTGACAGTACACATAAAAGAAATACTATCTAAGTTAGATGGAGCTGAAGTTGGACCCAAAAAGCGCTCCAAAGATACTTCCGAAGTAGAGATGGAAACATTTTCGGAATCAATGGAAAAGTCTCATGATGTACCTGGAACTTCAATAATAACTCATAGAAACAACTCCTATTCGAAAACCTGGTCGAGTATCATGGTTTAGCCCCGTTTTCCATTCTTCACCAACAAAAGGGGTAAGGAAAAGAGATCTACAACCCTCTCTTTATCAGGACACACCATCGATGGTATAGCCATCCTTTATACAAGATGAATATATTGGTGATCTATTGCCTGAGACTCCAGAACAGAAGTATGGATGTCGGTGGTGAAAGTGAGTCTGGAGAGATTTTTCCTTGAACATAAGAGATAATTTCTTTAAATGGCATAATCCATACTTATTTGGACAGACGCATTCAGAATCATGTATTAGTGGATACCATGTATTTCGTAAACATGTTAGTCTGGCTTTAGGAGATGCACAGAAAGCTGTAACGCTTACCTCCACCAGTAGAGTAGATTGGACAGTTCTGGCTATCTTGTTTTCGCACGATCATTGTAAAAATATGAATTTTAATTAGTCTACTTACCGCAATAAACAATCGCACGGCACCACACGCACACAATGCAATACTGAAATTATTTTAAACGCGGTCACCTAGGCTTTTGAGATGGCGCTGTGGTCGGCATGCAAATTTAGAACTAAATACATTTTTTTAATTTAAGATACAGCAAGTGTTGAACAAGGAAATAAAAGATTAGCTTCTTTAGACAAAATTTATTTTTTTATATACAGATACAATTAATCTTATCATCAAGTATCACATTTATAGAGCAATCAATCATCACTATTTTCACACCAATTACAATTAGCAATGTCGTCACATTTAATTAGTGGTTGTACCGGCAAAACACGATTTTAATTCTTTATTCAATGAGGATATTTCAAGTGCAGATTAACAGGCACAAACTGTTTGGAATATATTTTGGATGTAAAAATTTATATTTGAAAATTGTGGATGCAATATTAGCCATTGTTACGCCCTAAAATGCGTTTTTTTAAGATCTCGTATTATCATTAGATTTTCCGCGACATTTAACTAAGAAATTTCGTTATGCGAGCACCCCTCGTATATTTCGGTGTGAACTGACGTAATTAGAACGTACGTCTTGTCTAATTGACCGAGCCCTATGCATATTTGTTAGCTATCAGTACTCAAGTTACGAAATATTAGCTTGTGTAATGATTTACGTATTGACAGTGGTGGAACTTATACTTTCCGAGTAAATTAGGGACTATGTAAATCTGTGTACTATTGCATAATGTTTAGCTTCTACGACCTACCTGCGTGATATATATTAGCATTACGTGCTATATTTTTGCTTGTTTTGGTTATGCTTTCTCTAACGTTTCTAAACTTTCATTTCGATTACTGTGTAATATCAAATGTTTAACGTCCTGAGATCATGTTTATTTTCAGAACTTCTTTATTCGGTCATTGTGGAAGCATGGACATGCTTTGTGGTTCTCATAGTTACGTATCTATGCGTCTTTCGCACGGGGGTACACTTTTGTTGACCTCTGTGAACAGCTGATATTTCTCGCTAAAATTTTACAAATATTAACCACAGAATTGTTTTTGATGATTAGCATACCGTGCTTAAGCTTTGTTGTATTGACCTATGTATTTTGTCGAGGTTGCAGTATTCCTTACACGTGGAAAACCTGTTGAATGTCCGTCAGATTGGAAGGTTATGTCTCCTCGTCATATTCCCTAGAAGTAAACATAAATGGGTCGCAGGACGCCCTTTTCGAAACGATTTCTTTGTAATGCGTAATGTCTCTATAAGTACCTGTAGGCTATGGTTTGTTTCGTTCTGGTTTCTGCATCTTTATTTCGGTATTGTTTTGGTTGCTGTCAGTGCAATGCCATCGTACCTAGTCAGTGTAATCTGAATCGCAGGACGCCAACCTACTAAACATTGAAGTTACTTTTCTCCATAATGTGGATCGTAGAATTAATTTTCAGGAAAGTGTGTTTTGAATTATATCTGCCGTTATACTAAAGTTGTGTATATGCTCGTGTCTTTTAATTTAGCGTCGTTACAGTGGAATTATTTAACGCATTTGGGAATTGTGTTCGTAACATTTTAAATTTTCCCGCGCCATTTTGAATTTTGTGTTTCCGCTTTGCTGTTGCTTGACGTAGCAGAATGGAGGTGCCGTTTCCAGAATGGTCACTTGTTAGTCAACCTTTATTCGTGAAACATCTAGTGCAAACTATGTAACTTTGTAATTTATTTTGTATATTTTGAGAATATACTGATGCGTATGCAGCTTTGACGAGTTACGATAGTGGAAATTATCTTGTTTTCCGAAGAATTTTGAGTGGATGTGCGCCGAATGCGGCATCTGAATATTTATCGTTAAACCACGTGCTTATTGTACGGGGCTTATTGTTGTTGGCCAATTTGTGCTTATGATGTCCTCGAATATTTGGTATATTTCGTTTTCCCCTTGAGGGTAAGTCTAAGGAATCTTTTTTTAATTTGCCGAGCGTTAATTGTTCGTTTTTTTTCTCCACCATTTTTAGGAAGTTAAGTTGCGGTATGAAAATTAACTGGTAGAACAGCACCCAGTTCTGTTAACCCAACCTATGTACGTTTGTGATTGTTTTGATGCTCCATAATTACTGCAGTTCCTGAACATCGAATATTGAACCTGTTGTGTGGCTACCTATTCCTAAGGGTCCTGGCGATCTTCCACATCAGTCATCTGTGACAGGATGCGCAGCAAGTATTGCAAAACTATTACTTTTGAGCAGTTGTCTCTCGACTAATGGTCGAATATTTTAATTGTTATTTAGTGATTTCATTTTGAATTAGACGAAGTAAATCTAGTAATATTTTAACGTTTAGTAAATCTTAAGACTTAACAGTCAATGTGGTTTCAGTGAATCCTTGTACGTTCATTTCGTTCTGTGCTGTGACATTTAATTTGCCTTTTCACAGTAGCTTACTCTGTTATTGGACTCTGTTATATACAGGGGGTGTCAGAGATATTTTTGGTCCGAGCACAGTTCGAAACCGAACAGATTGGGAGGTTTTGATACACTGTTGGCAGTTTTTTTTTCTTTCTAGTATAATTATTGTACTTACACGTTTTTTTGTCATATCTTAATATCGCTCAGTGGATGCTTTGCGCATACCTGATATTGTTCGTACTAAAGGTTACGATTAGCTCACTTAAATTTTAATTGTTTAAATGAAGTTTAGTTAAGTATTTTGGGTTTGTTCGTTTACTCTAACGACCACCAGTTTAGTAAATTTTCTGGTTGGCTTCATTTTGCATTTATAATTTTTTTTAAT
This sequence comes from Amphimallon solstitiale, assembly GCA_963170755.1. Classification (NCBI taxonomy): domain Eukaryota; kingdom Metazoa; phylum Arthropoda; class Insecta; order Coleoptera; family Scarabaeidae; genus Amphimallon; species Amphimallon solstitiale. Next base: position 48,078,345 of record OY720677.1, on the reverse strand, counting down.
TATTTCTTTTTTTTTATAATAACTTGCCTGTACGAAAGAATGTGAGGCAATGAAACGTATCGTTTGCTAGTCTGACGCTGTCGTAGGACAGTAATTTATATATGCTATATTATTTACTTTTTTTTTGATAGATAAACGCTCATTAACTAAACCTTAACGATATTTTGTTTTTTTTATAACTGTGTTAGCCAATAAATCACCACCATTTTCTTGAACTGATGCCTGACTTTTATTTACTTCGTTCTGGGTATTTTAACTTTCTATTACCATTTTGCCGTAAATAGCTCCTGAATAGTTTTGTATTGCTGGGCTGTATATGCGGAGTGGTTCTGTGATACTTTTCTCACTGGAGGGACACAGCCAGTGACGGACGCTTAAGAGACGCAGGTAGGTTACTTAGTGTAACAAGTGTCCTGGTGCCCGGTCAACGTCGCTAGCGTCGCCGCCAACCGACGTTTCACTTAAGTTCCTTGAACCGTCACGCCGTCTGCGACTGAGTTAGTTGGCCCTGCGAATCTCTTTCCCCCACCATCATCTCACAGCGCACTCTCTGCCTAAATGTATTGAGATTTACCTTGATTTAAAAATTGGTTTTAATATCTTTAAATGCGACGTTGTATGTGGCCGTAGCAAAAATTTGGCGCCCAACGTTTCGGCCGATTTTTGACCATCTTCCGGAATTTTTTTTTGAAATTTTCAAATTTATCGCCTTGTCCTTGGTGGACCACGTTTCGGAAAAATTTTGACCATCTTCCGGAACATTTTCTTGAATTTTGCAAATTATCTCCCTGTCTTTAACAACCAACGTTTCGATAATTTTTTTTTTTTGGGCCTTTCTTTCGATAATAAGGGAAAAGTTTGGTGCCCTAGCGTCTGGACCTTTCTTTTGATGATAGGAAAAATTTTGGCACCAGCGTTTCGACCAACTTTCCGCCATCTTCAATTTTTCTTTATTATTACTTTTGTGTGTCAACCAAGTTTCGGCTAAGTTTCCGCCATTTTCAGGATTTCTTTTCCTGCCCCTTAACACTCAGACAAGTTTTCTTCCCCTTCCGTACGAATTGACACACTAACGTTTCTGCCCTCTTTTCTCCACCTTCCGGAACAAAATTTTCTCCTTCGCTACCCAATGCTCCAACGAAGTTTTCGCTACCTTCTTAACAATTTGATGCCTTCGTTGTGGGCTTAACGTACAACATTTCGCACCTACGTTTCGGTTAAGTTTTCGCCGCCCTCAAATTTTCTTTTCCTCATGTGTGTCATCCATTGACTCATAAGTGACACCGAACGTTTCGACCTAGCTTCCACCATCTTCAGGGAAATTTCTCATCTTTTCCAATTTTCCTTGGTTTTGGTTGCCTTGACGTGACAACGTGTCGTTGCCTAACGTTTCGGACAAGTTTTCTCCATCTTCCGGAATATTTTCCTTACCTTTAAGTATTTCAGCCACTCACATTTCGTCGTACCGCACAGTGGTGCTATACTTTGGAGAAACTACTTGTTTTGTATCAACGTTTCGGTCCTGACCATCTTCAGGAATAAATTTTGAATTTTCTCGATTTAAGCCGTTTCTCGTTTTAGGTGGGCAAGTGGACGTTAAGTTTCCCTTACCGCTCAGCTTTTTTTTGTATTTCCGCCTACTCCCTCACCTAATCTGATTCTGACTGTTTATATTTATTTTCTTCCTTTTTTGGGGGAAAAGTTATCACCTCACGTTACAGTTTTATCTTAGGTTCTGAACTACCTTGTCTTCCAGAATATATTTGCGTGTCTTAGGACTCGAGTCTTTGCTTGCTGATCCCGGTACCGCCATTTCTTTTATATTTCTTTCTTTTCGACTTTCTGCTGAATTAACTTCCGCCATGTCTCCTAAATTTGAGATCAATCGTCTTTTAAAGGAAGACCTTCAGTACTTACTGACTGTTCTGGGTGCTGAGGTGCCATCTACTTTGGATGAAATGCGACGAATGTATCGACGTCTGCTAGGGTATGCTAGGTCTTATCCGTCGGATACTAAGCTTACGTATCCATTCACATTATGCGGAAGACGCCGCGGCCATTAAGGATAAGCTTACGGTTATCGAAGGGCTCATCGATCAGTTCATAGGGAATCGTGAGTCTTCCGAGTTTAAAAAAATTTCTACTGCCCTTGCTTTCGTAATGAGTCGCATTCAGAACTCCGTCCCACATTCGCCAGAGGAGGTGAAAGAATACCATGCGTTTAGGAGTCGCGTTGCTAAACTAGAAGATTGCATCCGCGATAAGGCTCGCACCCTTGAACGTGCCTCAACATTCAGTTTATTACAGTCACCCACTGCCGGTAACCCTGGTCCTCAAGGGAGTGAAGAGGAGTTTAGTGATGAGGATGACCCTATCCGACTCCCGGTTAACGCTTTTACTGGTCCCGTTCACTCGACTTTCGCTAGTTCTTCTCCTAAACCCGTTCCCGTTGCCTCTTGGAATATTACATTTTCAGGGCAGAAGAACTTCTCAGTTAGTGCCTTTCTGGAGCGTGTAGCTGAGCTTAAAATCGCTCGTAATTCCTCGGACCAGTTGTTGTTCAATTCCGCAATAGACTTATTTAAGGATCGTGCTTTGGTGTGGTATCGGGCAAACCGTCATCTTTACTCTAATTGGTCAGAGTTAGCTGCCGGTCTACGGGAAGAGTTTCAAGCCGTAGATTATGATGACCGTCTTATGGACGAAATTAAGCAACGGACTCAAGGTCCTAATGAACCTATTGGACTATACGTGTCGGTCATGAAAAATCTTTTTTCCCGTCTTTCTGATTCAGTTCCCGAAAAAACTCAATTACGAATTTTGCAACGTAATATTCTGCCTTTCTATCAAACGCAGTTGGGGTTAACTGAAGTCAATTCTATCGCGGAACTCCTTAAATATGGGAAAGTTCTCGAAGCCTGCAAGGCCTCTGCTGAAGCTTATGTACCGCCTCCCTTGCGTGCCAAAACACTCGAGCCGGATTTGGCTTATGTCAATGCCGAACCAGTCTCGAGTTATTCTCGAAGTCGTGAGACACCCGTTACTTCCGTCTCTAATCGCCCTCGTGTCCGTGTGGCACCCGTTTCAGCAAATCCTGTCACATGTTGGAATTGTCGTCAGACAGGACATCGTTACTCCCAATGCGCTTTACCTCGTAAACGCTTTTGTTATCGTTGTGGTCGTCCAGAGACCATTGTATCTTCTTGTCCGCAGTGTTCGGGAAACGCCCGACGTGCGCACTAAGTGGCCGTCCCGTGCGTACAGTATACACAGCGGCCTATCGACAAATTAGAGCTCGTTTGGACTTTATTCTCGCGCAAGCCATAGGAGATGAACGCCCCTATCTTAAAGTTCAAATCTTTGGTAAAGAGTTTCTCGGTCTTTTGGACTCAGGTTCATCACGCACTATTTTAGGTGAAGCAGGTTGGTCCGTTTTAAAGGGTTTTGTTCCGCTTAAATCCTCTATGTCCTTTTGCACTGTTGCCAACGGGTCACGATGCCGGATATCAGGAGAAGTCGCCCTGCCTATTAATGTTAGGAATCGATCTAAGGTCTTTGACGTTTTGGTGGTACCTGAACTACCGCATCAACTTATCTTGGGCGCAGACTTCTGGCGAGATATGGGAATCGTCATAAACATGCGCTGTGGCGATTGGGTTTTCTCAGACGCACCCAACGTGTCTTCTGTTGATGTCGAGCCACAGGTGCTATCTGATGAGCGTCAACGTCAGCTCGAGGCGATCATCAATAACAACTTTTCTGATTCCGAAAAGCAAGAGCTAGTTTGTGCCAAGGGTGTTGAGCACACTATAATCACCAGTAGCCCACCTATTAAGCAGCGTTATTATCCCATCTCCCCGGCTGTACAAAAGATCGTCGACGCCGAATTAGAGAAGATGTTGGCTCTCGGTGTCGTTGAGAGGTCTCAGAGTGGTTGGTCTTCACCCATTCTTCTCGTGCCTAAGAAGGATAAGACTTTTCGATTTTGTGTCGATTATCGGAAGCTCAATCAGGTCACTGAGAGAGATGCCTACCCCCTTCCCTATGTTTCGAATACCTTAGATAAATTACGAGACGCCAAATATCTTACGTCTCTCGATATAAAAAGTGCGTATTGGCAGATTCCTGTTGCCGAGTCTTCCCGTCAGTATACCGCCTTCACTGTGCCGAATCGAGGCTTGTTCCAGTTTTGTCGTCTTCCGTATGGTCTCCACAACGCACCTGCCTCCTGGCAGCGTTTTATTGATAGAGTTTTAGGTCCTGAATTAGAACCTTACGTTTTCGTATATCTGGATGATATCATAATTGTCACTCCTACCTTTGAAAAACACTTGACTATCTTAGAGCAAGTTTTATCCCGCCTGCGTGACGCTGGCTTAACGCTCAATAGAGACAAATGTCAGTTTTGTCGCGACGAATTGAAGTACCTGGGTTATGTGGTTAATCGTCGTGGGTTGATGGTCGACCCTGACAAAGTCAAGGCTATCATCGGAATTGCCACACCCAAAAATGTTTCTGAAGTCAGACGCTTAGTAGGTATGGCTTCATGGTATCGACGTTTCGTCCCAAATTTCTCTACCGTTATCTCCCCTCTTACTGATTTGTTAAGGAAGAACCGTCCTTTCGTTTGGACGTCAGCTTGTGAAGAAGCCTGGTCATCTTTACGCGAACGCTTAGTTACCTCACCGATTCTGACATGTCCTGATTTTCAATATGAGTTCATCATTCAAACTGATGCTAGTGACTACGGTCTTGGAGCCGTGTTGACTCAAGACGTAGAAGGACAGGAGAAAGTTATCAGTTACCTTAGTCGTTCTTTAACTCCTGCCGAACGTAAATTTTCTACCGTTGAACGAGAATGCCTTGCAGTTCTTTGGGCCATAGAGAAGCTCCGCCCATTTATCGAGTGTTCACACTTTACCGTGATAACGGATCATTTTTCGCTCTGCTGGCTGAACTCCCTTAATTCACCGTCGGGAAGGTTAGCCCGATGGGCCGTTCGTCTTCAGCAGTATGACTTCACCATTATTCACCGCAAGGGTAAACTTAATGTAGTTCCGGATACTCTCTCTCGTTCAGTCCCTAAATTGGAAATTGTTCAAGTCATCCCTGATAGTCAGGACAAATGCTATGTCCGTATACTGAAGCAACTTAAGAGTCATCCCGAGAAGTATCCACATTTTCAAATTATCGGTGGAATACTACGTCGTTATGTGCCGCCTAATAGTACTTTTCCCTCCGAGGATTCCGATTCCTGGAAAATTTATGTCCCTAAGGAACAACGCCGTAAGGTCCTTTTAGAATGTCATAACGAGCCTACTAGTGGTCATCTAGGCATTGCAAAGACTCACGCTCGCATATTGCAGCATTACTACTGGCCTAAGATGTTAGGAGATGTGATTCGTCACATCAAAGCATGTCCTAATTGCAATAAAGCGAAGCCTCTGCAAAGAGCCCCTGTTGGACGGATGGGTGGTCATTCTAGAATTACTAAGCCATGGGAAGTACTCAGCGTCGACATTGTCGGTCCTCTACCGAGATCCAAGCGAGGACACAGCTATATTTTGGTGGTATCTGATATCTTCAGTAAATTTGTTCTAACTTTTCCTCTGCGAAAAGCTTCTTCCAAGTCTATTATTCGACATCTTGAAGATGTATTTCTGATTTTTGGCGTGCCTCGTACCGTCATTTCCGATAACGGCGTACAGTTTCGCTCTAACGACTACCGCTCTCTTTTGAACGAATTTAAAGTACGTCCAAGCTATACTGCGAATTACCATCCTCAAGCGAATCCCGTGGAACGTGTGAATAGGGTCATTAAGACCATGCTAATTTCGTATGTCTCGGACAATCATCGCGACTGGGACGTCTATCTACCCAAAGTCACTTGCGCCTTGCGCACTGCTAGACACGAAGTCACCGGACATACTCCCTATTTTATTAATTTCGGCCGTGAGATGAACCTCACTGGAGAAAGAATTTCCGATGCCCCTATTCCTGATGGAACTCCATTAGTAGAGGTCCGAGATCCAGAAAAACTGATAGAACGTTCCGAAGGTTTCTCTAAGCTTTACCGTGACATCAAAGCTCGCTTGCAGAAAGCGTATGAACGCGCTAAGTTGCGCTATGACACTCGTCATAGACGAGAAGAATTCTTGGTGAACCAGTTGGTCTGGCGTAAAAATTTCGTACTTTCTGATGCCGCCAAGTTCTATACCGCCAAATTGGCAGACAAATATATCGGTCCCTTCCAGATCAGTAAACGTATCTCTACTGACATATACGAACTTAAGTCTTCCGATGGTAAGTTGCTGCCCGGCGCATGGCATGCTAGCCTGCTAAAGCCACAGCCGAGTGACGAATAAGTCCTACCTTCTCACGTTTTCAGCTGTCTGAATTACCGTTTATCTCGTAATTATCTTATCGCTACCGTTACCATATTTTTGGCCTGTAGAGAGTGCCTTGGCTTGCAGCCGTAACACCCGAATTTCTCTACCGTGTACCTCGCGTGATGTAGGAGACATCTAAAGGGGATTTTTGCCTGTAGAGAGGGCCGAAAGAATTCTCCTACCGTGAACCCTGCGTGAAGTAAAAGTCTTCTAAATGGATCCTGTCTAATATTGTTCCGTTACCACCTTAGAACAAACGACTCTGGTATAGATCTACCGTAGTGCTTATCGACCCCCATTGCACAGCATAGTACTTGTGGTGCCGTGAATGCGTATACCGTACCGTACCTTTATCGTTCCCGTGTGTGGGAATTTTCGCTTTGTTAGCATCCATGGTATGGCAGTCTTGCTAGGGGTGCACTCACAAATCTCTATTATCCTACCGAGTTCAGATCTACCGTTTTCCCGATTATGACTCATATTCCCGGATTTGACTTTATATTTGTGAAGGTATAAAGAGGCACAGTCCCTTGGTGTGATAGTCCTCAGCCTTCCAGGGGTTGTTACCTGGCAACCTTTTTGCTTTCAGTATTGTCAAAATGTTACTTCCAGGAACAGATTATGACGCATGCCTTCGGGCTTTATCGTTCGCCTTCAGCGTTTCAGTCGGGACAACGCCGGTCCAGACTTTAAACCTTGCTTGTAATTTCTATTTTTGTTTGGCGATCTTACCTTATTTTGTTGTGTGTGTGGGTTGTGTTTGTTGCGTCGGCACGTCCATACCTCTGAGCAGTTTCGCCATTCTGAGCTTTACCCTATCTTTATTACCTCTTCCTTATTCCGCTTTGTATCCCGTATCTGTAGTAATATTCCCATTTTTAGTTGACCTTTTATTTTTGTTTGTTTTGAGATACCGAGGGCCTCTCCCAAGGGTCTCTTTTACCGTCGCGTGTCTGCAGAGTGTCGTTTCGGGGTTGCCTTTCCCGCATCTTGGTCTGTTGGTAGTATCTCTTCCTAATTCCTGTGCCTTCGACCGTCGTAAGGATCACCGCCGGCCGGGCACACCGTAACTTGACCCGTCTACTCCATTTCCTTCTTGATGCTGCCAATGGTACTGGGCTGTCGGTTGGACAGGTCTCGGGGCGCGTCTGTGCAGAATCTCGACACCCTTTGTTTTTTTTCTCGTTACTTTCCCGTACCGGCTGAATGCCGAAGGGTCACGTGGTGGTTTTGGCCAAGCTGTCTGGTTCCGCTGCTCTGGGTTTGGCTGTGTGTGTTTTCGCGTCGTCCGGTTCAGACTTTTGCTTACCCTTATCTTTCTCTTGTCTCCTCTGTCGGTTCCCGGTGCAAGAAATTGCCCTGTGGTCAATTTCTTTTTCGCGGGAAAGAGGGGGATTTGTTACGCCCTAAAATGCGTTTTTTTAAGATCTCGTATTATCATTAGATTTTCCGCGACATTTAACTAAGAAATTTCGTTATGCGAGCACCCCTCGTATATTTCGGTGTGAACTGACGTAATTAGAACGTACGTCTTGTCTAATTGACCGAGCCCTATGCATATTTGTTAGCTATCAGTACTCAAGTTACGAAATATTAGCTTGTGTAATGATTTACGTATTGACAGTGGTGGAACTTATACTTTCCGAGTAAATTAGGGACTATGTAAATCTGTGTACTATTGCATAATGTTTAGCTTCTACGACCTACCTGCGTGATATATATTAGCATTACGTGCTATATTTTTGCTTGTTTTGGTTATGCTTTCTCTAACGTTTCTAAACTTTCATTTCGATTACTGTGTAATATCAAATGTTTAACGTCCTGGGATCATGTTTATTTTCAGAACTTCTTTATTCGGTCATTGTGGAAGCATGGACATGCTTTGTGGTTCTCATAGTTACGTATCTATGCGTCTTTCGCACGGGGGTACACTTTTGTTGACCTCTGTGAACAGCTGATATTTCTCGCTAAAATTTTACAAATATTAACCACAGAATTGTTTTTGATGATTAGCATACCGTGCTTAAGCTTTGTTGTATTGACCTATGTATTTTGTCGAGGTTGCAGTATTCCTTACACGTGGAAAACCTGTTGAATGTCCGTCAGATTGGAAGGTTATGTCTCCTCGTCATATTCCCTAGAAGTAAACATAAATGGGTCGCAGGACGCCCTTTTCGAAACGATTTCTTTGTAATGCGTAATGTCTCTATAAGTACCTGTAGGCTATGGTTTGTTTCGTTCTGGTTTCTGCATCTTTATTTCGGTATTGTTTTGGTTGCTGTCAGTGCAATGCCATCGTACCTAGTCAGTGTAATCTGAATCGCAGGACGCCAACCTACTAAACATTGAAGTTACTTTTCTCCATAATGTGGATCGTAGAATTAATTTTCAGGAAAGTGTGTTTTGAATTATATCTGCCGTTATACTAAAGTTGTGTATATGCTCGTGTCTTTTAATTTAGCGTCGTTACAGTGGAATTATTTAACGCATTTGGGAATTGTGTTCGTAACATTTTAAATTTTCCCGCGCCATTTTGAATTTTGTGTTTCCGCTTTGCTGTTGCTTGACGTAGCAGAATGGAGGTGCCGTTTCCAGAATGGTCACTTGTTAGTCAACCTTTATTCGTGAAACATCTAGTGCAAACTATGTAACTTTGTAATTTATTTTGTATATTTTGAGAATATACTGATGCGTATGCAGCTTTGACGAGTTACGATAGTGGAAATTATCTTGTTTTCCGAAGAATTTTGAGTGGATGTGCGCCGAATGCGGCATCTGAATATTTATCGTTAAACCACGTGCTTATTGTACGGGGCTTATTGTTGTTGGCCAATTTGTGCTTATGATGTCCTCGAATATTTGGTATATTTCGTTTTCCCCTTGAGGGTAAGTCTAAGGAATCTTTTTTTAATTTGCCGAGCGTTAATTGTTCGTTTTTTTTCTCCACCATTTTTAGGAAGTTAAGTTGGGGTATGAAAATTAACTGGTAGAACAGCACCCAGTTCTGTTAACCCAACCTATGTACGTTTGTGATTGTTTTGATGCTCCATAATTACTGCAGTTCCTGAACATCGAATATTGAACCTGTTGTGTGGCTACCTATTCCTAAGGGTCCTGGCGATCTTCCACATCAGTCATCTGTGACAGGATGCGCAGCAAGTATTGCAAAACTATTACTTTTGATCAGTTGTCTCTCGACTAATGGTCGAATATTTTAATTGTTATTTAGTGATTTCATTTTGAATTAGACGAAGTAAATCTAGTAATATTTTAACGTTTAGTAAATCTTAAGACTTAACAGTCAATGTGGTTTCAGTGAATCCTTGTACGTTCATTTCGTTCTGTGCTGTGACATTTAATTTGCCTTTTCACAGTAGCTTACTCTGTTATTGGACTCTGTTATATACAGGGGGTGTCAGAGATATTTTTGGTCCGAGCACAGTTCGAAACCGAACAGATTGGGAGGTTTTGATACACTGTTGGCAGTTTTTTTTTCTTTCTAGTATAATTATTGTACTTACACGTTTTTTTGTCATATCTTAATATCGCTCAGTGGATGCTTTGCGCATACCTGATATTGTTCGTACTAAAGGTTACGATTAGCTCACTTAAATTTTAATTGTTTAAATGAAGTTTAGTTAAGTATTTTGGGTTTGTTCGTTTACTCTAACGACCACCAGTTTAGTAAATTTTCTGGTTGGCTTCATTTTGCATTTATAATTTTTTTTAATTATTTCTTTTTTTTTATAATAACTTGCCTGTACGAAAGAATGTGAGGCAATGAAACGTATCGTTTGCTAGTCTGACGCTGTCGTAGGACAGTAATTTATATATGCTATATTATTTACTTTTTTTTTTGATAGATAAACGCTCATTAACTAAACCTTAACGATATTTTGTTTTTTTTATAACTGTGTTAGCCAATAAATCACCACCATTTTCTTGAACTGATGCCTGCATATTTTAAATCCTCTATATATATGAATTTGTATTATGATTACCACCACCATTTAGATTGATAAATAGTAATTTATTTATGTGTAACAAAAAGTTGTGTAATGCGACCGGCAAGAACGTGTGGATTATGATGCATATTGCTATGTAATAGAAATACATATATCTGTAAGGTATTACATTCAATTGAAGACTAAGAAATTTGTTGTTTAATACGATCACAATATATTAAAATTCTAATATTAAGTACTATTAAAGTCATATAAATAAATAATTTTATTAAACAAAGAACACACAAATACGATTTTAATTTTCATACTAAGGTAATTATCACTCTCGGTGTCTAAAAATAAATTCTATCTAAAGAAGTTAACCTTTTATCTCCTTGTTCAACACTTTTGGAGCACCGTATATATTCCTATTTGACTACTACTTCATCAGAAACCATGCTGTTAATTCAAGGTAATTTTGCGACCATATTGAACAAAGTATCATGTATTAAATTCAATTGTTTACAATTAAATAGAATCATAACTATTAACAGCTAAACGACTATAGATATCAATTCCAAATTTTATATTTATGATTGTAATCTCCCTCTTGAGATCTGATTAGATTTTTAGCAAAATTGTTAGACAGGTAGTAGTTTACTTCAGTGAAAAAATCGAATTTGCCAATATTTCGAGAACTACTAAGTTTAAATAAATTTAAGAATTCATATGTACTCAAAATTAATTCCGAGAAGAACTTTATTACAAAGTTTTTCGAAATTCATACCTGAAGTGTATGCGTGTAGTACTTTGTTTCAAAGATTTCATGTATACATTCTATAGAGATTTATTAAGAGAAGATTTATAACAGGATTTTGAATAATTTAAAAAATTTTAAAATTCTATAATTTGAAATTCTCATACGTAATAGAATGTCAAAATTAATATTGCATTATTATGGTGTCATAGAAAATATATGCAATGGGGTATATTTAATACACCTTTATTCAACACTTTGGAACACCGTGTAGACCAACTGTTTACTCTCCAGTGAGGCGTCCATTCCTATTAGATATAAACTTATATATTAATGAAAAATCTGTATTCCAATTGGATATGGAGTCATAATGAAGATCCTTATTTTAATAGACGAAGTATTGCGTCAGCACATCTAATAATACAATTAATTTTGGGGAAGAGAAAATGATATGGATATAAACAACCCTGTATAATGGTTCTAGAAAAATGTCGGATGCAGCGTAATATTTACTGACTATTAATTCACACATATTAGTTGTCTAATCACTTCTGTTACACAGACTAATGTGGGTAAAACATAGATATTAACATTCCTTGTATAATGTGTTTGTAATACATATGTTAGAGTGTCAAAATTAATATTGCATTATTATGGGGGTCGTAGAAAAATATCATATACAACGGGATATTTAATCGTTATTAATACATACCTGTTCGTTGTGATACGCAACAAATCGCTTTGTTGCATGCAAACTAATGCAGGTACATAGATATTAACATTCCTTGTGTAACGCAAATTTCTGATGGTCTAATAATCTAAATTTGTTATATTTATAGTTTGTAGTAATATATTATGTGTACCGTTTTGTAATTGTAAAACATTTTCTATACACTGTATAACACACGTATAATAATATAATATAATATGAGGACTTGAAATCAAACCGGGGTAAGTGCCAAAATATCCTAAATTTAGATTTTCCGATAATTCCGGTCTATGTGTCATACGGTTCAACATATATAACGGGCTACCTACAATTTAGTTTAGAAGGCCTTGAAAAGTTGCGTTGAAAAGTGGGGGTTTCTCGGAGTCTCGTATATTACGGGCTAAGTGCCATTATAACATCACAAGTAACTGCGTGGTGCGATGTTAATGTCTCTGGTGATGTGGGATGTAATAGCAGGGTAGTGTGTAACGGTATCGTATTTGGCAGTAAAATGAGTGATGTGGCAAGTACTTCCGTTGAACCTGCTAGAAGAAAAAGAGGAGAAGGTTGTATACAAGATGAAAGGAAGAAAAGGCGAAGTGAGGGCAAAAATTACGTTAATAAACGAGGACGTTTAGTGCAGGCAAAACAACCGCCTGAAAATAAGGTGACTATTGTTTATATATTGTTCTTCCCTATTATGATAATGCGTCGTCTGCGCGGATCTGTTAACACATCGACGTGATAATAATTTAAATAGTGTCATGAACGGGAAATCTTGTTTCTTACAGGCTGTATGCAAGTGCAAATATCCATGTACAACTGTACCACACGAACATCAAGTAAAACTGTTTCATAGTTTTTATGCAATGAAAGACAATTCAAAGCAGAATTCGTATCTCATGGGCCTACTGTCGGTGACAGAGGTTAAGAGACGAAGACATGGGACATACGAGGACTCTCAAACTAGCAGGAGACAGGCTACTGTATATTTTCAAGTACCTAATGGATCTGGGCACATCATACAGGTCTGCAGACAGACTTTCTTGCACATATTTCAGATAACTAAGAGACGAATAGAAACATTAGTTGCTCTGAAGAAGGGCGATATTGTTTACGTAGAGAGGCGAGGAAATGCTACACAATATCGTACGTTTACTCCTGATGATGAATCTCTGGTAATTGAACAAGTCAATTCGTTACCCCGAGAACAAAGCCACTATAGCAGGAGGAAATCAAGTAAGGAATATGTAAGTCAAGACTTAAACATTAGTCGATTATACAGGGCCTTCAAGGAAGAACATCCCCAGTCCAACGTTACCTATCGCTATTATTATCAAACCTTCAACAGAAAATTCCCCAACCTAAGCTTTCATCCTCCCCGGAGTGATACTTGTGCAACTTGTGATTTACTTCATATTCAAACACGATCTAAGCCTAACAGCAATGAGGCCAAGATGAAGTTACAGCTTCACCATAGAAAGGCGGAAAAGGCAAGAACTTGCATGAAGGAAGACACTCAAGAGTCTCAACTACCAACGAGTGACACTTGTACATTAGCTATAGATCTCGAACAAGTGTTGTCTTTGCCAACACTAACGCATAGTGACATGTATTATCTGCGCCAATTGTCTTGCTATAATTTATGCCTTCATGTAGCGGATAATAACAAGGGAAATATGTTTCTATGGCATGAAGGCATAACAGGCCGTGGGGGCAATGAGATCGCATCATGTATTTTGAAAGCAATCACATCCTGCAAATTAACGTACAAAAGAAAGTTGATAATATGGAGCGACAATTGCGTTGCCCAGAATAAAAACAAGATGCTGTTATTTATATGGATGTATTTAATTACAAAGGGCCATATCGACGAAGTCAACCAGAAATACTTAATTTCTGGTCACTCTTACTTGAGTTGTGACCGGGACTTCGCCCAGATAGAAAAGAGGAAACGACTAGAAAAGTGTGAAGTTCCGTTTGATTTAGTAAAAATGATAGTGTCGGCCACGCCTAAGAACCCCTTCATAGTGACTGTTTTGAATCCAGAAGACTTTTTTGATTTTAAGGCTGCAGCAGATCAGTATATCACTACCACAAAATTAAAAATCTCACAAGCACAATGGATTCGAGTTGACAAGAATCATCCAGGCGTTGTAACAATTAAACAAACACTCAATGACCTAGAGTCCTGGAAACGTACCAAAATTCTTAAGAAGAACGTGACTCCACAAGTCCTTCAGAATACGGAGCTATCTCGACTACAATGTACCAGTCGAATTAGTTCAGACAAACGGGAAAATCTCACAGCAATGATACAGTTCGTATCGGAAGAAAACCGTGGGTTTTTCATAAATTTGTGCAACGAAAACGTTGATAGTGTTGATACTAATACTTAGATCATTTCATAATATTCTGCTGTTGCATTACATATTATAGTTAGTTTGTTGTGTAATAATATTTATGTTTTGTTGCTATCCCTTTCAAAAAATATAAATTGCGTTTTTGTCCAGATAAGTATCTTTGTTTATAATAAAAACGTACAATACACCACATTCTTCCATTTAACAGTAATGGTACTTAACCCATGAATTACGTACGGATGGTTGTAGTTACCACTTTTTAATATTATAGTAATACAAAACAATTTTTTGGCGACTTCCAAACTGAATACACTCCTGTGACATAACAGACATCACTTTAGGAGCTACGCACTGTGTAGAGAAGAAAACATTGACCAACAGGTGCGAAAATGATTGGGCTACAGCTAAAAAATTGCTTATTTCAAAACTTTTTTTTTGGCACTTAGCCCGGTTTTTATTTCAAGTCCTCATATATTTGTGGACCTGGCAATAATTTTAGATATAAACAACTTTGTAATCTACATAAAGTGCATACATTAATCACTGCGCTTCACATCTCATAAAAATATACACGTGTGTAGGTATATAAATACGCATCAATGTTGTACATATTAGGTAAACTATGCATAAGCGTTTTGTTGTAGCCTTTGAATAATATTATATACCCGCTATTTATCTTAGATGTCAACACCTGGATCTATAATTATATTCGCGGATTTGGCGATAATTTAGATATATAAACAACTTTGTAATATTGGTTGCTATGTATACGCGATTTGCATTTACATTTCAATACCATATGTGTTATGTAAAACTTACGCGTTTTACGTCTGCCTTTGGTGTATATAAATTACATCCCAACATTTTTTGAATTGTCTATTTATGTGACTGATATTTCGCTGTAGTGTTAGTTTTCCTTTTAACCCTAACAATATATCACACAAACATGTTGTTTAGTCTGTTTATCGTGTGTTTGATACATTTAGTTAATATTATATCTACAACTGAGATATCTATCTATCTACAGCAATATGGTTATTTAACTACATCTGAGACATCAATTGCGGAGTTGGAAGATGGCATAATTAAGTTTCAAGAACTTTATAATTTAACGATTGATGGAACTGACAATGATGAGACTATGGAGTTGATAAGGAAGCCGCGCTGTGGTAATTCCGATCAGCCAATAGATTTTCAAGATTATACACTTAAGTGGAATAAAAATAATGTATTGTGGTACTTTCCGGCGGCGGGTCCCTCTGCACAAAATATTACACAAATGGCCCTTGATATTTGGCAAAAGTATATACCAATAACTTTTACATCTACGGTACAGTGTCCAGATATTGTGATTTCGTTTGCTGATCAAGCTTATGCGCATAAAAATAATCAGCGGTGTATGAAAGGGCAATGTCAACTTAACTTTGATGGCGTTGGTGGAGCTTTAGCACATGCTTATTTCCCGAATGGTGCAAATAGTTGTGTTGAAATACATTTGGATAGAAGTGAAAACTGGAGTTTTGGTCTGAATGGTTCATCAGCAGGTGTGACATCATTTTTTACAACTATATTACACGAGATTGGGCATACTTTGGGTCTACCGCATAGTTCTGACGCTTCATCAGTGTTGTATCCATTTTATGGTAATGATATTACTGCTTTATCTGAAACCGACATTGAGGCGATTCAGCGTCTGTATGGCTCAAAAAGTACTGTAGCAGTTGTTGAAGATGATGAAAATGAAATCGCACCGCATCTGTGTGATATTCAACCAAATAATTTTTTAGTTACTTCAAACCATCACATGTATATTATCTATAAACAATGGGTATGGACTATGAATATTCAGAAAAAAAATCATCCATATGGAAAACCTGAGAAAATTCATAATTATTTGTTGGAGCTCCCAAAGAATCTAACATATGAACATATATTACAAAACACTAAGGACCACATATTGATATTTACCTCGGACAGGTTTTATCAGATTAACTTCCCTAGTTTTAAGATAAAAAACATCTACAGTTTAAATAGAATAGGTATTCCAAATAATACTAAAATTAATGCAGTATTTAGCATATACACCGGAAAGTCTTATATATTCTATAATAACAACTACTATATCGAAATTGATGATTGTAATTTAACATTAAAAACTCGTGGTCTAATTTCAGACAAATTTTCCGGTGTTCCTACAGCCGTTGATGGCGCATTTAGATATATAAATGGGAATTTATATTTATTAAAAAACGGTTGGTTTTATGAATATAATGAGTTTCGGGATTTGGTTGTTGGTGTTCGAGAATTAAATCTACAATATTTTGGAATTCCATGTTCTGAGAGGGGTGTATTGCTAGATAAAATATATGAGTTACTCAAACAATTGAGGAAAGCCTGAGAAAATTCGTGATTATTTGTTGAAACTCACATATGAGCATATATCACAAAACACTAAGGATCATATATTGATATTTACCTCGGACATTCAAATATATAGATGGTAATTTAGGTTTTATAAATATAATGAGTTTTTATAAATATATAATGAGTATTTTATGGATATAATGAGTATAACTCTAAAGAGTTTTAAATTGTGAAAATAGAATAGGAATACATATATCGGTGCGATAAATAAATATTTAATTTTATTTAACCTTTGAGCGGGCGCGCTGTCGTAAAATTTACGACAATATTAGAAAATTACCTCCCCCTCTCTTAAATCGTGCGCAATCGCCGCGAGCCATCTTGTCATCTAACATCAGTATGTTCTGCAGGTCTGTACGTGTTGATGCATTTGAATTGTTTGTTGATACTTTAAATCCGGTTTCATAAATTTTGTAACACGTGCCTTGTCATGTAAGTATATGAATATATGCGTTTTTGATTTGAGTCAAATTTAGTTGATTCCGAGTGGTTACTGATTAACAGTTTTATTCTAGAATTTCAGCATCATGGCAAGTAAACCGTTGACTCAAGCAGAATTGGAAGCTATTGCAGAAATTTTTTTGAATGAACACGATGACGACGAAAACAATCTGTCTAGCGATAGTGACTTGTCAGAAGAACAAATTGTACAAGAAAACTTCAGCAGTGACTCGCAATACAATACAGATCAATCAGATAATGAGGAGGAAAATAACTTTCTTGGTGAGTTTTATAATGGAAAAAATAAGGCCATAAAGTGGAGTAGAACCGCATATCCACCTGCTGTGAGAACAAAAGCGATAAATATTATCAAAACACCTACCGGTATTACTCACCGTGCTTGCGATATCGAGACTGAAATGGATTCTTTTCTCAAAATCATTGATATCTACATGATAGAAAGTATTTTGAAATATACCAATATGTACATCGATGTTTTGAAAACAAATCACGAATATTCCAGAGAACGTGATTGTAAAAATATTGAAAAAGATGAGTTTTTTGCATACCTGGGACTATTATTCTTGATAGGAATAAAGAAATCGCATCACACAAATGTAAAAGAAATTTTTGCATCTGATGGGACTGGAATACAAATTGCTAGGGCTACAATGAGCTATAAAAGGTTTCTATTTATCACTAGGTGCTTGAGGTTTGATGATAAAACCACCCGTCCTGACAGGCGACAATATGACAGACTTGCGGCGATTCGCGAATTTTTTGATAATTTTGTACTCAACTGCAAATCGTCCTTCAATTTGAGTGAGTATACTACCATTGACGAAATGCTGCATCCTTTCAGAGGCCGCTGCAGTTTCGTTCAGTATATTCCAAGTAAACCCGCCAAATATGGCATCAAAATGTTCGCTTTATGCGACGCTAAGACTTTTTATACGTCTAATATTGAAATATACTGCGGGAAGCAGCCAAATGGTCCTTTTGCACTTTCAAACACTCCATCGGATATTGTTGATCGTCTTATAGATCCAATAGAAAATTCAAGCCGAAACTTAATAGTTGATAATTGGTATACTAGTGTACCACTAGCTGAGAACTTGCTAAAAAGAAATATTACACTAATCGGTACACTAAAGAAGAATAAAACCGAGATTCCAATAGAATTTCAGCCACAAAAGAACAGAGAAGTCGGGTCTACCATTTTCGGTTTTCAACAAGACAAAACACTTGTTTCATATGTGCCTCGTAAAAATAAAGCCGTAATACTTCTCTCTACTTTACACGACGATGACGAAATTGATCCCGATAGTCGCAAACCCCAAATTATTTTGGACTATAATGCAACAAAAGGAGGTGTTGATACCGTCGACAAAATGTGCGCCGCTTACTCCGTTTCCCGCATAACAAAGCAATGGCCTCTTGTTATTTTTTACGCCCTAATGAACATCGGTGGCATAAATGCACAAATATTATTCAAGTATGCATGTCCTTCAAATGCATCCCAATATCGGCGTGTGTTCTTGAAAAATTTATCTTTGAGTCTAATGAGGGCGCATCTCAGTTTCAGAGCAAAGCTAAGAGGGTTACCATTTGATGTGTCGGCTTTTTTGAAAAATTTTGTTCCGGCCATTAAACAGGAAGAACAAATAAAAAAACCCTCCAAAACGAGGTGTATGTCCATTATGCGTCGCAGAGAGGAAAAGATCTTCGGCATCAACAAAGTGTAGTCGTTGTAACTCCTTTACTTGCAAAAGTCATTCAAACGTCGAAGTTGTTTGTTACACTTGTAGAAATGAAGAACAAACAGACGAAGAAATTTATTAGAAACGTTTTTATAATGCTTTTTATTACAATTATGTACTTAGAATAAAAATTTATATTATATGTAATATTGTTTCTTAATAAAATTTATCCTATTGTTTTTACAATGCTTTCTATCACTTACAATTTCCTTAAAAACAGTATGTCGTAAATTTTACGACACGCGCCCGCTCACGTAAAATTTAAGAGCGCGCTCGCTGAAAGGTTAAACGTCGGAGCCTCACATTAATTATATACATCTACATCCTATTTCTATTATACACCAGCCTGTATATCTAACAACAATATTTCTAAGTATATTCAATAATGAATTTGTATATAAACAGCTTTATAACATATGGGTTGCTATGTATACTCGATTTGTCTTTCTCGTAAAAATAAACATACATTTCAGTTGTTTGATGTACTTTTCAAACGTCCCTGCCCATCGTCTAGAATAGATAAACGTACTAAGAATGCATATAGTGTATGTATAAAATCACATCCGCGCTACAAGTGTGTCGTGTTGGTGATATTGCACCTTTCCCCACGAGGCAAAATCGCTATATACTCGCTTATTATACATTAGTAAATACGTATATTTCATCCTTCTCTAAATTTGTGGTTTGTCAAGTGGGTCACGCACCCAAGTTTGAATATGGTAGAGCCTGTTGCGCTAGTAATAGACGAAGTAATTTTAAACGACGTCCGCGAACATTTATCGAATGAAGCTGATCAAGATGCATAAACTTTTATAGAGAAACATTAAAATTAGAAGAATGCGCAAAAGTGAAAAATATTTATCAGTTACCAAATACTTAATTGTGTACTTAATAATAATGATTATTTTTATGCATTGTCATTGTTTAAATAAACACAGATGTCAACCTTTTACAATTTGTAAAATCATAGGTGGAAATTAGTTCCACGAATTCATGGTAGAACATTATGGGAAAGACATAGGCTTTATTCTGAAAATTTATATATTGCTAATCATGAATGATCACCTGCTACAGCGATCGTAGATTGTAACATCCGGATGAAAATAATACTTGATCAAAATTTTATCGCGACTCAAGACGCCGAAAATTTATATGGTGTTGATCATGAGTGACCACCTGGCTCATAGATTCTAACGTTATCGAAACGAGTGAGGTGGAGCTATTAATCACGGATTTCGATGTGTATGTGGTAAATTAGTTTCTCTCCACCGCCATGGTAGAACCGTTTCTATTATACACCAGTCTCTATATCAACAATAATATTTCTAAATATATTAGTGGATTTGGCTACAATTTAGATATATAAACAACTTTGTAATATATGGGCTGCTATGTGTACTAGATTTGCATTTCCCGTAAAAATAAACATGTATTTCAGTTGTTGGTGTGGGGTTTTTCAAACGCCTCCCCACCCATCATCTAAAATATATAAACGCGTTAAGAATGCATACATTGCATGTATAACGTCATATCAGTGTCACAAGTGTGTTGTGTTGGGGGATATTGCATCACTTGGAATCGTTGTGTCAATAATGGATGAAATAATTTTAAATGACATCCATGAACATTTCTTGTTTCGAGATGATCAAGATGATCAAGATGTGGAAACGTATTATAAGGAAACACTAAAAATAGAAGAATATGCACAAATTAAAAATATTTATCAATTACCAAATACCCAATTTTGTGCTATAGGTAATAATAGCTATTATGTGTATGAAAATGAATATTTAAAACAATATTATTTTGTGCATATAAATTGTTGTAATAAATTAGGCTGCCAACAGTATATAAATTTAGAGGGTGTTGTGTGTAAATTAGTGCCACGAATCCATAGTAGAGCTATACTAGAACGACATGGTCTAGCTTCGGATGAACTCCTAAAAATTCTGATATGTATTATTTGTAGCGAATCAATTCAAAATAAATTTTTATCAGTATTTTGTAAATATTGTTTTGGATACAATCCAGCAGTTGATGTGGTATTACGTGAGCATTTAAATAAAAGCGAAATTTTATTAAATCCAAATTTTGCAGTCGTTGGTAATGTTTAAACTTAGCATCAAACATATTTGGATTTAATAGATGATGGCTGATAATCTGCTTAGGTATAAACAGGTTTGTGTTAGAATATAAAATTAATCTCATCATCGCGTTTTCACTATTCAACAAATTATTTATTAATTTTAATCATATGTTTGTGTTATACACATTAGCTTTGTATTATTTTTAATATATTCAATTGCACAGCATAGAAATGTTAATAATAAATAGAACTCATTTGATGTATTTATTGAAGGCTGCCAACAGTATATAAATTTAGAGGGTGTTGTGTGTAAATTAGTGCCACGAATCCATAGTAGAGCTATACTAGAACGACATGGTCTAGCTTCGGATGAACTCCTAAAAATTCCGATATGTATTATTTGTAGCGAATCAATTCAAAATAAATTTTTATCAGTATTTTGTAAATATTGTTTTGGATACAATCCAGCAGTTGATGTGGTTTTACGTGAGCATTTAAATAAAAGCGAAATTTTATTAAATCCAAATTTTGCAGTCGCTGGTAATGTTTAAACTTAGCATCAAACATATTTGGATTTAATAGATGATGGCTGATAATCTGCTTAGGTATAAACAGGTTTGTGTTAGAATATAAAATTAATCTCATCATCGCGTTTTCACTATTCAACAAATTATTTATTAATTTTAATCATATGTTTGTGTTATACACATTAGCTTTGTACTATTTTTAATATATTCAATTGCACAGCATAGAAATGTTAATAATAAATAGAACGCATTTGATGTATTTATTGATTATATCATTTTAATTAGCTTCAAATTACTTACCTAATTCTATTTTAATATATTCAATTGTAGAAGATGTTGAAAATGAAGTTGTGCCACATAGAAATGTTATTGATTATACATATGGATATAATTAAAATGTAAACAAGAAAATTATTATATCATTTTAATTAGCTTCAAATTACCTGCCTAATTCTACAACATTTTTATCTTAGAAAAAGAAAACATAACTATGTCTGCATAAGTGTCTTCAATATCGTTTGTATTATGTAAAAGTGTTTATTTGAATTAATGTGCAAATTAATTTAACTTTTGGATAATGAAAATGCGTTCATGTATTAACTTAAGTACTGATCAACTAGGCTCATATATATATTTTTTCAATATCGCTTGTATTCGGATTAATGTGCTAATTAATTTAGCTTTTGGATAATGAAAATGAACTCATGTATTAATTTACGTATTGATCTATATAATTGAATGGATAATCAATCTAATTTATTAAGCGCTTTTCTAATGTAGGAGGTGTTACATACTTCTTTTACTATTGTTTATTATTAATATGAAGTAGTGAAGCTAGAATATATTACATAATTTCAATATATTTTTTTTTGTATTACCAATAAATCATATATGGGTTTAATATAATAGAAATGTTATATACAAGTATACCAATATATAATACACTTCATATAATTTTATTTCATTTATAAATATGTGTTATATGTAAGTAAATACATTAATCTCGACATTATAAATTGTATTGAAATATATGTAATCAGATGATGTGAAAATTAGTATTGGTTTTAATGACTATATTGAGCATCATTCTTTTATGAACCAATATCCTGATGATAGTATATTATGGGTCTCCGGAATTATGTGTCTTATCATAGTGATTTAATGCTATCTTTGTTTGTGATATGGTAGAAAGCTAGTGCCTGTCGGCTTGAAGCGGATTTTGTTCAACAATTGTTTCTTTGTTTTCCAAATCATCACATTCCACCTCACATATGTGAGAATCAGTATACCAACCTCTAAATGTCAGACCATCTTAAATGCCCAACCACTTCCGACTTCTAAAAACTCTTCCGATTTCGACTTTATAATATCGGCCACCTGGTCAAAATAATCTTCCAAATCCGAAGACCCGGTGACGATACTATACCGAGTGTTAAAAGATTTTAAGTCGGTTATTTCCTCATCCTCGTGTGCTTTCACATAATGAGCAAATAACTCCAACTGCACCTTAACACCTGATACAGCCCTAGCCAGAACATCTTTAATTAGGCGGCACACTTTAATTTTCAAATCTGCCAAAAAGGTTAATATATCATAATTTTATTACCTAAAATTTTATAACTCGCGACACGATTTCTAAAACTACTATTGATTTTGAACACTCCATCCGGCAGCATAAATGTGTTATTATTTAAATGTTGTTGTGAATGTAAATGTCCCCTATATAAATAATTATTAGGAAAACTCAACCCACAACAGCTTACTTGAGACACCTCTCGACTAGTAGATGGAGCAGCATTCGCAAGTCTATTAGAACTAGTGGATGGTGCTACATCTACTTTAACCCTCTTCTTAGATGGTCCACCAACATGCTCACACGACTCAACACCCTCACCGCAAGTAGCACAACGACAATTGCGGTGGAGGGTGTTTACATGCCGCTTCAGACTATCACGGCGGCTGAAGGTTTTCTTCACACATGCCGCAACTCATTTCTGCAAAGAATCAAGTAAAAATGAAATAATTAATAATTCAAAACATTTTATAAAAATGTACGATTAACTTGAAGCATCGCTGTATCTACTTAAAATATATTTAAAAAACACTAGTAAATAGCGTTGTACTTCTATTTTTAATATATTCAATTGTAGAAGTTGTGCCACATAGAAATGTTATTGATTATACATATGGATATAATTAAAATGTAAACAAGATGTAAAAGTGTTTATTTGAATTAATGTGCTAATTAATTTCATTTAATGGATATTCAATCTAATTTATTAAGCGCTTTTCTAATGTATGAGGTGTTACATACTTCTTTTACTATTGTTTATTATTAATATGAAGCAGTGAAGCTAGAATATATTACATAATTTCAATATATTTTTTTTGTATTACCAATAAATCATATATGGGTTTAATATAATAGAAATGTTATATACAAGTATACCAATATATAATACACTTCATATAATTTTATTTCATTTATAAATATGTGTTATATGTAAGTAAATACATTAATCTTGACATTATAAATTGTATTGTAATATATGTAATCAGATGATGTGAAAATTAGTATTGGTTTTAATGACTATATTGAGCATCATTCTTTTATGAACCAGTATCCTGATGATAGTGTATTATGGGTCTCCGGAATTATGTGTCTTATCATAGTGATTCTATTGAACCCTTGCCTCCGATGGCACCTCGTCCACTATGGGCAAAGTTATCGCTTCTGCTACCTATTACTTCAGCTTCAGTTCCGGGAGCTTAACCGTCCCCGCCGGCTTCAAATTCCGCTCGCCCCACCACACATATGTGAGAATCAGTATCGGTATAACATGGTTCTCCAAGCGGTTGATATTTATTTACATCTACTGGCGCATCTTCTTAAAAGTGTGTGAATATCGTGTGAACATTTCAATTAAAATCAAATCGGTTGATGGTGCTATCAAATGATATATATAATAATTTGTATAGCTTGCAACCGCTTTGTGAATATATTTCAACGATTCTCCTTAATATTTTCTCATAGTTATCAAGTATAATTAGTATATATAACACCAATTATTACTTTGAAAATTGTGCAGAGCTCTTCAAATCCTACATCAACCGTTTAAAGCTCATTGGAAGCTGTATATTACATGTTTCAAAGATATTCAGAAGCCGTTCAAAGCTCTTCAGAAGCTGTTCGAAGCACTTCAGAAGCTGTTCAAAGCTCTTCAGAAGCCGTTCAAAAGCTCTTCAGAAGCTGTTCAAAGCTGTTCGAAGCTCTTCAGAAGCTGTTCAAAGCTGTTCAGAAGCCGTTCAAAGCTCTTCAGAAGCCGTTCAAAGCTCTTCAGAAGCTGGTCAAAGCCGTTCAAAAGCCGTTCAAAGCGCTTCAGAAGCCAACTGTATCAATTTTAATAAACTATGCTGCCGCTTCAAATTAAGTAAGTATCCCTACTATCTTTAATATTTGATATAACACTCCACAGCGTAAACAAGTCTCAGTTTGTCTAAGTATCAGTTCATTTGTGCACTTAATTTCTCATAAAACATTAAAATTGAGGCTAGTAAGATTTAAAACAATTACATCTAAAGTAATAATTCTATAATTTTTTTAATTCTTTCCAGAAACTTATAATGAATTTATTGATGAATCTCTTAAAATGATTGATGGTAACATCGTTAAGGAAAAACAACTAATTGGACAGTCATCATACTTTTTAAACAAAAGTGGTTCCAAGTGGCTCAACATCGGCCTTAGTCCAGCAGCTGGATACGTCCCCATCATTCAGCTTCGTTCCCCGACAAGCTGTATATATTCTAAGTATTAATAAACTCTGTGGTTGTTTGTATGCATTAAAAATAGGGAGCAATATCTCCATCGTGCATATTAACTGTTGATAAAGTGCTGCAGATATACTTTAAAGAGTTATTACAGAGCTTTACATATGTATTAAAGGACTTTGAGGGTGTTGCTGTGGTATGGGGTGTAGAAACATCCAAAATCTTCAGTGATTACCTATATTGTATTAATTTCATAATTGCTATATATTACTGGTATATATAGATGGTGTCACACTTAAAACAGATGATAGTAGTATTTTTTATGTTTAGCACTAGTAATCTTGATCTCATGCATATATACAAGAGGGATTCAATAAAGTATTTAGCATGGGAATAATTATTGAAAATCCTATATTGTATTAATTTCATAATTGCTATATATTACTGGTATATATAGATGGTGTCACACTTAAAACAGATGATAGTAGTATTTTTTATGTTTAGCACTAGTAATCTTGATCTCACGCATATATACAAGAGGGATTTAATAAAGTATTTAGCATGGGAATAATTATTGAAAATTTCATATATAAAGCGGAAAATTATTTATTTTTTCTTTATAACGCTGCATTTTTACGAATTCGACTCACTAGTGTCAATAGTTTACATAATACAGTCCTGAAACAATAATTATACTGCATTCTTCTACACTTTATAATTGTATACCTCATTGGTGGTGACGCTTCAAATGCTTGTTGATTAAATGATGTCAATTTTATACGTTTATATTCCGGAAGTTGGCAATAGCTTTGGGTATAAACAACTTTGTAATATACATAAAGTACACATACATTATCATCAGGTCTCGCATCTCATAAAATATACACATGTGTATATAAATACAATTCAATGTTGAAACAACTTTGTATACATAGAGGATTTTAATTATAGCTAGCAATTGCGTCTGTTCCAACAACAGAAATAACACTAACGAAAAAACATCGGCACATTTTAGTTTGCAATCATATTTTGAATAAAATGGCTAATATTGCATCCACAATTTTTAATTAAATCTCTAGACGACAGTTTATTATCAACCAAAAAATTTTCAAATATAAATTTTTACATCCAAAATATATTCCAAACAGTTTGTGCCTGTTAATCTGCACTTGAAATATCCACATTGAATAAAGAATTAAAATCGTGTTTTGCCGGTACAACCACTAATTAAATGTGACGACATTGCTAATTGTAATTGGTGTGAAAATAGTGATGATTGATTGCTCTATAAATGTGATACTTGATGATAAGTTTAATTGTATCTGTATATAAAAAAAAAATTTTGTCTAAAGAAGCTAATCTTTTATTTCCTTGTTCAACACTTGCTGTATCTTAAATTAAAAAAATGTATTTAGTTCTAAATTTGCATGCCGACCACAGCGACATCTCAAAAGCCTAGGTGGCCGCGTTTAAAATAATTTCAGTATTGCATTGTGTGCGTGTGGTGCCGTGCGATTGTTTATCGCGGTAAGTAGACTAATTAAAATTCAATTTTTACAATGATCGCGCGAAAACAAGATAAGTTGCATACAGTTGTCATGATTGCAATTGACGTCATATACGATTTCAAACATGTATTCATTAAATTTAGGGCACCCCAGCCACGTCTAGCTTCGGCTATATTCGTTATGTTTTTCTGGTGGTGGCCATCTTGAATTCGCCATCTTGCTTTTTCTAAATCCTTACTTTTGAAACGCCCTGTATATTAATATTTAACCGCTACGTCACCGAGTACCATGCTGTATATGTATTTTTATAATTTTGACGTCCATCTTGGATTCGCCATCTTACTTTTCTAATTTTTGAAACACCTTGCATTAATTTTAAAAATTTTGGCGGCCATCTTGGATTCGCCATATTACTTTTCTAATTTTTGAAACACCCTGTATGATTCATACGTCACAAAGTATCATACTGTATATGTATTTATTTTTTAAAATTTTGAGACACCCTGTATATTAATTTAAATTTAAATTTGCGCGCCGACCACAGCGCCATCTGCAAATACACGGTGGCCGCGTTCGGAACTAAAATTAGTGGTGGGAGGTGGAGAATGGTGGGAGGTGGTGGAGCCAGAATCCGCCTATTTACTCTACTAATGAACATTCAATAATAATAAACATATTTTTCTTTCAACATATCACATCAGATTACACAATTCTTCAGTCGATAATCTGGCCAGAGGGAGATATTATTATTACATAAATATTAATAGATATAAAGTATTACAATATCATAGTTGAATATACAAATGGTAAATTAAAATCGGACCTTGAATTTAGAACAGAATACAACTACTAATGCATGTATTATTATGACAAAATGAATAATTATTATCGTAACTTTTAAAATATTAACTTAAGGTTATGATATTATAAGCAATAGTAACAAAGATTATGATGGCGAACTCCAAATTTATCGTTACAGAGCCAGAAAGAATGGCCTTTGACTTTGCTTTAGCGACGGTACAATAATTTTTAAGCACTCTGAGACACAAACAATATTTAAATTACCTTGGATTGTGCGGATAATCCAATAACCGTGGATGCCGAAGGTCGAAGTCGGAGAGTCGATGAATTTGCCGCGAAGAAAAGATGTGCTTCTTCGGTAGCTTGATTCCGGACGTAGTCCGACGGCAATGGCTCAACACCAAGATTGCTTCAAATTCCACAAAAGGGGAATTATCGAAATCGGTCAATCTTCTCTTAGACTGGACTAATGGTTTTTCGATAATTTAAAACCACTAGGCACGTTAAATCGTCACCTGACGAGCTTTGCTCAGCTATATTACGTATTCTAGGGTAACAATCTTAACATTTAACTCAATACCGAACTATTTACCAAGCATCTAATGGGTACCAACCGGACCAACGGCTCACACTTGAAATTACTCAGATGTGTCGACTGTCACTATGCGGTTACTAATGAATTATAATTTTAAGCGTTCTTGCCTTTTTATTAGTACCGTTGGAGTGGGAATAAGGAAAAAGCTACGTCATTTCCACCTTTCCAGAATCTTCGAGAATTCTCCAAGAAGGAATTTTTGCACACGGCGCGCACGATGCAGTATATTCAATTGCTCGGTTCCCAGGGTATTTTAAAATAAAGGGCTATTATTGATAACACGAGCATATTCGTGGCGCCGAAATCTAGTTTTCATCGTGTCATACAAAGGGGTATTTGAGAAAAATTGTTGTACGTGACTATAATATTTACTTTATAAAAAGAATTTTACTTTAGATTATAAACGTTGTTATTCAGATGTTATTTTTAAGAAATAACTGCGTATTTGAAAATAAGATATAACGAATGATTTCTTCAAGAATTTGAACAAGCTT
The DNA here is from genome assembly GCA_963170755.1 of Amphimallon solstitiale. Classification (NCBI taxonomy): domain Eukaryota; kingdom Metazoa; phylum Arthropoda; class Insecta; order Coleoptera; family Scarabaeidae; genus Amphimallon; species Amphimallon solstitiale. The sequence goes on along the minus strand of OY720677.1, from coordinate 48,049,776 downwards.
GGCTGTGGGAATTGCAATACATGTATTTTAAATTTTGAATATATTTTGCGTATCAAGACTAATAATAGTGTACAGTAGGAGCCAAAAGAATGATATTACAATTAATTTGGAATTCTTCAGTAATTTAATAATTGCTCATTTAAGTAAACAGATATTATTTAACATTTTGAAATTAAATTAGTCATTTCTTGTGAAGTGCCAAAAGCACGCAACAAAAGACAATTCGATAGCTGTGTAAAAACGGCAAAACGAACAGTCTCTGTAACGGATGCCGCTTCCGCAAATCATTCTCGAATGTATATGCCTATATTGAGACGGTCTTTAGGCTTTCAACAAACATCGAACACTACAGATGAAATTATAAATATTTCTGATACATCTACAGAGTGTCCCTCCGCAATTCCACACGAACCATTAAGCATGATGGGTGTATCACCGGTGGAATCGAGGATGGACACACATTCATCTGTATGTGGCCCTGCCAGAGATTCGGAGCATTGTGATGTTAGGGTAGTCATACTACAAAATAAACTAATCCAAGCTGCTTCGCTTTTGCCACCAGCGATTTTATCACCTACACCCATATTCCCAGTTTCGATACCTCCAGTTTCACCTAGATCACAAATTTCCACTCAGACATCTCCCCAACCTACACCACCAGTTTCACCTTCCCAACCAGTTTCATCTAGATCACAAATTTCCAGTCAGACATCTCCCCAACCTACACCACCAGTTTCACCTTCCCAACCAGTTTCACCTAGATCACAAATTTCCAGTCAAACATCTCCCCAACCTACACCACCAGTTTCACCTTCCCAACTTTCTACCGCTCCTGATTTGCATGGCTCATATTCACAACTAACCCCATATCAGCCCATTAACACGTATACACCTGTTCCAACAACACGTCTCTCTTCCTTATTCCAACAATACTCCAGTGCTGTTTTATCGGATCCCACAGAGGGATTCGATACAATATTATCCTCGTTCGTGGCAAAGGCTGAACGAGACTTTAATCAGTTATTGGATAGTATGTGCTTCCACCGATATTTTCTTCGTGGTTCCTTGAATAGGAATATGTTCCAGACGGATCATGCTCATATTCAAGAGCAACTACTTGCTTTGAATCGGTTGGAGAGACATATTAGAGCTATTAGACAAGCTCTCAATAGCAGACCTGAGTGAGGGCAATGCCCTCCCACTATTATCTAAATTTCACTTGTGTAAATTTCTGTAAATTTCGCACCATTTATCTAAATTTCTTCACGATCGACCACATCTATTAAACCTCGATCAAAAAAAGGGACTGTAGAGCTATTAGAAAAGAACCAAAAAAAGCAGACCTGAAAAAGGGCAATGCCCTGCCACTATTTATCTAAATTTCACTTGTCTAAATTTTATTTCTGTAAGTTTCACACCATTTATCTGAACTTCGTTTGCCTAAATTTCTTCACGATTAACTACATCTACTAAACCACGATAAAAAAAGTGACTGTGCCATATCTCCATCAAGACTACTACAGCTTCTTTCAATATCCCATTACCAATTGAGAAAGAATGCAACGCTTTTGATACTGACGTTTGGAAATATTTTAAGCCAGGAATTACATTAGAAATAAATGGAGCCACCCTGACTGTGGATATGGAATTGGTGAACGTAAAGATAACTAACTATGGTGAACGGGGTGCCGCACGTGGAAGTTTCCACGGGGTTGCGGCCTCCAAGCGAAGCCAATTTGACACCCACGAACCAGCAAGAATGCGCCGGCGCGCATTACTACACCCTTGGCGGAAGTTGTTGGCAGGAGGCGATCACCGCTGCTACAACTGTAAGTATACCAGATCACGTATTAGCGTTGATAAACTAACTCTATTTAATCTTGCAGTTACGAGGATGACAGCGGCAGTGATTGGGGGTAGCAAATAAATATATTTATGAAAATAACTTTGTCTTATTTAGTCTATATCCTTTCACCTATAAGCAACTAAGCTCCATGGAGCTTAAAACACAAGCAGTGTTACTATCACTTCAAAATTATGATATTGTCGAAGAAAGTTATAAACGCCATAGTACGCTTTTTGGGGGTAATTGCAAAAGAGCACTAATAGTTGGTCCCTCTGGATGTGGCAAAACCAATACATTGCTTAGTTTGCTGCTGCATCCTAACGGTTTACGTTTTAAGAATATTTACATATGTTCAAAATCTCTGCCTCAGCAAAAATATAATTACTTAAAGCGTGTGCTTCACCAAGTTCCTGAAATTGGATACTATGAATATACAGACACAAGTGCTATGTTAGTTCCCGAAAAAGTGGCAGACTATTCGATCGTAATTTTTGATGACATTCCTACGGTAGATCAGAACTTGGTCAAGCAGAATTTCTCTTTTGGCAGGCATAAAAATATTGATTGCTTTTATTTGTGTCAGACGTACAGTGCTATTCCCAAACAATTACTTCGAGACAATTGCAATTTTTTGGTGGTCTTTAAGCAGGATGGTACTAATTTAAAACACATCTTTAATGATCATGTTCACGACCTGAGTTACGAAAACTTCCTGCATATGTGTCAAAAATGTTGGAAAACCCCCTATGAAATGTTAGTTATTGACAGCGATTGCGCGTTCAACGAAGAGAGATACCGTCTAGGATTCGACAAATACATTCGGTTGAGAGTATAAGTTGTTGGTGCATGTCTGGAGCTATAGTATTCCATATTCGACCACGAATGAAGACAGTTATGGACGAGAAGTTAGTTCGTAAGTTGCTTGAGGCTCGTAATGCTCTAAAACACAAATTGAAGTCATTGAAAGCCGACATTGCACAAGCTCAGAACAACATCGATGTTCAGTACGCTCCAGTGACAGTACACTTAAAAGAAATACTATCTAAGATAGATGGAGCTGAAGTTGGACCCAAAAAGCGCTCCAAAGATACTTCCGAAGTAGAGATGGAAACATTTTCGGAATCAATGGAAAAGTCTCATGATATACTTGGAACTTCAATAATAACTCATAGAACAACTCCTATTCGAAAACCTGGTCGAGTAACATGGTTTAGCCCCGTTTTCCATTCTTCACCAACAAAAGGGGTAAGGAAAAGAGATCTACAACCCTCTCTTTATCAGGACACACCATCGATGGTACAGCCATCCTTTATACAAGATGAATATATTGGTGATCTATTGCCTGAGACTCCAGAACAGAGAAGTATGGATGTCGGTGGTGAAAGTGAGTCTGGAGAGGGTGAGAGCGGCGCTAGTTTAGATTTGGATAAATCCATGGCACATGCTATTTCCTTCATCAAATCAATTATAGCCAATAAATCAATTAACAAGACCCGTTTTGACGCTGACGTAGTAAAAGATTCATTAAAAAATCACGATCCATTAGTGTGTCCGTTTATCGCTGGGTTAGCAACGGACGAAACCGATGCCTACGATAACAAGTACGGAATTCGTGAAGAGGATGGTAAATTGAAAATCGGCTCAGCCGAAGTTGGGTTCGATGGATCAAATATTATAATTGGTGCTTTTACGTATGCCGGTCTGGTACAATGGGCTTGTATGAGCTGTTATTCAAAAAAGTTCCTGGAAAATTCACTTTCGCAGACGTTAAAAATTACAAGTATATTTTGAAGGATACTAATGCTTATCGAGTAAACTACGATCCTAGTAGGAAGGTTGCAGCCGGACGAGCTTTTAAATATAAGAACATCATCAAACCCGTTCTTGAAGGGAAACCACCTAACGTGTGGTGGACAAGGAACTGGAAAATTGGAGCAGGGGTTACCAAGCAGTTTGGTGAAACATTACAAAAGCAAATCCTTCCAAATACAAAACTAGAGTACAAATACTGGGATGATGTTAATGAATTGACTGAACGATTGCAACTCTTGATTGCATCCAAACTCGCCGGGCATACGAGCCATGACAATGAAATACTAAGTATTTTACAGGAATTGAAGGAAGCAAAAGTAATCGCCTAATTATGCTGTTAGTAAAACATCAACCCGAGAGGACCTATTTTATGAAGCGAATTGGTATCGAGGGAAAATATTAGAAGTACGTTATTCCATTAACTCCATGGAACCATATGAAACATCCAAAGTAGTTTGTTGTGAACTTCAAAGAATTTGATGAAGAGAAGGCTAAAAGTACACCTTATATAGTGACAGATAAAACCAAGATCAGCCTTCGATACGTGGGTCCTCAGCCAATACCAGAGAAAACCGGAGTCGTATCAGCAGAAATACTTATTGAGGAAGATGACACAAGTTAAGAGAGATTGGTTAACGAATTACATGGGCCAGCTAGAATCCAATTTCCTCGTAGACGGGTTATCATTAAGGGGTTGAATGATCTACTTCAGGCAGATATGGTGGAAATGATCCCCTACGCTAAAGAAAATGAAGGTTTCAAGTACATTCTCGTTTGCATTAATGCTTTTTCAAAGTATGCGTGGGCCAGACCACTAAAAAATAAGTCGGCAGTAGAAGTTGCCAACGCTATGGAAAGTATTTTGACAGCAGACCGTAAGGGAAAGCCGAAGAATATTCAAACTGATCACGGTAAGGAATTTTACAACGCAACGTTAGTAGGGAAAGAACGGGAGTTCTAGATCGCACTCTGCACCCGAGGCCACGGGCCTGAAACCGCGAAGATTTACCCCCTCCACTTTGTAGTTCCAAACGCGGCCACCGCGGTTTTGCAGAGGGCGCTAGTGGCGGCGCTCGAATACATACATATACAGCATGGTACTCCGTGACGTATCAACCATACAGGGTGTTCCTAAAGTTAGGAACCAAGATGGCCGCCAAAATAAAAGTTTTGAATTTAATACATATACAGCATGGTACTCCGTGACGTATTAACCATACAGGGTGTTTCAAAAGTTAGGAAGCAAGATGGCCGCCAAAATAAAAGTTTTGGATTTAATACATATACAGCATGGTACTCCGTGACGTATCAACCATGTACAAAAGTTAGGAACCAAGATGGCCGCCAAAAATAAAAGTATGGAATTTAATACATATACAGCATGGTACTCCGTGACGTATCAATCATGCACAAAAGTTAGGAGCCAAGATGGCGAGTCAAAATCTAAGATGACGGAACCAAGATGACCAGGTAAGATTAAAATTAAATATACAGCTTCATAACGTTTACAATATTAATATACACTGTGTTCCAAAAGTGATTAACAAGGATGTAAGGAAATAAAAGATTAGTTTCTTTAGAAAAAATTTATTAAACAAATTTTTATATACTAACAATTAAATATACTAAACTATTTTGAGAAAACTCTCTAGCAGTCTAACATTATGTAATGCGCAAATACAATAGTCCTTAGTGTGAAACATGCAAGTTGAATTAGTCTTATCTAACTTAATACTATTTACATCACACTCTAAATTAATTATTACAGAATTAGGTAAGTAATTTTTTAAAAACAATTTTTTCTGATGACCCTTAACATAAATGCGATCGTTGTAACAAACAAGTCTATTCAAAATCTCTCCTATTTTGGAGTACGATATATATCCATCGTTATAACTTAAACCATGATGATTTTCCTTTAACCATAACACCTGACGTAATTCTTCACGTGTGAGCTTATTGTAGGACACATTAGGTTTGAAAATGAAATGCCCCATTTTTATACCATCACTGATTACCATTTCCTTAAGCATAAATCCATTTTTCAGTTGAAATCCTTGTAGATCAATAATTACGTATGAATGCCGTTGCAATAAATTCGGGCTTAAGTTAGTCTCAATATTCTCAATCCTATGTTGAAATCGATCGGTATCAGCTGTAGATATTCTACACTCACACCAATCATGAACTGACGTTGTATCATCAAAATGATCCATCATGAAATTATTTTCTTCACTGTTCCCGTAAGAGGTTGATACTCCACCAAATTATCGTGTAATATGAGACAATACACTACGGTATCTGGTTTAAATTGTTCTTGACACTCTATCTCCAGCTTGATATCAACGCTTGAGGAAATCAATGATTCATTTTGCTTGGAGCAATCGATTAAATAAAGAGCATGATCATGAAACTGGTTGTAATCCAAAAGTGGTTGGTTTGACGACCGTAATAGCTAGATTGGAAATTTGAATATGCGTGATATGCAATAGCATATCGTTTGAGCCCCATATTTAAATTCATAGCGGTGTAAGGATAGCTCTCAGAGTTTAAATATAATTTTAGATTAGTAATTGCAGAATGGTCAAAGTCGGAGGAATCTGCTTGAGGATTATCCTTCTTCTTAAGTTGAAATCCCACAATAACATAACGAGGCTTCTCCAAGTTTGTGCTGGTTTTGATGGGCCATATATCATTTTTCGTAGTGAGCAATGACGGTAGTTCGTGCAATTCCCACTTTCTGAATGGAATGTATATGAATTTGTTTTCTCGAAGAGCCTGTAGCAGTTTCAGGCGAGTCTTATCGTTTACAGTAATGTGTGGCACCCGATATTGAACATGGATTATACTTAATTGAACAAAAAGAAAAAAATTAATTAAAAATTCCCGAAAAAGGTCATGACGGTTGGATTTCTAACTATCCGCATGTGGGACCTGGAAATAAAATTTTATCTACTGCTACAAATCCTATTGATAACATAGCACGTACTCCTGATATTAATTATAGTAAAAGTAAAGCACCAACTGATATACGTAAAGCGGACGAGGAATTTATTGCTGATATGAGTAAAATACAGCCAAACACGTGGGGCGAGAGTGCTATTAAACATGGCAGTAAATTAGCGATAAGTGATAAAAAACATACAGATTACAGGTCACGTATTCTACCCAAGCGAAGTAAACAATTATGCGAGCCGTAAGTACACAATGGTATCATTATGAGAACAAAGTAAATATACAATTTAAAATTGGAAACAAAGTAAACATAAAATTTAAATATTGATATAAAAATCTGAGTTTATTGACTTTGCGCACGGCACTTAATATTCCGTATGTATAAATACTTGTAAATGCAACAATTATTATTTAGTCCAGTGTCTACTGTCATAGCAGGTATGTCTAATATTAATAAATCTATATATTATGCTAGATTGTCAAAAACGTTAAAGAAACATGATATTACTATAAAAGAATATAAGCAAAGTCCATTAAAATTATTTCTTGTCGATTATAATTTTCGGTCTTGGATTTATAATAAATTTTCTCCAACAACTGACTTTACCTGGTATGGCACTAAATTAAATTGGGCTTCTTTAATACCAAACTCTATGTACGATCAAATTGAAAATGAAAATTGTTCTTGGAGCGTAAAATTACAACACAGTAAAGATTTTGAAAATGATGAAGATGATTTGTTTTTATCAGCTAATGCCGAAGCGGAAGTTCCATCTGCGCCGAACAAAGCAAAGATATCCCCACCAACTGAAGAAATTGCAACTGGCAGCGAAACTGAGTCAACCGATTCAAAAAGCACTACAAGTACTATTCCTCCAACAACTGGAACTGCGTCCAAATCCGCAGAAAAACGAAAACCAAACGATAGTATTGACGGAGGACAATCCAAAAAATTAGGAACTGATACTGCAACTGCTGGTACATCTAATATTGCTAGTTCAATAGCTAGTGAATCAACAACAAATCCACAATCAAATCCTACTGGTGAAGGAGAAGTTGATCAACATAAAGATCAACAATTACAGACGCCCAGCGGCAACGCCCATAATCAACGTGGTACAGTACAAGGTGAAGCTCAAATTCTTTAAACGCTTTCCTAATGTTGGAAGTGCTACATATTTCTTTTACTACTCTACATTATGATTACGAAGTAATGAAAATAGGTGAAATTGCTAATTGTAGTTGGTGTAGCAATAATAGCTATTGATTTGTTCATATATTTCAGAACTGTATTACTTAATAAAAGTTAAAATGAATATTTTTTGTATAGATTTGTTTGTTACAACGATTGTAAAAACTAATTCAACTTGCATGTTTCATACAAATGTTAGACTGATTTTCTCAAAATACTTTAGCATATCTAATTGTATGTGTTGGTATTTAAAAAAATAATAAATCTGTCTAAAGAAGTTAATATTTTATTTAAAGAAAAAAAACCTTACATCACCTTAATCACTTTTGGAACACAGTGTATATATTAATATTTGACGTAATCAGAAACCAGGCCGTATATTTAGTTTTAATCTTACCTGGAGGTGGCCATCTTGTTTTATCACTTTGAAGCACGTCACAAAGTGCCATGCTGTATATGTATTAAATTCCAAACTTTATTTTTGGCGGCCATCTTGGTTCCTAACTTTTGTACATGGTTGATACGTCACGGAGTACCATGCTGTATATGTATTAAATCCAAAACTTTTATTTTGGCGGTCATCTTGGTTCCTAACTTTTGAAACACCCTGTATGGTTAATACGTCACGGAGTACCATGCTGTATATGTATTAAATTCAAAACGTTTATTTTGGCGGCCATATTGGTTCCTAACTTTAGAAACACTCTGTATGGTTGATACGTCACGGAGTACCATGCTGTATATGTATGTATTCGAGCGCCGCCACTAGCGCCCTCTGCAAAACCGCGGTGGCCGCGTTTGGAACCACAAAGTGGAGGGGGTAAATCTTCGCGGTTTCAGGCCGGTGGCCTCGGGTGCAGAGTGCGATCTAGAACTCCCGTTCTTTCCCTACTAACGTTCCGGAAACTGATGGACCGCTACCGAATTAATCATTACAGTTCGTATTCTAATAAGAAAAGTTCGATTGTCGAACGTTTTAACAGAACCATTAAAGGGAAGAATGTGGAAGGAGTTCAGTTTCAATGGCAATTATCGTTGGCTAGACATTCTTTCACAAATATTACGGGACTACAACAATTCTACACACTCAACGACTGGTTATAAACTAGTCCAAGTCAACCATCGCAATGCCAAACAGATACTTAATTCGGTCTATAGTAATATCAAGATTGCTGATCCAAGAATGTCCAGATTTCAAATCGATGCGCCAGTTCGAAAAAGTAAACACAGACATGCATTTTCTAAAATGTACACTCCGAACTGGTCCAATGAAATATTCTCTGTGGCAAAGGTACAAAATACTTATCCGAGATCATATCTTCTTAAAGATGCAAACCAACAGCCTATATTGGGGGCTTTCTATGACTATGAGCTGAAGAAAGTTAAACATCCCGACATATATCTCGTTGAAAAAGTTCTAAGACGAAGAAAAAATAAAGTACTAGTGAAATGGTTAGGTATGGATAAAAGACACAATTCATGGATATCCAAAGACAATAAATATAATTTAGCTTTTATTACTTTTATTTACAAACTGTAGCAACACATATTGAAATATATGTATACATATTTATAGAAATAAAAAATAGTTGTGTTTTCTAGGTAATAAATAATAAATGTATGTTACAGTCACTAATATTAATTGTTATTTATTGTAGAAAGTAGTCCCTCCAAAGTTTGTGCTCCTAGTAATTCCGGTATTTTGTAATGTCCCCATGCTATCGTACTGGTGTTGTCGGGTAGGATGAAACGTTTATCATCTTTCCCGGATAGAGCTACTTTGTTCCTTAATTCCGTAAACATTGTGTGATAATCCGAGCGAAACACATACATCTTCTTCAATAACACACCACCTTGTTCTACTATGTGCTTGTAGTCATCCACACTTAATTGTTTTTCTATTACATACTTTTTAACTCCTTTGGCTGTCTTAATGCATTGATATGGTAACTGCACACAATAGGCTTTGGCACCAGTTCCGTAAAATGATTCAATAACTTTGCCGGCATATTCATCTTTCATCCGACCCAACATAGGCAAACTACGGGGTATATTATGTGGGTTATCAGTTGCATAATTCGATGTATCAAATCGATCCAAATTCGCTTTCATAATATCATAGAAATTACAATTGTCTATGGAGAGTATTAAAGAATCGGTATCGGTGTACAATAGTGTTGAGCAGTATCGAAAGTTGGCTTAATAAAATCATAATAGAAGTCGTACATAACCATTTTTGCTATTTCCAAAATTACAAAATCTATATAAACAGGTTTCATATATTGTATACGAACCAGGGCTAATTCGATTGCAACCAGAAATTCGCTGAATACTTTAGAAGATTTGAAGTTTGGTTTGGCAACATAAGCTTCTGCACCAAGCTTTCTGTGCCTCGACTCCCAATGGGTTAATAACTTTATGTCGACCCGATTCTCCACGTTCTCCATGGTCTTACCAAATATACTGTTTACCTGCAATTTATAGAACTGCTTACCAAATTCATGGGTAGATTCATTACGTTTCGCTGTGTTAAAATCTATGTAGTTCTTCAGCCACTGTTCTTGACGAAATTTTATGCCTCGACGTATACCCCGCAATATCAAACCATGTCTCAAGCATTGTTTGTGTTAAATAATGCATGACATACTTGGTCTTATCACATAAATTGGGAATTAACTTACTGAATTTAGAATTTGGAGGAATAACACTCTCCGGACAAAAAGGAAAATCGTTGTGATAATCGTGTAAAATGGTTGGGTATTCCAAATCTACTTCCAAGACATAACCTACATCTCCAGCATCCGCAATACCATTCACATCTAAGGAATCTACTTCATCCTGTGTTAACCAAGTAAAATTAGATACAGGTAATTTAAAACACATAGCGTGTCCGTATAAATTTGTTGCATCCAAATATGCTATTTGCTTGTTTGGTTTCGTTTCGTCATAGTTGGGTGAGTGAATATTATTTGCGATTGCTTTTCTTTTACTGCACATACTTACTCCACCACGTATGCTCATTTTGAAAAAGTTTAGCATGTCAATGTCAGTAAGTAGCTCTACTAATTTGACACCAGTCATGCGCAACATGGCGTCCCAGCTTAAACCGGGGGCAGTAAAATAATGGGCTGGATCTAATTTGTAATTACTTAAACACAGATCTCGAAAATTCTCAAAAACGTCGGCTAGCAATAGCACATCGGTAAGCAAGTACAGATCACTATATTGTCCCAGAGTCTCACATTCAAACAAGTCCCATACTCTCCTTGCCCTTGAATAGTCTTCTACACTTATGTGACTGTCGCGAATTTTATCGTAAAATTCATCTCTACTAGGTAAATGTGGATGATTCAATTTCTCGAACGAAGTTACAAAATTATATGGGAAAACACCTTTTTGCCGAAGTAACTTGAACTTTTCATCTGCAAAGTATCTAGCAATCTCTCTGCATTGACTATCTTCCAAATACGATGATAGTTTATCTAATGAGGCACTCATAAACTTAAATGAATCTATAAACCTTAATTTATAGTGGATTTTGCGTTTTTTCCCATTACAATCTATTATGTCTCCCACATACACCTTCTTGGAAAACGAAATATACTTCTCTTTGTTTTGTGCTATTACTTCAACTTCTTCCTTTTCCAGCGCCATCGTTTTCACAAACAAGTGACTATCATAATTAGAAAGATTATGGAATATTATCGGTATATACCGTGGATCTTTGAAATTTATATTACAAATCATATGTGCTGGACCTCGATATGCACCGGTCATGTGATCATGATCACATACTTTCTGAAGCACATCAACGATTGGTTTATCACAAATATGGCATATTCCTTCTTGCTCATGTTTTTGTATTTCTTCATCAGTCAATGGATTCATTTCTTTAGATTTACTAAATCACTCTTTGTACAGTCTTTTTGTGACCTCTCCCAATTGTCTAATAAATTCTGATCCAGCATTTTCACCACGATACAGCTCCAATCGAGACAAACTATCATCGTAACAACACTTCACGTAATATGCAAAGGAGTGGGGCTCGTGTTCATAACATTTTACTGTATTTGGTTGACTGGGATTGGGCTCAGTTGTGTCTATGGGTTTTAACACAGTTTCAAAGTCCGCATATATCACATAGGGAATTCTTAATTGTCGCTCGAATTTTTCGTATTGTAAAATATTTTCCGGCATAGTTTCACCATACTTATTTGTTTTCGGCTCTACTCCCGGTAGTACAGCCTTTACTTTCTTGCAGTCTTCTTCTTCGTGTCGCCGCAATTTTTCTAGACTTGTAAAAGATACCAAGCAACCTTCACATATATATTTCTCGTGGCCGCCCAAACATTTTTGCATTGAAACTAGTCGGGACAAGTTCTTAATCCAGCAGTAGTGAGTATTACCATCTGCATTGCTAACCAATAATAAATTGATATGTGTAGCTCTTTTCTGCGTTGTAAAATATAAAGGCCCGACTACCTCATATGCCATGTGCTCTCCATGTTCATATGATTTTTCTAATCCATAAACATTAATAGACATATTATTTTTTACTTCAAATATATTTATGTCTTTCAATTTCACTGGAAAGTTCATATCACTGAAGTCAGCAACGGTTTCGTAACTGGGATAAGAGGAAATTCTTTGCGGAAGACCAACCGGTGTACATAAGGCTGATGTAACTGCCCACGCGAAACAGGCTTGATCGTTGTTCTGTACATTTATTACGGCCCTTTTCAATTTAATTACCTCTGGTAAATCGATAAAACTGGAAGCACTCATTGGATTATATTTATTTATATTTACTTCAAAATATAATTTACACAGGGTCCATCCTAAAAATTATACACATTAAATTACACCTTCATATGCAACAACACTTTATTACCTGAATCTCGTTCTTGAAATTCTGACATTTTTGAACTAATCTCATCTACATATTCTTCATACTTCTCATACAAATTAACTCCTGGATTTATAATCTTATTTTTAGTATTAAATGACTTTATTTCTAAATTTTCTTTAGTTACTAGAGAATACAAGCCAAATAACTCCATATTTACTTTTAGGGCATTATGAATTACTACAACAGCATCTATTAATGATAGAATATTCTCCCTTACCACTGTTGCAAATTCTTCAATATCTAGATAATGTTTTGATGTTTCCATTACTCTGTAACTCGTTATTCTATCCCCAAATGCTCCAACAATCTTTTCAACACCATCATCTACCACTACAAATGCGTTAGTTCGATGTATGTTACTTCTCAAATGAGAATGAAAACACTTGCTATCGACCAATACTTGACATATATCACATTTTTTAGTTTTCTTTGATGTGACAATTTCATTTGGTTTCATTCTCTTGCCCTTACAAGATGTTACCATATGTCTGTTCCTATTGTCTGCTCGGGTAAACACTTTGCTACACTTTTCACACTCAAACATATTTAGAAATTTATAACACACTTCTTACTATTAAGTCAGGATTGTAAAGTATGTTGACTTCAGACCTACATATATATAACCCCCTTCCAATTTCTTGCAAACGTGTCTCCCCCTCTTAAATTTAACCTTGACCTTGTGGTAGCTATAACATTGAGATAACTTTCAACTTGAAGTAACCTGCACCGTGCCATTGACTTTGTGCTGATGCATCTCCTCCTCTTACATTTAACCTTGACCTTGTGTTGTTTATATCATTAGGATCACTTTCAACTTGAAATAACTTGCACCGTGTCAATAACTTCGTGGTAATTTCTTCTTTTAACTCTCTCATTTAACTGTTTACGCACTTCTGCACAGTACGATTTTTTTCCCTATATATGCTGTACAACAGAGTTCCCTTACTTAGTATTACACGAGTATCATACAAGATAGCAATGGATAACAGACATAAACTAATAATAAAATCTTTGCACTGCGATTTTTTAGAAAATTGCAACTTTGATGCACTACTACCTAAACTGTTCGAATACAACATATTTCCGAAAAGTTGGCATAACTATGACGAGGTTTGTGTCCATATAGCTTCATATTTTTTGTATTAATGTTGTATTAACATTTCAGAAAATAACACGTAGAGAAAAAGTTGAAATTATGTTTGACTTGCTGACGAGAGGACCACACGCATTTCAAAATTTAATTGAGGCACTACGAGCATCCAACCATCAGTGTTTGGCAGATAAATTGCAGACTAGAAGCAATGATGATGAATTTTTTAATATTAGTAGGACAAATGAAATAATAAATAAATACAAACATCCATAGTAATTGTATCTACAATTTATTTTATTGTATACATAACTGCTAATACATAATTATATATTTGTTAATTTGTTTGGATTTCTTCCTCGAAATCATCCATATTGTCCAATTCATCCAACACTACAGTTTCTCTATCAAATATATCATGACTAACGTTCATAACTGCCACCCACACCATTCCATTACCAGTATTAGTTGGTATAATTTGTATGGTATTACTTGAACCTTGTTCTCTTCCATGAAACAACAACATGTTGCATCTTCTTTCTTTGTGAGTGCACATGGTGATGAACCACTACTAACATTCAACAACACCGCTTTCAATACATATATATGATAATCATTACTACCCCACCCTTCTTGATCCCAACTTTTAACTAGGTTATCGACCTTGGCCTTGGCCTTGACCTCGACCTTGACCTTCGGCCGGACCAAGGTTAAGGTCAAGATCATGAGGAGGTTCTCGAATCGGCTTGGTCCCTCTACTCCTCTGAATAGTCGAAAATACTCTAATGAGTTTGCATTAGTATGTATATAATGATGAAAAGTTTTAAATGCTAGTCAGTTAAAGGATTAAGTATGTCCCACCACATTGTCCAAAATTAGAAGTAAAATGCTTTATGGAGTTCATAAAGCATAAAAATTCATTAGAAGTGAAACACTTTATGGACTCCATAAAGCATCAAAATATAAATTGACAAAATTTCGAATTTTGGACAAAAAAATTACAAACAGAGGATTCTGAAACCGATGAGTTAAATCTGCGTTTCACAAGGTTGGTAATTTTAAACTGTTGTCGTTAATAGACAGATTCCAAGCACCATCAAGGTCGTTCGACAAACTAATAAAGAACAGCATTGTATTTTTGGTAAGATAAATTGATTGTAACATGCTGATCGAATATAAAGGTGGGCTATACTACATTGATCCTTGGCACAACAAAAATAATTATCAGCAGTGGATTTTGAAACCGATGAAGTTAAATCTGCGTTTCACAAGGTTGGTAATTTTAAACTGTTGTCGTGAAAAGACAGATTTCCAAGCACGATTGGGGAGAAATTGTTACATAATTGGAATGTTCAAAAGTTAAAATATTTCGACACCACATAAGCATTTTAAATGTGACTGCCATGGCTAATGCCTGTCACGTGTTATTCATATACATGTTCACAGATCTCATATTGTCCAAAGATGAAAGTTAACTATGTTATCAACTTTGTAAAACTGGGAACTATATAGATGTTCATGTGATACATATCGACGGCTTATGGTAAGTAGTAATTTTATTACAAAATTATTTCTAATAGGAAATATAGAAACCGATAAAATTAAATATGTGGTTTACAGAGTTGCAGATTTTGAAATGGCGGGTTTAAAAGACAGAGCCCATCTAAGTAGTGCGGCGGCCGAATATTGCAGCATATTAATATGGTTTTGTTCCCGATGTCCGAAGATTGAAGTTAAATATTTTATCGA
This sequence comes from Amphimallon solstitiale, assembly GCA_963170755.1. Classification (NCBI taxonomy): domain Eukaryota; kingdom Metazoa; phylum Arthropoda; class Insecta; order Coleoptera; family Scarabaeidae; genus Amphimallon; species Amphimallon solstitiale. Next base: position 48,034,223 of record OY720677.1, on the reverse strand, counting down.
CTATGTAAAACAGTGAAATGTATGATTTTCACATGATGTGTGGGAATTATCAATAGAATATATAGAAACTGATAAATTTGTATTTTAAAATGTGGATGAGTTAGAAAGACATTTGATAAAAAAATACACATTCAAAACAAGAGCGAGCATTATTGTTGAAAAATGCAATCGAAAAACCTTGAATAATGCATTTGTAGGCAAAAACAATTACATAATCATTAGATCAGCAGATCACGCGCTATCGAACAAAGAATAATAAAAAACACATTTGATAAAGAAGAATTACGCATTCAAACTTGAACGTGCATTTTACATTTCTGTGAAAATGCAGTCACACAACCTTGGATAATGCATTTGAAAGCAAAAACAATTACATAGTCATTAGATCAGCAGATTACGAATTATCGATCAAGGAAGTTAGACCCCCTCCTCTGAATAGTCGAAAATACTCTAATGAGTTTGCATTAGTATGTATATAATGATGAAAAGTTTTAAATGCTAGTCAGTTAAAGGACTGTGGTTTAATCGATTTTTACCTTACATACACACATTTAATAATTATTGACCAGCTGTAATAATGGCACAATACAACGAACACATTTTTAATAGTGAAATCTGCTTTGGTTACTTAGAAGATGTAATCGTAGAAGAAGAGTCTTCCGCAGTTGGTGGTGAGTTGGGACAGGGGAGCTTTATTGAATCTGATTTTACAAAGATTATGAACGAGAATGGATGTGATGGTGACACAATAGATTGTAGTATAGATGAATCTATGCTCAGCTTTTTAAAAAACATCAGTCTAGGACAAGTCAATCGAGATGTTAAAGAACAGAGTCTGATGGAGAGGGTTGATGAAGAGCTAGTGTTCAAAAATGGACCAATTGCTAGAAAAGATATACATATGTGCGATATATACCCTAATCCATCTTCATCAAACGATAGTGAGGATGATGGCGATAATAACATAGAATGTCCGTTAAAGCCAGCAAAGATACCTATATTAAAAAAAGAGTAAGCAAAACATACAAATCAAAAAAGTACATTGAGGATATATCAGAGTCGGACAGTGGGTCTTCTGCCGTTGAAAGCGAAGAATATGGTATATGTATTTATTTTTTAACATTTTGAGACACCCTGTATATTAATTTAAATTTAAATTTGCGCGCCGACCACAGCGCCATCTGCAAATCCACGTTGGCCGCGTTCGGAACTAAAATTAGTGGTGGGGGAGTGGGGTTGAGTGGTGGGATTGAGTGGCCCACCACTCCCAATTGAGTGGTGGTGGATTGAGTGGTGGGGGGTGGAGTAAATGGTGGTGGGGTGGGTCCAGAACCGGCGAATCTACTCTACTGTCAGGAAATGCACCTTATTGTATGAGCAAATGCAGGTCATGTAGATATTATCGGAAAAGAGATATGACATGCCTCTGAGTAGTAAAAGTATTAAAATTGATAAGAAAACAGGATTTATGAACATGAATTAGTATATAAGTACTTATCAGTTGTTATAACAGTTAAAGTAAAAAAGTGACGGTATTTCCCGCTATGTCCCATTTAAACAAAAAAAGTTTGCACAGGCACAAGACGGCATATGGCGCTACCAATTTTCTTTCAGTGAAAACTATCTTAGAAAGTACAACTTTGATTTAGGTCTGTTATAGGCTTCTTATCTCGTCAGAGTTATAAAATACATATGTGTGTTTTTAAAAGTCCATCACTTATACACCATGTCCGCGAACGTATTAATCCGAGTCGGCTACGGACATCTCGCATATGACATAGAGGACATGGGATGTCCAAAATTCAATATTGTACATCGAGATTTCCCCCAATGCCAATCAATAATGTGTGACAGGCATTGGCCTATAACGCCTAAACAAACGAAAAGATATGAAGAAATCACCTTCTATGTGCCATCACATTGTGCCAAAATGCAGGTAAAATGCTATATTGCGTACGTAAGGAGTAAAACGCTTTATTGCGTAGGTAAGGCATAAAAATTCATCTTTATAGATGGCAAAATTTCGGACAAAAAATCACCAACAGAGGATTCTGAAACCGATGAAATAGATCTGCGTTTCACAAGGTAGGTGATTTTAAACTGTTGTCGTTAAAAGACAGATTCCAAGCACCATCGAGATCGTTCGGCAAACTAATAAATGTAGTGTAAGATAGCCGATTCTGGGACCTCCTCAAATTCAGCGACTTTCACCTAGCCTAAGAAGCGAGCAGCGGCCCCCTCCCCAGCAGTGGCGCCCTCTGCAAATCGCCGGTGACGAGGTTTCGAACTAGTGTGTGCGTAGTACGGGGAGCGCTCATAAAGCTTTACAGTGTTAGCTACGGGGAGCGCTCATTAAGTTTTCCAGTGTGCGCTACGAGGAGCGCTCGTAAAGTTTTACATCAGAGTTTACGGGGAACCTCGGCGGTTAGCGGGGGCTCGGGGATTCAGGAAAATTAAATTGTTTTGTGGATATTGCAAGACTTTTTCTTCAAGGCATCAGTTATAGTAGTAGGGGGTAACCCCTGTAATGATGCTAGTTTATATAGATTATGTTAAGTTAAATTTTCGGTAGTATCTCGATAATTTGCGATCGTTTTCGGCTATCTTTTTTTTATAGAAGTGGATTTACATCAACTAGCTATTGATAAAGTTGGTCACGTCTTGAAGTGTATCGATAATTATGAAGATATAAGTAGTGAATTGGTTCCTTATATACCATTGTATGTTTTAAAACAGAAATTTCGTGCGGAAGATTTGCAGAAAATCTGGCCTTACATTAGCATCGGAATAAAAGAAATTGAGATCATATCACCACCCCCAAAACGATGTTGTCATTACTGTTGTAACGAAAAAAGAAAGAAAAAGAACAAACATATATAAGAATTGGATTAATGTGACAGTAATAAGTGATCTATAACATCTATGAGCGTAAATATAAGTTTTAGTATCTATTGTGTGTCTGTATACTTGACTGTAAAATGGAATGTGAACATACTGAGAACACGGGCAATATAATTTCGCAAGAACTGGAGAAACAATGGCAAAGACTTGAACGAGAATTAATGGTATTTGAGGAAAAAATTAAAAATGAGAAGTTTATGATTGATGCATCGACATATAACATTAACGCATCAGGAAGTAAGACGTTACTATTGGAGTTAGTCCAGCTGAGGGCTACATCCCCCTTGCAAAGATTTGTACAAGGCGTGCATGTATTTTTTTTACACAAGAGGAGTTGGTTGCTGTTTTGGCAAGATGATTTTAATGTAATTCATAAAGGGCAACGGTCTTCCTACAGACACTTAACAATAATACGTATCTTAAGCCGCAATTCAGAAATTACAATGACAGCAAAGAGCTATCTTAACTTATATAAACTAATTTAATTTATTTAATTTAATTTAATACACGAAAAATTCAAAGCATTGTGTAAAAACAACTTTTTGGATGTTTATAGGAAAACTTTACAATTTTGTCTGAATGCTAATAACAATAAAAAACAATCAATCCTAACGTATTGTAATGTTTATGAAATAAATACCCTTTCACGAGCTTTAAATGTGCTTTTATTATAATATGGAATAACAGTGCTACATCTAACAAATAACACATACTTTACTTGATTATCTAAATACACTTAAATTGTATTATTGTAGTAGTATTTCCTCCTACTTCTTCTTCTCTCAAACAAATAAATCCATATTTACCATTAGAAAATTCGGCAATGTTCTCTTCCGTGAAAAAAGCATTATAACGTTTAGGTAGATAGGTAGTTTCCTTTTCTAGATCACATTTTATGGCATCCCCGTATTTTGTTTCGTAATACAAACAATATTGTCAATTAAATTTTTTTCTAAATCCTTCAGCTTCACAATTGGTTTCATGTTGGTGAGAGAATTAATGCTTTCTACAACGTTCATACTACTGGGAAAAAAGAAAAATCTATTATTCAACTCATCGAACACACAATTCACGAATAGAAAAAAAGAACTAGAGCGTTTACTCACTTTGTTTCAACTCTGTTAAGTCTTTACGGTAACTAATATATCGAGGAATACCACTTCTATAAATAGGTAAATTGAAACAATTTGAAAGTAATTATTTCCTTTAAATAGAGCCATAAAAATTTTACGTTCCTATTTATGATACATGCATTATACATTTAAAATTATACGTAAGAAGATCTACATAGGAAAGTGAAATCTAGCACAGCTTGACAGGTACGATATATTATTAGCCACTGGAATGTTAATTTACAACGGTCGTATCATATACCATTAGTCGCCGAGAAGCAGTTTATATTAAGTTTTTCACAAGCAAATGTTGTTAGACAGTTCCTTCTGCTATTGTAGAGCATATTATTGTGTAAAAATGTCGTTTGAAGCTAGTGAAACTAAACATACTTTGTTCGAAGCTGCCCTAACTAAATTTGTACAAAGTTATTACTGTAAAAAGACGCAATACATAACAGTGTATTACGGAAGCATAGAAAATGCTTTCGTAGTGGTAAATTTTGATATGAAAAAATATTTCTCGAACTATACGAGCAGTGAAAGTTTCATGAAAGCATATGTTAGATAATGTAAAGAAAATGCATCTCCATTTTTCAATTATATGGAGGAACAAGTACCTATATACGCTTTTCACAAGCATATGTTATTAGACAGTTCCTTCTGCTATTGTAGAGTGTATTATTGTGTAAAAATGTCGTTTGAAGCTAGCAACCAAACATACTTTGTTCGAATCTGCCCTAACTAAATTCGTACACAGTTATTACTGTAAAAATACGCAATACATCACATTGTATTACGGAAGCATAGAAAATGCTTTTAAAAACAACAATCAAAATTATGTCTAATTATGCCGCCTCACCAGATGTTTATAAGTATACATTTACGACTAAATTATGTTTAGCTTGTGGTGGAGCTATCTATCCTTTGGATAGACTGGAGAAGGTAGAACTCCACAAGACTATCATAGCAAGTGATAGACCGGAGATAAATTCGTTAGAGTGTTATCTTTGTAGTAAAGAACTAGAAGTGTTAGTAGAAAGCGTGTGCTGCGAGGAATGTACAGAAGTATATAACAGTCAACGAGCACTTTATGACTAAGGAGTAGAAATGTAACGAAACGTAAGTAGCTTCAAGTTTTTTTTAGTTTTTTTTATTCTAAACTTCTTTCTTTTTTTTTGCAGGCTGTAACTCAATTTATAATTACAATTTGTCATTTTGGTAAATATGTTACTACAAGATACTAAAAATAATTACTAAATGCAACAAATCTCTTTCACTTACTTTTGGTTGAGTTTTTTAAAAATTAGTGTAACAAATTATTAGTATTCTTCCATTAGTGGGTCCATTCCACCGCCAGTAGAATCGTTTATCTTAGCAACTATATAAAAGCAAGCAGAAACCTGGTAAGCCACAGTAAATGAAACGATCTGCGTTACGCCAACATTCATTAGTTCAAGCGATTTCAGGTAAGTTACTTTTTACACTTTAATATTAATCATTGAATATAAGTTTTGTAGATGTAAGTAATGGTAAACATATGTCCTATTTACTCAAAAACATTTACAAGAAAAGATGTTAGACGACATATCAATACAATGCATGCAACGTTTCTATGTGAAAAATGTGGATTAAAATTTACGGAGTGTAAGCATATACTGGAACCATCTATTAAGAGACCTAGGGTTGCTTCAAAGACAAACAAACATAACGAGAAGCCTGAGGTGGCTGCTAGCAACTATAATTGCTGTGACCAAAGTTTTTGTTCTGTTTTATAATACCGAGGTCATTTAAGATCGCAGCAGCATATTGTAGCTAACAATTAGGCTTTGGGGGGTGGTGTATTTAGAATAAATTCGAGCTTTCGCAATCGTGTAGCGAGTTATAAAATTGAAACTACGAACAAGAATGATATACCAAATTTTTTAGAATCAACGAAAATGCAAACTTGTGAACTTATAAGATATGCCTTCAAGGATTTTCTCAATGTATAATTCCAGTTGGAATTGTTCGCTTTTTATACTAAAATTACTGATAAAGTACAACAAAAGGAATTAAAATCATCTAATACTAAGTATATTATTGTTAGTGAATTTTCGGATATTGAGGAAAAGTATGATCAATTAGCAGAGGTTATGATTAACAAAAGTGGTGAATTCCAAGAGAGGAGATCTAGTTTCAGCTTAGTCAAAATTTCTCACATGGAAATTAACGTAAATTTATATGAACCGTTAACAGGTTCCTCTTACATTCGATTACCCCCTATCATCGAATCTAAAAAAGCTTGCATTAACATTCATTGTAAGGATATGTGTTTAGCTTGGAGTTTAGTTGCGGCGCTCTATCCTACTACCAAGCACTCTAACCAAATTACATCATATCCCCATTATAAGAGCGCTTTAAATTTAAAAGGTATCAACTTTCCAATCAAAATAAAAGACTTACCGAAAATCGAAGAACTGAACAATCTGAGTGTAAATGTTTACGGTTTGGCAGGTGATTATAATTTCAGTAACAAAGTAGAAGTTGTTGGTCCATTGTATTTCACCTCAAAAAAGCGTCCGGTTCATGTAAATTTATTATATTTAGAAGAGGGTGAAAATTCTCATTTTGTCTTAATAAAAAATCTGTCGAGATTAGTTTCATCTCAGATTTCTAGTCGCCTACATGCGGTTTACCTTTGAGATGGTTGCTTAACAAAATTCTCATCACAAATACATTTAGAAAACCACTCTAAGTTTGATTGTAATAAAGTTTATACAGTACTTCCTTCTAATGACGTAAAAAAGACTAAACTTGGAGTCATGATGCCGGAAAATATCTTAAAATTTACACAATTTCATCGTAAGCTTTTCGTTGGGTTTACGATCTATGCTGACATTGAATGTCTACTCCAACCAATTGCGAATTGTGAACCACCTCCAGAGAGTTCATATACGGTAAATACACATGTTCATGTTCCATACAGTTTTGGTTATAAAATTATTTGTTCTTTTACTCAAAATTTGAATAAATACGTTACCTACACTGGTTTGGATTGTACAAAAGTGTTTATCTCGCGATTAATGGAGGATGCTCACTGAATTTACGAAAATCACTTAAACGTAATTAAACCAATGTTACCGTTAACGCGGGAAGAAAAAGCGCTTTATGATAATGCTGAAAATTGTCACATTTGCGAATTGCCTCTATTAGAGAGTGATGTTAAAGTTGCAGATCATTGTCATTTAACAGGAGCTTTTCGAGGGGCAAGTCATTCTTTATGTAACTTAGGTTTTAAAATTTGCAATTTCATACCAATTTTTATGCATAATTTAAACGGGTATGACCTACATTTATTTATAAAAGACCTTGTACTGATGATCAAACGATTGAAATTATTCCTCGAAACAAGGAAAGTTATATAGCAGCTAGTAAAGCTATTTTTGTAAATAAATATACTGATAAAAATGGAGTGGAGAGAAATGTGTTTCGTAAACTTAGATTTGTAGATAGTTTTCGTTTCTTGAGTAGTTCGCTCGATAAATTAGCAAAAAGTTTGTCAAACGATCAACTCAAACATACCCGATCTTATTTTCCTGATAATGAAAACTTTGCTTTAGTTAGAAAGAAGGGAATCTTTCCTTATCAATACATGAATACTTTTGAAAAATTGTATAAAATAAGTTTACCAAGCAAAGAAACGTTTTTGAATTCTTTAACAAATACTCATGTGAGCGATGCGGAGTATCAGTATGCTAAACTATGTGGACTACGTTTGAATGTAAGAATTTACTCGATTATTCTAATTTGTATTTACAAACAGATGTTTTACTTTTAGCAGATGTATTCGAAAACTTTCGAGAAGTTAGAATGAAAACTTATAATTTAGACCCCGCTCACTACTACACTAGCCCGGACTAACTTTTGACGCGATGTTAAAACACACTAAGATTTCTTTGGAATTGCTAACTGATATCAACATCAGTTTCTAAAGAAAGCTATTAGGGGAGGTATTAGTCAGTGTTCGCTCCGCTATAGAATGAAAACTTATAATTTAGACCCCGCTCACTACTACACTAGCCCGGACTAACTTTTGACGCGATGTTAAAACACACTAAGATTTCTTTGGAATTGCTAACTGATATCAACATCAGTTTGTAAACAAAGCTATTAGGGGAGGTATTCGGTATTCAGTGTTCGCTCCGCTATAGTAAAGCAAATAACAAATATATGAGTGATTACGATAAAAATAATCCCTCGTCTTATTTAGCTTATTGGGATGCAAACAATTTATATGGTTGGGCTATGTCACAGTATTTACCGTATTCTGGTTTTAGATGGCTGTACGACACTGAAATTCAGAATTTTGATATTTTAAATACTTCAGATTCAGCTAATATTGGATAGTTTGTAGAGGCTGACACTGAATATCCAGTCTCATGTCATGATGATCACATTGATTTTTTTTTTTTTTTGCGGAGAATATTACACCACCAACCTCTAACTTCCAGACATTTAAATTAATTGCGAACTTACATAACAAGGACAGGTAAAAGTCTCTCAATTTTTAACGAAAATTTCGTTGCTATCGAAATGCAAAGGTTAAAAGTGATCTACAATAAACCTATTTATATAGGCTTTGCGGTTTTAGAAATATCTAAATTATTAATGTACGACTTTTATTACAACTTTATAAAACCATTTTATCAAGAGCGGGTAAAACTGTGTTACATGGACATAGATAGTTTCATTCTGAACATATTTACCGAAGATCTTTATGAAGACAGGAAGAAAAATTTATCAAAATTTGATACCTCAAATTTTCCGTTAGATAATATGTTTAATATACCATGTCAAAATAAAGCTGTCCCTGGCTTATTTAAGGATGAGAATGTTGGTAAGATACAGCGAGAGTTCATTGGGTTGCGATCAAAAATGTATTGCAATAAGGTCGAGGATAAAGTAACAAAGAAAGTAAAAGGTGTAAAAAAGTATGTAGTGAGAGATGACATTTCTTATGAAGATTATAAAACTTGTTTATTTGACGAACAAACAATTTATCGTAAACAAACGCTTTTTAGAAGTAAATTACATGAAATGTTTACGATTGTTCAAAGCAAATTGACTCTTTCACCTGCTGACGATAAACGCTACATTAAACCAGATTGTGTAAATACCTTAGCTTGGGGGTAATTATTCTATTGAATAGGTTTCTTTTAGTCATTCCATTTCATGCAAACAATCGATAATCATTAACTTCACATTGGAGCCTAAAGAATTTGTGTTTGAAACGATTAAAAAGGTTAGTTCATCAACCTCACTTTTGACTCTAATAAAATTTGAAAATGTTTCAGGTTGCATTGCTGATGTGTTATACCCCATCTTCAGAAGTTGCTGACAATGAAAGCGATGAAGATAATATCGAAATGAACATATGTTATTTACCAACACCTTATTTCATCTTATGTCGAGGTGGCAAGTATATTTTCCTGTGCTGCAATTGTAACGCAATTGGGAACCCCTACGCAGATAGATATGAGGAATTATATTTACCACAGATGTTTGAATTAAATGAATTTCATAACTATGATGAGGGTTCACACCTGGAAAGATACCTATCACAGTGCATTCATTGTGCTATTCTATTATTCCAACTAATACTTGTATAAAGTGTAAGAATGCTTCGTAACGTATTTAACTGGATAGAATACGCATCTTTATGATCACTAAACTGAAAATTTGTAGAATAACAGAAGAAACTGTCTCAATTTTTTTTTTTTTTAATAAAAAATCTGTTACGACATATTTGTTTTATTCATAATTAAAATATGTACATTTACGAACATTATGTTACTAATTACTACCTATACAATATTACATAACATTTTCTTTATCTATCGAAGAATTTGTTTCTTGACATACACTTTATTACCTTTTCTGCGTAAAACTTTCTCCACAAGATATACATCTTTATGTTTAGCTTTTTGCAAATCTTGTTCGTAAAAACTACCCAAAATGGGTTGTCCATTCATGTCTTCTAGAATATATGTTGCAGGATTTGTTATTTTAGCTTTAACAATTTTGAAGAGTTCTGTGGACCAGTTTGGCGTGTATCCCTTCTCGAACAGGCTTTTGTGTTTACTTATACGTACAACATCACCAACTCGAAAAACTCGATGGCCACTTATTTTCACATGATTATAAACACTTTTTAATAATCTCCTTTCATTTTTCTTGTTAACATCACGAGGTAGCATTTTAATCGTTCTATGTTTAGTACTGTTATAAGTATTAGTTACTGCTGGTAATATATCCATCCACTTATATTTACCACTCATACTGAATTCCTTATACAGCTTTTCCTTGAGCGTACGAATTACACGCTCTGCAATAGATGCTTTCATTGTACTATATGATGAATAATGATTTATCTTATACTCTTTCCCAAGTTTTCGAAATTGCGTGTTATAAAATTCACGTCCATTATCCGATTGCAAATTTTTAGGTTGTCTAGGTCCTTGTAGAATTTTCTCCATAGACACTTGCTTTACTTTTTAGAGGTTGGGTCCATAGAAATTTCGAGAAGCAGTCTATAACCAAGAGTATGTATTTATAACCTTTAAGGGGGTTACACACCTTCCGTTTATCTGCGCAGTTTATCAGGTGTGACGTCATGTCTGAGCGATAAACTGTGTGAACTGCGCAGTTTAGACCGGTTTTCACGCAGATAAAAAGTCTGCGCATTCGGACCCTCTTTTGCAACGACAACCGGCACAGTTTATCGTACAGTTTGGTCAATTACCTGTCCCGACACGATGACTACAGTCTCAAAAAATGAGGTGTGGCCACCACACGACTTTCTTATACGTATGAGCGTTTCAAACTATACAACTTTAAGAATTTCTTTATACAAAAATTATTCAGAATCCTATTCTAAGTACTTTCATTCTCTTAATAAATCGCTATAGAATGCATACTTAGCAAGATATTCGAAAAAAAGTGCTACTCGCTAAGAGTAAAAGTGCTACCTCTAGTACGAATTTTGAAATTTCAAGTATACAAAAAATATTGCAAATTCAACTCTAAATACTTTTGTACTCTTAATAAATATATATAGAATGCATAATTTACGACATATTTGCAAAAAATCGCTATTCGGTAAGAGTAAAAGTGGTACTTCCGGTCCGAATTTTGAAATTTTTTTATACAAAAGATATTTAAAATTTTCATTTAAATACTTTTATACTCATAATATACCTGCCTAGAAAGCATGACTCAAATTTAATTTTGAGTACATTTGAATTCTTTATAAATTTGTTTAAACTTAGTAATTGACAAAATATTTGCAAAATTCGATTTTTTCACTGAAGTAAACTACTACTTCCGGTCTACCGATTTTACTGAAAAACTAATCAGATCTCAAGAGGGACATTATATACGTAAATACAAAATTTGGAATAGATATCTACAGCGGTTTGACCGCTATCGTGGTCACAGACAGACAGACAGACAGACACACAGACACAGAGACACACACACAGACATTTTTTTAAAACCACTTTTTCGGTATCAGGGGACTTCAAAATGTGAACATCTGCAAAAATCTCGAGGTCGAAAATTTTCATCATCACAATACTTCCTTATACTACGTATAAGAAAGTAAAAAGAGTCGCTTTCCGCATTCATCGACGGCTACCGGTCTCTTCCCGAACTTTGGGATACGACATGCCTGTCTTATACCAATCGTGCTAAGAAAGCCGCAGCGTACGATGTTTTAATTGAAAAATTGAAACCTCTCGAGCCTGATGCAACACGTGAGTGTAGTGAAGAAAGTAAAAAACCTACGATCCGTTTTTCGCGAGGAACTGAAGAAAGTAAACGAATCGAAGAAATCAGGAGCTAATGATGTGTATATTCCGAGTCTGTGGTATTTTGGAGAACTGATGTTTTTGGTGGACCAGGAAACTCCTGATGCCAGTGATTCAACCAATGAACTCGCCAATGACAACAATGAAAATTCGGTAAGTAAACGTGCAATAATTCTTTATTACAATTATTACATATAATTATATTATAATAACACTGTATTATTTTTGTATATCTCAAAACAAATTCGTGAATATTTATATTCAATATTCAAACGCTATTTTCTTGCCACTCGACTTTTCCTTCATCGTTAAAGTAACTACAGAAAGTGTCGCGAATTTCTTTGGCTGATCGAGACGAAGATGAACTGCTGATATTTCTTATACCAATTAGACGTCCAGTATTTGAAGATGTTCTAGACGCCATGTGGAGTGAATTTTGATGACATGTAGGCGGCTGATTATTGATATAACTACTGGAATGTCTTCTCAAAAAATTGTGCAAATAACAACACGCTAGAACTATGACATTCACTTTAGTTGGCGATATATTAATGGGTTTTTGAATTATTGTAAATCTGGAAACTAAAATTCCAAAAAAAATTTCAACAATTCTTCTTCCTCTAGAAAGGCAATAGTTGAAAATGCGCCTTTCGTGGTTAAGCTCAGAAAAAGAATAGGGTTTCATGAAAATATCGTGTAAATGGAATGCCTCTTCCCCAACAAAGACATATGGAGCAGTTTTGTTACTTCCCGGAAGGTGTTCGGGAAGTGGAATATTCAGTTCACCTTTTTTGAAGCTGCCGTAGAAAGTCATGTTTTTAATAACACCGCCATCGGAAATTCTTCCATTTGTTCCAACATCAGCCAACAAAACTTCGTAATTTGCATCAACTATTGCCATTATTACGACGCTAAATGTTCCTTTATAATTGAAGTAGCGAGAGCCGGAATTCGCTGGTTTTTTATCTGAATGTGTTTTCCGTCAACTGCACCAAGACAATGTGGAAGTTGCCATTTTTCTTGGAAATCATGAGCGACTTGTTTCCACTCTTCTTCCTTTTGTGGAAGCTGAAATAAGAAATTAAAATTAATTGGTCACAAATATTCAAGAAGCTATTTAGGTAATAAATATTAATGTTTTTGTTATGGGTTACTCCATCTTCTCCATCAGCTTCTTCAGAACCCACAGCTACTGCCAATTCGTTTGCACAACCCAGCAAAGAGAAAGGCGATCCCTTCATCACATGATCTTCTTATAAAGGCCACACGGTATTTGGAAGCTGAAGACGATGATTTTCATATATTGGCAAAGGGTTACGCTGTAAAACTGACGAAATTAACTCAGCAACAGTTAATGTTCGCTGATAAACTAATCAATGAAACATTACTCGATGGTCAAATGGGCTTCTTAACCAGAGGCAGCTATCTAGTTCACCCATCACAGCCTTTTCCACTGCATCACCATCTCTCGATTGGAGTTCGACTTCCTACTCTCATCATTCTGGACCCGAAACTGCAAGTTTGGAGGGATTTTCGTACGATGACAACGCATACAATAATTAACAATGACATTATATACATACATACGTACATACCTACTCAATTTCTAAATCTTATTTTGTATTTCTACATACATGTACATTTTTATTTAGTAAGTATGGTAATAAAGTATGGCTCCTATTTTATGAATATTTATTTAGCCACACCTATGATCTTATCAAGAAATTAAAGAATGTGTCCCTGAATAAAATTTTGCAGTGCTTTCCGTATTACCACGCATGTTTGTATTATTATCTCTCCGAGTGCTTGAGGAGATACCCTCATCGAAAATTTCAAATCTTGGAAATTTCTCCCAGTTGCCAGGAACCGACGAGTCGCAAGTAGTCTCACATGCGGTGATATTGCTTTCTCTCAAGGCTGTGTCCTTTCTTACAATGAGAGGAGCAACTTTGCTTAATAAAATTTGAAATGCATTTTTGTCCATCCGTAGGTAATTTTTATAATCGTAATTTTCACCTCCTTCTTGTAACTCGTTCAGTAAGTGGTAGTCGCTGGGCAAAACGCTTCTTTGCAGATACCAATCTTTACACCAACGTTCACTGCGTTGTTTCCTTTTTCCTTCTTCTTCTTCTACCACGATTGCTGCAATTATGCAACAAACTGCTGCCCTTCTTTTTCTGTGTCACCCATTGAATTTATTCATTTATTTAGAACCAAACCTCTCGAAGGTGAAGAGAAAACTGAAGAAAAATCGGACGGAACTGAGACGAAACCTGAAGGTATCCTACACACCTTCAGTTCAGATAAACGTACAGATTTTCACACAGTTATTTACCATAGATAAGTGCGCAGATAAACGGAAGGTGTGAAACCCCCTTTATTCTCACCGGTATAAGGAATAAATTCCATCAAATCGGCCTGCCACAAGTCATAGAGTCCTTTAATGATTACACGACGTCTTTTGAATCTTCTTCGAGCTGGTCTATGTAACTCATTAACTACATCTTGCTTAATTTGACTCATTATCGGTCTTTACTTCTTAATTTTATTATCGATTTTTGTTTCCATGTTTGTCAATAATTTTTTGTATGGTACATCATTTCGTTTTACAATACCTTCAACGACATCCACAATTCAAGTCTGAACTTATTGTCCAAATTAGTAGTATAGATAGGCGGCACAGCAATAAAGAAAGCCATTAGGTATATGACAGTTTGCATGTATATGACGTCACATCCTGTAGCTGGTTTGAATGGACTCGCTCTATCCTTCTCTTTCAATGTTTTTTCTCTCTCCGACGATGTTTTCCATCCTCCTTTTCCAATATTTCCCTTTCTGTTGGGAGTCGTCAATAGCATACGTAATAAATTATGATAAAGGACTCGTAATGAATAGCCGATAGTTCATTTCACTCGGTGCAGATAGGTTTGTCTCTCTCCCCCTTATCATCGCATGATTTTCACGTGCAATTACGTTTAAATAATGTGGTAATAAAATGTAACTACCTACTATGTATACTTCAGATGGATATTAAATAGAAAAGAATCACAAAAAAGATGAGGAATTTAATATCGATATGTTCATGTGTATAAAGACCAATGACTTCGAATAAATGTAACTAACTACTATGTATACTTCAGATGAATATTAAATACAAAAAAATAACAATAATTATACCAGCTGACGGACGAGAGTTGTAGGTTACGCATATAAAATAAGCAATGTAACTGCATTGTAATGATGTTTATCCTTTACGCATAAACTTCGCGAGTAAGAAACGGATTTAAGTGCTAGATATCAACATCGACATCGAATGAACTTTTCTTTGTGAAACTACTGTTTACCTCGACATTCCACTACGGTTAATGTATTTCTTTCTCCGCCTCGTGTATATATAACATGTATTATAAACATAAGGTCTCAGTCAAAGAACCAAAGAGTACGTGTATCGCTCTCTGTGTGTGTGCGTGTGTGCGTACACACAGGTATGTTCTTATTCTATTATTTAATTAACATAGTCATAAATTCCTATTCTTTATAATTTAAGAACGGCTTAACACGACTTTGGTTATAATTTTTTAGGTATGACGAAAATATCATTCGCAATAAGAATCAGTTTATTGTATTGCTTTTCAGTTGTTTATAACACAACGACGTTTAATAATTAATGCAATATATTTTTTATACAGTAATAAATTCCTATTCTTTGTAAATTTAACAGTGCTTTATCACAACTTTGCATATAACGAAAATATCATTCGCAATAAAAAATCAGTTTATTGTTAATATTATTAAGAAAGAAGTCATTTTATTTGAAGTTTTATGTAATATACTATAGATCCAACCAAAAGATGTTTTCAACGGAAATATTTGGTGTTTATTTCAAATAAATCCTGTGAATTTTAATGTAAACCGCGTTAAAATTTATCGCAGCTTGTATACTCACGGCAAAAAATTTTGTCAGCTCGTAAATTCTAACACGAAATAAAGAGGAATTATATGTGACATTGCTCTTATTTTACGTTTTAAAGTATTTTCCTTTAAATATATTGTCTTCAAAATATTCTTTGTGTAATTTATTGTTTGCTTATTTATTGCTTTGTTATGCTAGATGTATTTTATTTTTGAGGAAATTTAATATATCTCTGAAGCGTGAACAAAAATATAATCTCTTTATGGTTTATTAAAATTTAGTGGGAAATATAGCCGGTCTTAAGACCCGACAAAACTTTTACCGCGAGTATACATAGTTACACAACACAATTTTGACTATAACGCTAGTTTAACAAAAATAACGCCTAAGTGTGAGTTTATTGCTTTTCAGTTGTTATAACGCAATGGTGTTTATCCCCCCCCCCCAAATAAACACATTCTATTTGACAATACATACTGAAGAGGAGGTGGAGAACGTAATTAACAGAAGTTATTACTACATCCGCCCATTTGGAACATTGGACGAAGTTTTCACTAAGCAAGACCTCCATACCTAGATTTACTTAGATATAATTTTACTTAAGGACTCTTTGAAGCATATATTTGTGTTTTGTTATTTTGTTCAATAATATCCGAATGTACTGTAACATTCAAATCTGTTTTAAAACCAATTGATTTTTGTTTGTGTTTTATTTCTGTTGAAGTTTAAAAAATGGACAATGATGATCAACAGTCACTCTCATCTGGTTCAATCGAACACGATTGGCAGTCAATCTCTACATTAGAAGAATCATCTATTCAGAGCGATGTGGGGTACCATACCAACACATCAAGTGCATGTACAGTAGATATTTATGAAAGAGGCTATGGGGGATTCCACATATTGGACGAAAGAAATGAAAGAATGTGTCTAATTAGTACAGGGTTTGAAAATATACGAGATCGAGTTGATATTTTATGCACTATGTGTTACTACAATAACTGGCGATACGAATTTGGCCGCGTACGTGTCCTTTCGCATTTCATATCCAATTATTACTTTCAGATAGGCAAGTTTTATGAATATGATGAAAAATCATTAATTGAGCTTATTTTACAGAATCTACAATAAAGGAATGTAGTAATTGCAAATTGCAAATCACGATTGTGTTTCCCCGAGGCTTTTGTCCAATATGTTACGTCTATTAGAGAAAATGAAATAGCAGTATATATATATAAATTCTAATCTATTCTAAAAATATTACAAGTTTATACAGAAATGGAGGGGAGAGAGATTGTATATAATAGAAGCTGCGTACAAACTCGCCTATCAATACTATACTAGTTCCACATATAACAATATCTCTTGATCAGTTAAACGCAATTGGTGAACTGTCCAATTTCAAACCGTCAAAGAAAATATGTGAACTCGAGAAAGAAAAACTGTATAAGATAATCGACATAAGAATATTAAAAACAAAATTTGGCAAGTCTGTGTTGTGTGAGTTGGAAGATGTTAGCGTATGGTTACCAAGACGTTATTTAAACTTCTTTGAGGGAGCCATTCTCCAAGAATATAGTCAGGGGAAGCATTACTTAACCTACATCGGTCAAAAAAAAGTTGGTGTAAATACTACGCCAATAATCAAGAAAAAAGAATAATCAGTTTTAATTCAGTACGTTGAAAATATAGAGAAAAAGAACAGGTAAATCCGCAATATTTTTCTCTTTCTTGTATATTATGTATCTGCAATAAATTCCTTTTTTGATATAAATATAAACATCAATAGCTTATGCAGTGCTTATAATTTTTGT
Organism: Amphimallon solstitiale; assembly: GCA_963170755.1. Lineage (NCBI taxonomy): Eukaryota > Metazoa > Arthropoda > Insecta > Coleoptera > Scarabaeidae > Amphimallon > Amphimallon solstitiale. The sequence goes on along the minus strand of OY720677.1, from coordinate 48,016,636 downwards.
GTATAGGTAATCAAGTGTAGTGTGGAGATAATGGATCTACTTGAATGCATACAAGACCTCTATGCCATCAGTCAATCAAAAATAGAATTTGAAGAGTTGCAGCAACTAAATTTAGACAGTATACAGCTATTACGGTACAAAATTTTTAACACCCAAGAATGTACGATTGGGGAACGAAGATAGTTAGAATCAATCCTATCTATACTAATATCATATAATATAATATAATTTTAATTTAATAGGGAACGTCCGCATTCAAAAGTCGAATTAAAACCGGAATTATCACAAATCTTCATCATAAAGATCCTAAGGTATTCCTTGAAAACGCTTTTCCTCTCATTCAGTCAAAACTGCAATCACAACTCGCTCAATTAAAATTAATAAAGGTAAATTTCTCTTTATGCGCAAAATTTAGTAAGGTAGATAACAACCCAGACTCTGAGAAAACAGACTGTAAATACTTCAATACAGCAAATTTTATAGTTTCAAAATCAACTGAAATTAGAGATATTTACGATAATGTCATCGCAAAAGTACTACATGACATAGAGGATGTGCAATTTAAAGGTTCGGGGTGGTCGCTTCAGGATATCATAAATTTAACAATTAATATAAATAAATATCAACTTATTGAGGGTAATGCTTATATTCCCCTACCAACAAATATTCAGAGACGAAAGGCGGTACTAAATGTTATGAGTAACGATTGACGTTGCTTCATTTATGCTGTTTTAGCGGCCGTTTACAAAATATATTCCATCAACGTGAACGATTACCCGCAAAATTACCGTGTAATATTTAATTTAAAAGGTATACAATTTCCAGTCGCGTTAACTAGTATTAAGAAATTTGAAAAACAAAATTGTAACGTATCAATCAATGTGTATGGTGTAAATAAAAAAAAATAAAGTTTCAGGTCCTTTATACTATACTAATTATGTAAGGGACAATCACATAAATTTATTATATTTAATTAAATGGGGAAATCGTACGCACTATTGTTGGATTTACGATTTAAGTAAGCTGTGCTCTCCAGACATATCAGTACATCATAAATCGTATATTTGCGATCGATGTTTAATCCATTTCTACTGTGAAAACAAGTTTTCTTTGCACATGCAAGATTGCAAAAATCAACAACCGGTTAAGATAGAATTACCAAAGGACAACGAAAATATACTTAAATTCAAGGAACTTCAAAAACAGTTCAAATCACCAATGCCGATTTTGAATGTTTAACTAAACAGATTCATACTAGTCAACCAAATCCGAACATATCTTATACGAATAATTACCAAGAACATCAAGCATTTAGTGTAGCGTATCAAGTAGTCTTCCACACACCCCGAATTATCACACTTTGAACTCTATCGGGGACACAACCCTGCAAAATGGTTTGTGTCTCAATTAAAAAAGGAGGCTATTGTATATGCAGAATACCTAAGTCTTAATTACCCAATGATTGAGTTAACCCCTGAACAATTAGATTATCACAATAATACATCGTCATGTTCTATCTGTTCTCGAACCTTTGATGAAAACGTGGTGAAAGTTATGGATCATGATCATTCAAACGGTTTGTTTCGAGCCATTCTCTGTTCTACATGTAATTTGAATTACAAACCTAGTAATGTAATTCAAGTGTACTTTCACTCATTGTCAGGATTTGTCGCACACATTGTTTTGAGAGAATTGAATTTTGATGAAGGTCCTATAGAACTACTTCCAATAACTATAGAACGATATATATCATTTAGTAAAGAAATTAGAGTGAACAATAAAGCAATCAAATCAAGATTTTTAGATAGTTACAGATTCTTACCAGAGTCCCTTGAAAATCTGGCAAAGTCTTTAAATGAAAGTGACTGTTTCTTTTTAAATAAATCATTTCCTGATAAGTATTCTCATCTTATAAGGAAGGGTGTATTCCCATACGATTACGCAAACGATTTTTCTAGATTGGAGGAAACTCAGTTACCCAATAGGAGTCAATTTTATAATGCACTAAATAATTTAGACATATCTGACGAAGATTACAATTATGCCCAGTTTATATGGAACGAATTCAATATAAATAATTTAGGCGAATATTCCGATTTATACTTGAAAACAGATGTTCTCTTACTAACTGATATATTCGAAAAATATCGTAAGCTCTGTCTACATACATATGGCCTTGATCCTGCTAACTACTGTACATGCTCGGATTTTTCATACAGTGCAATGCTGAAAGTTACTAAAGCCGAAATAGAAGTCTTGACCGATATTGATATGATTCTGTTCTGTGAGAAAGGCAATAAGGGACGGATTGGTTCAAATATCAAAGAGATATGCTACAGCTAATAATAAATATCTTCCTGACTATGATTCTACCAAACTCGACTCTTTCATCGCTTATTTCGATATAAACAACATGTACGGTTTAGCTCTGTCAAAACCTTTACCTTGTGCACAATTTCACTGAGATGCCGATCTCGAAAGTGTTAGAAATTTCATTTTGACAAGATTAAATTTGCCCAATTACTTTGAATTAAATGAATATGTTTATATATTAGATGTTACAGTGTTGTATCCTGAGAATTTATATGAAACACATAAAGAACTCCCCTTATTACCGCATCATTTCACACCTCCAAATTCAAAACAGCAAAAGTTAATGGTTACTTTGCACGATAAGGAGAAATATGTTCTTCACTATACAAGCTTGATACAGGCATTGGAACTTGGTTTGATATTAGATAAAATACATAGAGCTTTAAAATTTAGACAATCGCCCTGGTTGAAACCGTACATTGACTTAAATAATAATCTCCGCGCCGCCGCCACAGAACCTTTTGAAAAGAATCTATATAAATTATAAAACAATGTAATATTTGGGAAGTGCTTGGAAAATATTAGAAACCATAGAAATATTAAGTTAGTGACGAAGTAGGATGTACGAGGAGGTGCCAAGTCTCTCATAGCAAAACCAAATTTTAAATCATGTACGATATTTAATGAAAACTTGATAGCCGTTGAAATGAATAAAGAAATTATCAAATTTAATAAACCCATCGATATAGGTTTATCTGTTCTTGATATTAGTAAAACTTTCCTTTATGACTACCACTACAATTATTTCACAAAATTAATTCGAAAATGTGATTTGTTATATACTGATACGGATAGTTTGATATATCATTTTATAAATGACAAAGATGAGCTTAATATTTGCGATATTATACGCAGAGATTGTCTAAAATATTTCGATACAAGTGACTACCCACCTAATAATCCTTTCAATATACCTTTAGTAAACAAGAAGATCTTAGAACTCATGAAAGACGAGAGGTGTTCTAAAATAATACGGGAATTTGTCGGGCTCCGATCGAAAATGTACTCAATAAGATTCAATGTGGATGGAGAAATTAAGAAGGCTAAGGGTATAGGGAAATCGGCATTACGAGAAATTCCTTTGATTCGTACAAAGATGCTTTATTTAATAAGAAAACAGTATTTTCAAAATTTAACTCTATCACGTTTAAAAATCACAACTTGTATTCAACGACAATTAGTAAGAAATCATTAAATGCCAATGATGACAAGAGGCAAATACAGTTAGATAACATTTCCGCACTTCCCTATGGTTACCATATTCACTAAATGTAAATATTCCCATATATCAAGAGCCCTACTACTACTAATATTAATCCTATCAATATACCTTAACTATGGATGACTCAACATCAAGAAAAAGATAAAAAAATATAACAATTTTTAATTAACATGAAATATGTTTTGAATATATACTTACATTCAAATATTATTGAACAATAAATTAATAATAGGTCAATCCTTTTTTCAATTATCATTTTATAATTAAAAAACACAACCTAATCGTTGTGAAGTTGTCTTGAAATTTTTATAATCTGTGCGGAAAAAAAGAACAATTTTTTATGTATTTTGTAATTACTATTTACTTAATGTTTTACTGTAATTTTGTTTATTATTTGTGTTTAGTGTTAAGAAGCTCTTTTTCTTTGCTTTTATAATCTGTGTGTATAAAGAATTTTTTTATGTATTTATAATTACTATTTACTTAATGTTTTACTGTAATTTTTGTATTATTATTTGTGTTTAGTGTTAAGAGGCTCTTTTTCTTTGTTTTTATAATCTGTGGGTATAAATTTTTTTTTTATGTATTTATAATTACTATACTTAATGTTTTACTGTAATTTTTGTGTTAGTGTTAAGAGACAATTTTCTATGTTTTATAATCTACATGTACCTATAAGGAGAGAGAAAAAAATTTATGTATTATAATTATTCAGAATAAATGTATAAATCCAAGAACCTATTTTTTTTTCGTCTTTAATAAAATAAAAACAACATAGGTAATAGTTAAATCCATTTATTTTGACGTAAATAGTTCATCAATACATCGATATTATGCAAACTACATACATTAAATTTATTTTTATGATACAAACAACAGTTAATATTGGTTTTATTTAAAATTGGCACATTTTGAGCTTTCTCTAAACTAAGAATTCTAATACTAAGATGTTTCTGCAAAAAGTCGAGTTTTTGACTGCCCTTTACCAGAACATGATCTACTCCAGTTGTGAATTGATTTAAAATTTTTGGTATTTCCTTCGAATTGGTGTTTCCATCGTTGTAACGCAGACCGTCATATTGTCTATACCATAATCTATTCAATAACAGCGACAATATTCATAGAACCTCTCCTTTTATATAATTTTCTTCGCAATACAGATAAAATGGCGTGCGCTGAGTAACACGTGCCTGAGTGCGGTCTGCTAGAAATATTGAAATAGTAGTTATTCTTATTATAAAAATTATCAATTATGATTTGACACGCTCTGAGAGTGACGAACTTGTTGAGCTAATAAGCAACACGCTAAAAACGAACTACAGAGTCAAAAAATAATTGATAAAATAAGTGCCGTGGAAATAATAGTGGCTAAGTTCGAGCAATCGCTAAGTATCATAGACGACAGATATGAAAAGCGAATATCATTTCTTGAGGAGGAAGAAAACAAGAACCTACGTACTCAATTAAATAAATCCGAACAGTACTCCAGGAGAAATTCAATTAGAATATCTGGTGTCAAAGAGGAGAAAAACGAAATCATCCAAGAAAAACTAAAGGATATTTTTTCCAACACTATTCACGAAGAACATATTGACTGGTGTCACCGGACAGGCGATGTAAACAACTCGCAAAGAAATAACATCAATGAAAAAACCAAGACTAGAAAAAGCGAGAATTATCCGAGGAATATAATTGTCAAATTTACCTCATACATCAAAAGGCAAGAAATATTTAATCAAAAGAGGAAACTTAAAGGTACTGGCATTATAATTAAGGAGGACCTGACGGTTAATAATCTGCGGATTTACACAGCGGCGAAAGAGGTGTTCGGTGCCAGGAGGGTATGGTTGTTCCACGGTGCGATTTATGCGGATATTGACGGTAAACGAACAACTATTAGATGTTTAGAGGATTTAGATAAATACAAGAATAAAGACTGACCTCATCTACGTGATTCATGTATATATATACGCATACATATATATATATATACATAAGTTACGTAGCCGGAACACCTGCAACAGCCGTACGTGGAAACTACTTATCACTAGTTGTAAGAATCTCGTTGAGATAAAAAGCATACGTTGTAATTATAATATATTATTTCTGTACGTTGTGCATTCATTCTGTAATAGACTTAGAAAGAGAATAGATGTAAACTTATTAAATAAAATAGAATTTCAAAATGAGTTTTTTTTTTAAAAAATAAGTTTTACAACCAAATATTCTAATTGGCGCAGTCAGTAGGATACTGTGACGAAATTTGAATCGAATTGTTTTAAAATTTCGGCTTGTTTTTACAACTTGCATAGCAAACAAAAGTGTTTACCTGTACGTGCAAATTGAATTAACTTTTTCAAACAAACGGTGCAGTGAACCACAAGTGTATTACGGAATCAACCCTCAAAAATCGAGGACCAGGGTACCTAAAAATCGGGATCCAAGTAGAGTTAAGAAAACAAGAAAACCAAGGAAACGAACAAACAGAGAAACAAATGTATTACGCAGTGACTTTAATGTAAGTAAATTTTATTATATTATTCTCATTTGCGCAAGATTTCCTTGAAAACCATCCTATTTAAATTATATATGCATCTTTAATATAAGTTACGCGAACATATGTTAAGCTTCGAAGACGAACTAGAGGAGAACGAATCGATTGATTCATCTGAGGAAAACGAATCGTTAGGTGAGAATCAAATCGCGACAACCAGTAATAGCGTAATTTTAAGACCTAGTGCGCTCGCAGATGTTTTAGAAAATATATCAAATTTAAATATTAATTCAGAAAATACATCAAATATAATGGCGCGACTCACACCAAAAGATGTCACAAAAGGTTATATCGATATCATTCCAAATTTTGAAGGAGACCCTAATACTCTTTCAATGTATATAGATGCTTGTGAATATTTAGCCGGAATTTTCGGTAATGCAGACGCAAGTGACCCAATCAATATGTTTTTATTAAAAATATTTCAGTCAAAATTAGTAGGACGAGCATTGCAGCTCATAGGTAGTAGGGAAAAGGTAGAAACGTGGGAAGCTTTAACAAAATTATTACAAACAAACTTTTGTGATCAACGATCTGAAAAATGTCTTTTACAAGATTTAATGCAATTAAGACCGGAAAAAGGAGAAACGGCTTATAATTTCGGTGTACGTTGTAAAAGTACACAAACATTATTATTGAGGAAAGTGAAAATGTCAGAAATAGATGAAAATAGGCGTAAGATAAAAACCGAAATGCATAACGATACGGTATTACAAACTTATCTTAGGGGAATCGCTCAATACGGAGATATAGGGCACCGTGTTAGGTTTAGAAATCCAGATAGTATAGAAACAGCAATGACATATGTAATAGAAGAAGAAAATTTTAACTATTTTACAAAACAACCAAATAGTATTAATAGATTTGAATTTAAACCTATTAAACATCATACGCCATTACAGCAAAGTGCGTTACAAAATAGACAAACAACCCCGTTTATTCCTAACGCAAGTACATCAAATTATCGCCCGCAAATATCGCAAAATTTCGGAAAATTTCCAACACCTTTTCAGCCACCCAATCAATTTGTAAATAGACCAATGTTACCAACGCGACAGTTTACGCAGTGGAAACCTCCACAACCAACCTGGAAACCCCAAATACCTCCAAATAAAACACCATCGTTCAAATTCGCAAAAACACCAGGACAATTGGAACAAAAAAGATCACCGAGACAAACACCAATGGAATTAGGTAGTACGATGACGAGAAGAATGGAACCTCCACAACAGTCTTTTCAACTTAGATCAACAGGAAAACCAAATTGGAAAAGTGAAGAATTATACTACCAAGAAGAAGACGACCACGAAAACGGTAAAGAACAATACACAGAATACGAGCAATCAGATCAAATGTATGATACATCCGAATACGAAAATACCGACGGAACAAATGACGAGGACGAAAATTTTTGGTTACCAGCCTCGGAGAACAATTATTAGAAGACAATGAAAATATAGAGAAGGAAAACATAAAATTAAACACCAATACCTCATCGGTGTTACCATACATTATATTACCCGAAATAAACGCAAAATTTTTAGTAGACACTGGATCTACCAGATCCATGGTAAGTACTAGTAAAGTTAACGAATTTTTTAGGGATTATGTTATAAACGAAAAATTTACGATAAAAACAGCGCATGGCATAACCGAACATAGACATATAATTCGCATACCTTGTTTAAAAACGTTTAAAGCGCCGCATGAAATATTAGAATTTCATGTTTTTAATTTTTCAGAGAACTATGATGGATTAATAGGTATAAACTTAATGAAACAGTTAGGAGCGGTAATAGATGTAAATAAGGGTGTAATGCGCACAAAATCAGCACCGGTAAGCATCGTGCCGAAAAAGATGGATGCATCAGGTAAAATAAAATATCGTATGGTCATTGATTATCGTCGATTGAACGATCAAACAATCGATGACAAATACCCGATACCGAAAATAACGGACATTTTAGATAAGCTAGGCAGAGCACAATACTTCACAACTCTTGACCTCGCATCAGGATACCACCAAATAGAAATGGACCCAAAGGATGTTCAAAAAACCGCATTCTCGACAGAACAAGGGCATTATCAATGTAAAAGAATGCCCTTCGGGCTCAAAAATGCACCTGCCACATTCCAACGAATGATGGATAACGTCTTAAGAGGACTCCAAGAGGATATATGTCATGTCTAGCTAGACGACATTATAATATATTCCACAAGTTTACAAGAGCACCTGATAAAATTCGAAAAGGTATTCCAACGCTTACGAGAAGTAAATTTAAAAATACAATTAGATAAATGCGACTTTCTACGACGAGAAATAGGATATTTAGGTCATATAATCACAACAGAGGGTGTACAACCAAACCCGGACAAAATAGATGCAATTCGGAGATACCCATTACCAAAAACAGTCACGGAAATCAAGTCATTCTTAGGATTATTAGGATACTATAGAAAATTCATTAAGGATTTTGCAAAATTAACTAAGCCGATGACGAAGTGTCTAAAGAAAGGTGTAAAAATTGTAATCGATGACGAATACAAAAAATGCTTCGAAATCTGTAAGAACATTCTAACGAACAAACCAATACTTCAATACCCGGACTTTGAAAAAACATTTGTTTTAACAACAGATGCGTCTAACATCGCGATAGGAGCTGTATTATCACAAGGACAAATAGGAAGAGACAAACCAGTTTGTTATGCCTCCAGAACTCTATCAGACACAGAAAAAAGATATTCGACAATCGAAAAAGAACTTTTGGCTATTGTGTGGGCGACCAAATACTTCAGGCCTTATCTCTATGGACGAAAATTTACCATATACACAGATCACCGACCCCTCGTGTGGCTAAGTTCATTAAAAGAACCAAATTCAAAATTGGCCCGCTGGAAAATTAAATTAGAGGAGTTTAATTTCGATATTGTGTATAAGAAAGGAAAATACAACACCAATGCAGACGCCTTATCAAGGATACAATTAAACGCAATAGAAAACGAATCAATGATAAATCACGCTGGAGACAGTTCCGAACTATTGATGCAAGAACTAAAAGAATTTTCAGGCGAGAATGAATTAGAGCCATTGACATAACAAGACATAGACAATATCTTAAATCAGGCAGAAGAAACCGACACTGCACCAGAACCAGGAGATAGCGAGAGAACAGACACAGCCCCAGAAGAGGAGATTGATAACTTAACAGAAACAAGGCATTCGAATACAAATGAAGAACCGTCAACGTCGATACCATCAATGGACGAAGCAATCGATATAAAAAATCCTCAGTATCACATCAAATACACATATTTAGATGATATATCTGTAGAATACCAACAAAATCAAGGTAAGAAAATTTATAATGTACAAATACCTAAAGAAGAAAATTCAGTAAAAATATTTGAATTCATGAGAGAATATATGGACACAGGAAACATTACTTGTACTTTCAGAATGAAGAACTTTATAAAGAATTTTGTAAAGTATATATTGAGAATTTTAACAATAATGGTCCAAAATTATATAGGTGTTTAGTAAAACTGCAAGTAATTAATGACGAACAACAACAAAAAGAAATAATAAAGAACTATCACGAAGGTAAAACAAACCACCGTGGCATAAACGAAACATTAAAACAACTCCAGAGGAAATATTACTGGTTAAATATGAAAGACACCGTAACCATGTACATAAAAATATGCGAAGAATGTAACAAAAATAAATACGATCGACATGCACCACATTCTGAGTTGAATTTAACAGAAAAAATAGATCAACCTTTTCAAAAAGTACATATAGACACATTTGTAATAGAAGGCAAAATCTACCTAACATGTATAGATGCATTTACTAAGTTAGCACAAGCGATATTAATAAAAAGCAAGAACGCAGTGGAATTAGTAGAATTATTAATATCATATTTTTCATTATATGGTGTCCCAGAAGAATTAGTTATGGACGGAGGAACCGAATTTACAAACGACTTAGTGCAGGAACTTTTGGACAAGCACAAGATAAAGGTACATATCACCACACCGAATAATCCAAATTCTAATAGTAATGTGGAACGATTACATTCGACTCTGTTAGAACACATGCGAATATTACGAGATAAAAGTAAAGATGAAACAGAAAAATTAATGAAACTGGCGATAATTGCATACAATAGCACTATACATACGGCAACGGGATTAACACCGTTAGAATTAACTTTAGGACACACTAAAACTCACGATCCTTTCGATATATATTATAATAAAACATTTTACAATAACTATCTCACCAAACATGTAAACACGATGAAACTATTATACGAAAACTTAGGAAGGAAAATGCAAGAAAAGAAAGAGAAAGTCATACAGAAACAAAATCTAATATTAAAAAATGAGGTGTGGCCACCACACGAGTTTCTTATACGTATGAGCGTTTGAAACTATACAATTTTAAGATTTTTTGTATACAAAACTTATTCAAAATCCTATTCTAAGTACTTTCATTCTCTTAATAAATCGCTATAGAATGCATACTTTGCAAGATATTATCAAAAAAGTGCTACTCGCTAAGAGTAAAAGTGCTACTTCCGGTCCGAATTTTGAAATTTCGTATATACAAAAAATATTGAAAATCCGGTTCTAAATACTTTTGTACTCTTGATAAATATATATAGAATGCATAATTTACGACATATTTGCAAAAAATCGCTATTCGACGAGAGTAAAAGTGGTACTTCCGGTCTGAATTTTGAAATTTTTTTTATACAAAAGATATTGCAAATTATGTTCTAAATACTTTTATACTCGGAACATACTTCTCTAAAAAGCATGACTTGCGAGATATTCGCAAAAAACTGATTTTCGATAAGAGTAAAAGACCTACTTCCGGTTGGAATTTCGAAAAACTTTTTTAAGACAATTTGTCTCAAACTTAATTTTAAGTACATATGAATTCTTTATAAATTTGTTTAAACTTAGTAGTTGACGAATAATTGCCGAAATTCGATTTTTTCACTGAAGTAAACTACTACTTCCGGTCTGCCGATTTTACTGAAAATCTAATCAGATCTCAAGAGGGAGATTATATTTGTAAATATAAAATTTGGAATTGATACCTATAGCGGTTTGACCGCTATCGTGGTCACACACACACACACACACACACAGACACACACACAGAGAGACATACACACACACAGACATTTTTTAAAAACCACTTTTTCGGTATCAGGGGACATCAAAACGTGGACATCTGCAAAAATCTCGAGGTCGAAAATTTTCATCATCACAATACTTCCTTATACTACGTATAAGAAAGTAAAACGAAAACACTACAAGCCGGACAAGAAGTATATGTAAAACGATCTACGGCTAGTAGAAATAAAACACAATCAAAATATTGCGGACCGTATGAAGTGATTAAAATATGTAAAAATGGTATAGCATTATTAAGTGACAAAAATAAGAAACAAAGACGAGTACATACCCGAAATCTAAAATATGGAATTATTACAGATTCCTCCTTGGAATTAGGAAATCGAGCGGGGAAGTCAACATAAAAGAAATAAAAACCACTACCGGATTACTACCAATAAGATTAGGAACAACATGGAACACTGAAACTTATTGGAAAATTGTCAACATCCATAATATAGAACCATTAGTATTAGAAATTAATGAACTAGAAATTAAGTGTTTTTATTGGATAAACCTTACGCGAAATGCAGTTTCACAAAGTGAAAGTTATACGTATGAAATAGAGAACTATCATAAAATTTTAAGCTACAATTTAGAATTAATAAATAATAATATTAAACAAGTACTTCCGAAAGACAGAATTAAACGGGGAGCAATGAATATCGCAGGTAACATTATTAAAGGCATAACAGGTAATCTAGATAATCAAGATGCTGAAAGATATGACCAAATGTTTAGCAACTTGGTAAAATCACAAAATAAAATGAAAAACATATTAGAAAAACAAATAACTTTAAGTGTAGACACAATAATAGCTTTCAATAAAACCATTTATTCGATCCAAGAAAATCAAATATTATTACAAAATAGAATAAAACAGGTAGAAAAGGAAATAAATGAAACACAATATCATGTAGTACGAAATGAAATGCGAATTCATATTTACGCAATATACAATCAATTAGTATTTCTGACAGAAACAATAAACACTATTCTAAACACATTGATTACCGCAATAACGTTCGCCAAATTAAAAACGTATCATCCATCGATGATTCAACCAAACGATTTGCTTAGGGAAATAATCGAGATAAACAGACGCACAAATCTAGCCAAATTACCAGTAGAACCGATACTAAGTGAATTACATTATTTGAGTAAAATAATTAAAGTCAAAGCTTATATTAAAGATCAATCCCTTATATTTATGATACTTGTACCTTTCGTAGAAAACGAACCGTATACCTATTATCAGTTGAAATCATTACCCATCCAAATAAATGACACCCATTTTAAATCCTTACAACCTACCTTAAAATACCTTGCGATAAATGAAAATAACTATATGCATTCAAATTCAAAATGTAACAAACTGAAAGCGGAAGAATACATTTGTGATCTAGAAGAAACCCACACTTTGACAACAAGATCACCGTGTGAAGTCCAACTATTGGCATATTCAAACAACTATACTACTTGTATCTACGATATCGAAAACATCCAACAAATTATGGTTAAACGGATGCTTAACAATCAATGGATGATGGTGGTACCCAAAACAACATTAGTCCGTAAAAGGTGTGGAAGAAGTCAAGAAAAAGAAAAACTCCAGGGAACGTATATTGTCATATTGACCGATGATTGCACCATCGAGATCGAACACATCACACTACAAGCATTCGAAACGCAGAAGGAATTAACATACGCCAAAATACCGCATTTAGATGGAAAATACGAAAGAATAGTCACCAAAGAAAAACCTACAAATAATCAAACAGAAATCCAGGAAGTACATTCAAACAACATTGATACCATTAGCAATCACCTGGGAGAACTACACGAGGAAGTGGACAAGATCGAAGAAATCGAATTCAACAGCAATTCATTAAATATATGGCCAAGCATCCTTACAGTATTAATTGGAATCGTCATAATATACAAATTCGTCGAATACATAAGAAGAAAACTGGCTTTGAAGAAAGAAAGAAAATCAGAAGAAATCGAAGAAAAGGAAATAGAACTAAAAGAAGTCCAAATCAGACCAAAACTGAAACATCCCTTGTCAAAATAATCTCAAGGAGAAGTTTCACTCTGAGGGCGGAGGAGTCACGTAGCCGGAACACCTGGAACAGCCGTACGTGGAAACTACTTATCACTAGTTGTAAGAATCTCGTTGAGATAAAAAGCATACGTTGTAATTATAATAGATTATTTCTGTACGTTGTGCATTCATTCTGTAATAGACTTAGAAAGAGAATAGATGTAAACTTATTAAATAAAATAGAATTTCAAAATCAGTTTTGTTTTTAAAAAATAAGTTTTACAACCAAATATTCTAATTCATATATATATATATATATATATCTTGATTGATTGATTGATTGATTGATTTTTCATTGTGTGTGTACCCATACGAGTGTACAGTGCTTTTCTTACGCTGTGAGTTTTTTCCATTTTTTTACTGACTGCATTTATCTATTATTATTAAGAATTATATCAACTTGTAACTTATATTATTTGCTATTTGCTAACGTGTTAATCACGTTAGTTTAACGTTTGAATTTTTATTGATTTGCATTTTTAATCCTACATCGCATTCGTCACTTATTTCTTCACCTATAATACCTACTTTTTTCCCATTGCTTTTTGTTTTCTTACTTTTTTCTTTTTCATGAGTGTTATTAGATATACAAGGATCGTTCAAGTTTTATTGATTTTTAAAATAAATTTCTATTGTTCTTTCCTGTTGCTCCGTGGTCCTCTTGTATGTTTTGGTTAGTCACCAGGATAGGCCGCCTGTGTGTGAAAAGTGTCCCTGTGCATTCCTTCCTACCTCTGTGTATCACATTCTTTCCAAACTAAAACTATGAGTTCTTGTTGTATTATATGTAATGAAGATCTTGTCCCTGATAATGAAATCGCCTGTGATTTATGCAAGGGAATGATACACACAACCTGTAGTGGATTGTCCAGGTTGGAGGTGCAATGTCTCAAGAGTAAAGCGCGTAAGATAACATACTACTGCGTGATATGCTCTGATTTTAAAGCACAACTTGCAAAATTAAACGATCTGAACTCCGTGGTGGCCTCTCTCCAGGCAGAAGTTCGGGCCTTGAAGAGCGAACGTGCCTCTGTACCATCAACAACTTCGACTGGTGATCTGGATTCATCATTTATGGAAACTATAATTAATGAGGTTTCCGATCGTGAAAGGCGTAAAAATAATGTGATTATCTTCAATTGTGCTGAGATGGAAAATGTTAACAAACCTGATCAGATTGCTGCTGATTCAGTGTTTGTTGGAGAAATTTTAAGAAATTTGAATATCAATGTCGAGCAGGTTAGTCCGGTTAGACTTGGTAAATATGATCATACTCAACAACAGCGTAAAAGGCCTCTAAAGGTTACTCTGCCATCTCCTGAACATGTAACAATCGCCTTGCGTGGAAATACTAAACTCAAGATGCAAGAAAAATTCAAATCTGTTGTCCTCGCCAGAGATAAAACTCCGTTTCAGAATTCACTTTTCAAGACTGTGAAACGTAAACTTGATGAGCGTATTACTGCTGGTGAAACAAATATCCACATAAAGCACTTTAATGGCGTCCCTAAAATTATACAGCGTACCAGGTCGGAAAACTAGAGTCGTCCAGCAGCCAGACTTCTCCAATGCGCATATATTACCAAAACGTGCGTGGTTTGCGTTCGAAAATTGCTGAAGTATATCACTCCAGCTTCGGATTTGTTTGTGATTTTGTTTTTTTGTCTGAAACCTGGCTTACTCCGGATATAGACGATTCTGAACTTTTTGGTGTAGGCTGGACTGTGCTTAGGAAGGATAGGCAGCATGATATGGTTGGAAGATCTACTGGTGGTGGCGTATTGCTTGCGGTGCCTGGCGTTGTTCCTGCTGTATTGTGTGATACCTCTAACCTGACTGATTTAGTTCCGTTGGTGGACATTGTCATGTCTAAATGTATTATTTCTTCTTTAACTATTTATCTTATTTGCATATATATACCCCCGGACCTAAACTTTAATGATTATGAGTTATTTTTTGATGCATTAGCTTTAAGTTTGTTAGATAGAAAGGTCATAATATGTGGGGACTTTAATTGTTCTAAATTTAATGCGCGTGACAATTTAAATGATCACAAATTTATTTCTATACAAAATCTTATGAATGTTTTAAACTTACAGCAATATAATAATGTACTAAACTCTGATAATAAGATATTAGACTTAGTCCTGACTAACATTAATTCACTGGTTACTGTTGCAAATGATAATATACCATTAGTACCTGAAGATAGATACCATCCAGCCTTAAACATTACTTTAAGTGTATACGTTGATAATCATTCAAAGAATTTTCCTTCGAATAACAATGTAAGGTACAATTTCCGTAAGGCTGACTTTGAACGTATCTTTAGTGAACTGGCTCATAGTGACTGGTCCTATTTAAACTCTTGTTTCAACGTTAACATGGCAGTCTCATACTTCTATTCCACAATTTATTCCATCATAGATAAACATGTACCCAAACTCACTTCAACTTCCCGTAAATATCCCGTGTGGTACAATAAGGCGCTAATAAAGTTGCTAAAGTTAAAAGAATATTACTACAAAAGGTGGAGGACCTCAGGCTCTGATAGTGACTATGGTGAGTTCCAAAGAGTACGCGCTCTAGTTAAAAAGGAAACTAAAAGTGCATATCAAGTTTATTTGTCTTCTGTTGAGAATAAAATTTCAAGCGATCCCAAATCGTTCTGGGGTTATGTAAGCAGTAGGACTGGCAGGTCTAGAATTCCGGGTTGCATGAAAAATGGTGGCGATGATGACATTACAGATCCACATCAGATTGTTGAGGCCTTCGCAAAAAACTTCTCTGATATTTACCAACCTCGTTGTATATCGCCTGTCTTGAGTGTTCCAGAGGTCTCCAACTGTTTCTACGTAAACCCGTTTCATATTGATGATGTTAAAACTTCTTTGAAAAGGATTAGGATGGATTTGGTCACTGGTCACGATGGGCTTCCTAACTTATTTATACGGAGATATGCATCACTCCTA
The DNA here is from genome assembly GCA_963170755.1 of Amphimallon solstitiale. Lineage (NCBI taxonomy): Eukaryota > Metazoa > Arthropoda > Insecta > Coleoptera > Scarabaeidae > Amphimallon > Amphimallon solstitiale. The sequence goes on along the minus strand of OY720677.1, from coordinate 48,000,221 downwards.
AGCGAACCTTTATGCACAATCTTCAATTTATCTCTTCGTACATCAACATTTCCTGAAGTCTAGAAATTGAGTAAGATCAATCCTGTATTTAAAAAGGGAAATAAAAATGATATTTCCAATTATAGGCCTATTAACATTCTGTCTACGTGCTCCAAAGTGTTTGAACATTTGCTGTATAACAAGATATACAGCTGCGTAAGACCTTACATTTCTACAGAACAACATGGTTTTATGACAGGAAGGTCTACACTGTCTAATTTGGCTGAAATTACTCAATATCTAAGTACATCAATGGACAGGAGGCAACAGGTGGATGTCTTGTACACTGACTTCGCTAAGGCATTCGACACCATTGACCATAATATACTACTGCTCAAACTGGGTTCTATCGGTTTCTCAGCTTCTCTTACTGATTTAATCGCTTCATACCTTGAGAACAGATCGAGTTATGTGCACTATAATGGTTACAGTTCGGACGTCTTTACGATCACGTCGGGGGTACCTCAGGGATCCAATCTGGGGCCTTTATTATTCAATGTGTACATGAATGATCTATTAAATAGATTGGATTGCGGGGTGCTTGCTTACGCAGATGATCTGAAAATATTCTCGAAAATCACCGACTTGTCCGATTGCCATCACTTACAAAGAAACCTCTCAATTATAAACAACTGGTGTAAGGAAAACAAAATTAAGCTGAGTATTAATAAATGTGCAGTTGTAACATTCACAAAAATTAACAAACCGGTTTTATTCAACTATTCTGTGGACTCAGTAATCGTAGCTAGGCAGACCAACATTAAAGATCTGGGTGTATTATTTGACTCCCGTTTGGACTTCACTAGCCACATACAATCTATTTGTTCCTCTGCTTCACGCACGCTTGGCTTCGTAATAAGGTCTTGTAAAGGCTTTTCGAATTTGTCAACATTTACCACCCTATATTTTACACTGGTTCGTCCAAAATTGGAGTACGCATCAATAATATGGTACCCTTGTTACGTGTACCAGCAACTTGCTTTGGAGAGGGTGCAGAAGAGATTTCTAAAATATGTATCTTTTAGACTGAGCGGTGTTTACCCCCCACGTGGTACTGATTATGATGCACTCTTAAATACCCATAATTTAATAAGCCTAACTTCAAGGAGGCAGATAGCCAGTGCGGGGTACTTAAGAAAATTAATCGATAATGAAATTGACTCGCCCTGCCTTCTGTCGGCCGTGAACTTTTTGGTGCCAATGTATGCAACGCGTTCGACTGATACGTTTTTAGTTGCCAGAGCTCGAACGAATGTGATGGTTACAGCACCGCTAACTCACATGACGAGAAATGCGAATATTTTATATCCTGATCCCTTCCATATTTGATCCTTGCCTGCCGCCATGAATATTGCCAGTTAAGATAAGATAAATACAATACTATGTAATGTATTTTGATATATATGCTATTACAATACCTTTTTTTTTTTTGTTAATGGAAATGTGCTGATATTTTTGTTTGCATTGTACTAAACGTCAATTTTTGTCCTGTAAATGGATTTTGTCTGTTGGACAATAAAGTTTATTATTATTATTATTATTATATATATATATATATATATATATATACAGTTTACAGTTACATACATATAGATATACAGTTTCATTTCTTATTTTTATTAATACATAGTTTCGATAATTGTAATTACAGCTTTACTGCTGTTCTCTGCGGTCACACAGTTGCACATCACTATCTTTATACATTACCTACCTATATACTTATACCTTTTTTATAGACACTTTCTTTTATTGTTATTTAGTTTTTTTTTAAATATATTTTTTTTTAGTTTAGTTGCTATTTGTCTTTAAATTTCAATCCGTAACTTACCGATTTCTTTCTTGTAATTAGTTTTTCTTTAGTGTTGACATATTGTTTGTTATTTGTAATTGTGTACCAAATTGTGTTTCTGTTCAACTATTAGTTTTAGTGAGGTAGCTTACTGCTTTTTTTTGCATTTAGTAGTGTATTGGGCCGGGTTGCAAGACCGGATAGTTGTTTTTAGTTATATATCTGTCATATACTTTATAATGCGTATACGTACTTTTAATCGTTTTCATATTAATATTAATGGCTAAGTTTTGATGACTGATGTGTGTGCGTTTCTGTTTGGGGCGCCATGGGTCCTGGGGGTCTCCTGTTGCTCACATTAATATTAGATCACTGGTTGCCCATTTCGTTGACTTCGCTGAATACTTGAGGGGTTCCGATGTTGATATAGTTGGTATCACTGAGTCATGGCTGAGTGATAATGTAGCTTCTGAATCCGTAAGTGTAGCTAGCTATGATTTGGTTCGCAGGGACAGGCGTGGCAGGGGCGGTGGGGTGTGCTTCTTCGTCCGCTCGAATATAAATTATAAAATTTTGCCGGTTGAATCGGATCTGGAGGACTTATGGATTTTGGTGAGCGTGCTTGCTAAGCAGTATATTATTGGAGTTGTGTACTGTCCGCCTTCTAGTATTATTTCTAAGTTTTTGGATAGTTTTGAGTCGTCAATAACACACGTTTTGCCGATGGCTGATGAATTTTATTGTCTGGGGGACTTCAATGTGGATTTCCTTCGCCCTGGGAATCCCTTCCAGAGCTTTTTTGAGGGACTCGGTCTTGTGCAGGTTATTGATTCTCCTACAAGGATTACACATACGTCACGTACCCTTCTTGATTATATAATTACAACGGCGGAGAATTCTATTGTGGATTTTGGCACTTCGGATGGTTTTGCGGATCACCAACTTGTATACTGTAAATTATCGATATCTGCAGAAAATCAAAATGTGCCTTTCTATTATCGCGATTTCAAACACATTAATCATGCTGCTTTTTTAGATGACTTATTTCTGTTGCCACTACATTATGTTTATTATATTGATAACATTGATGATAAAGTAGATTTCTTCAATGATCATTTGGTAGCTTTGCAAAATATTCATGCTCCACTTTTACGATGCGATAAACCTAGAAGGACAGCAGCCCCATGGTTGTCTGAGAACACCAAGTACCTGATGTCGCTAAGGGACGGCGCATACAAACGTTTCAAGAGGACAAAGCAGAATGGTCACTGGTTGTATTATAAATCGCTTCGTAATTTTTGTAATTCTGTTGTTCAGAATGATAAGAGGGCGTACTTTAATTTTAAACTCAGTACAGTTAACAACAGATACCTGTGCAAGCAGTTACGCAGGTATAATATTTACAATAAGAGTCAACCCTCAGTGCCTGACAGTAGGGTACTTACGCCGATTCTGGACCCTCCTCCCCCTCTCACCCAGCTCCCCCTCACCCCCCCGCCCTAGTGGCGCCCTCTGCCAACCCAACTGATGTGGCGCCCCCTCGCGGTCGCCAACCCAACTAAAAATTGCAGATTTCATCATTACCAACCCAACTGATGTGGCGCCCCCTCGCGGTCGCCAACCCAACTAAAAATTGCAGATTTCATCATTACCAACCCAACTGATGTGGCGCCCCCTCGTGGTCGCCACCCCAAAATGGCAGATTTCATCATTACCAACCCAACTGATGTGGCGCCCTCTGACGGCCACTAACCAAACTAAGAAATGGCATCTCCCATCACTACCAACCTAACTAATGTAGCATCCTCTCACGGTCACTAGCCAAACTAAGGTGACGTCAGACAAAATGGCGGACCATCAAGATGGTCTTTGCTTCTAGAGAATTCCTGAATAAATTACCAGGCTTGCTATCGCGCTTCTCAATGTACTTCAAACAGGTCTAAACATGTTTCCAGCGGAAACCGCAACGGCTGTCTGCTTCTGTGATAGCCGCATGCGCAGAAAATATAAAAAGCACCCCCTGATGGATACTACCCCAACTAAATATTAAATATATAAGAATTTCGAATGTAATATCATCAGTATCAATTGCAAAGCGGTGTAGCACCTTCTATACACGGTGGCCAGAAAAATGCGGACAAACGCCAGGTAGAACGATTCTTTGTTCAATTCTGAGGCGATAATCTTAATCCAAAAAAGTTATACGGTCCTTCCTTACGGCATACGAGACCATCAAACATTAAGTTGTACGGCTAAAATTTAGCAAAATTCCTCAAATTTATCTATGTAAAATCATTGTGGTGAAATTTAGAAATGGAATTATCTCAAATGCATTGATGTAACTAATCGATTAATACCAATGGTTTACATTTATAACATTTCTTCATTGGCTTTTTTGAAATTAAAGTACATATGGCAACGTGGTACTGTAAGGCTGCTTGTTTAAAAGTAATAAGTAGTTGTCAATTTTTGACGTTTCTCATGTGACATTTGGCTGTTGAAATAAGATAAACATTTTGTGCTGTTTTTAATACTGAACAATATGTTATTTACCTTTGGAGAATACGCCGACATGTATATGGTATTCGGATTTTGCAACGGAAATGCAAACTTGGCAAAAGATGAATATCAAATACGGTATCCACAACGGCGACATCCATCCACCAACACGTTCCGTAGATTGGATCAGCGACTTAGAGAAACTGGCACCTTTATACCGAATTATCGTAACAGCGGTAGACCTAGAGAGCGTCGAACAGTTCAATTAGAAGAGCAAATATTGGATGCTGTTTACGAAGATCCGACGGCCAGCACAAGACATAGCCTCCATAGCTCGGGAACTGAATATTCGTAGCAAAACAACAGTGCACTCAGCACTATCTCAAAATCTTTTGTATCCGTTTCATGCAAGGAAAGTGCAGCCTTTGTATGTGAACGATAATGTCCACAGAAGAATGTTTTGTAACAATGTTTTACAAAGGATTCAAGAAGAGCCGAACTATTTATTGCATATTCTCTGGAGCGACGAATGCTTGTTTACGAGAGATTGCGTCTTTAATAGCCATAATTTTCATTTTTGGGCGGACGAAAATCCCAAGGCAGTAAGGGAAATTGGACATCAGAGAAGATTTTCGGTAAATGTTTGGGTGGGGATTTTAAATCTCCGAGTTGTTGGACCAATATTTCTTCCAAATCGTCTAAATGGAATTGAGTACGTTAACGTTTTAGAAGAAGTACTAGATAATATTCCACTGAATTTGAGACCCAACATGTTGTACATGCATGACGGGGCACCCGCTCACAATGCCAGAATTTCCAGGGATTGGTTAAACGAACACTTTCCGAATCGGTGGATAGGGCATAACGGTCCAATAGCATGGCCAGCAAGATCTCCCGATCTTAATCCTCTGGACTTTTTCGTTTGGGGGTTTTTAAAGGAAAAGGTCTATGCAACGCCTCCAGCTAACGAAGAGGATGTAATTAATAAAATTACGGCGGCAGTTCGATTAATCACCCCGGATATGTTGCAGCGCGTTTTGAATTCGCTTCCTCGAAGATTTGAATTATGTCTGGAAACTGATGGGTACCAATTTGAACAGTTGTTATAATTTTTTCATATTATCTTTAAATTTGAATAAAATTGTTATCCATGTTAACATAAAATTCTTGCTAATTTGCGTATTTACCTGATTTATAGTAAATAATAAAATGATTACTGCCACAGTACTTGTCTGATTAGGTGTTGCCAAATTTACAATTCTTTTAAGCTGCTCGTGTGACTTAAGAAAGCACTGTACTACTTTTTTGGATTAAGATTATCGCCTCAGAATTGAACAAAGAATCGTTCTACCTGGCGTTTGTCCGCATTTTTCTGGCCACCGTGTATAGTATAATGGCGGTGCAATATGAGAAATATGATAACTTTTTGCGTCTAGACTTGCTGGAAATACATCAGTCGACAATGTCCGTTGAAAGTAGGCGGAGGGCTCTTAGACAGAAGAAAGACTTGTTGAACATTAGAATTATGAGGTTTATATCCGAAATTGAAAAAATCAAATCTGATTTAGAAATGTATGCGTTGGTGACAAATATTAGTAAAATAAAGCTATAAAATGGAGAATATGGAAAAATATATGATTAGGTCTTTTGTTGTACACTTTATATAATTTTATAAATAAATATATGTAATATACATTATTAAATAAAGAGAATATAGCATCCAACATTTTTTCCTTAAAATACCCCTTTTAGATATATATAAAGTGCATCTCACTTAAAAAAATGCGTAGACATAGAAGTCATATTTTTTTAATGCGACTATATATAAGAATAATGTTTTGCAGCTGAACGTTTATACCTTCTCACGATTAAAAACTTCTTATATTGCTTTATACAGGATGTTAGGATACAGATATGTAATTCACCTTAAATAAAAATGCGTGCATGTATAGAATTAATACTTTTTTATTTTTATATAATCATAATATACAGTTTTAATAAAATTACAAAACATTATCCTCGTCAATCCAGCTATTATGCGAATTATCGAACCCTAACCATTTTACATAAGCTTTTCCGTCCTTTACACGTAATACTTTTTCAATCAGATATACATCTTTATGTTTAGTTTTCTGCAATTCATGTTCGTAGAAACAACCCAAAATCGGATCTCCATTCATATCCTCCAGCATATATGTTGGCGGATTTGTAGCATTAGCTTTAATAATCTTGAACAATTCACTACCCCAGTTCCTGAGATAGCCTTTCGAGAAAACACTTTTGAATTTACTTATCCGCACGATGTCACCAACTTTATATTTCCGCTTCACAGCTGTTTGCACATCATTGTAGATAGTAGAAAGCAGGAGCTTCTCATTCTTTTTAGTCACATCGCAAGGTCGCATTTTAATTGTTCGATGCTTTGTTTTATTATACGTATCAGTCACGGAGGGTAAAATATCTATCCACTTATAGCTACCTCTCATTATAAATTCCTTATATAATCTACCCTTTAGCGTACGAATAACACGTTCGGCAATAGACGCTTTCATTGTACTATATGTTGAATAATGGTTTATACCATATTTCTTCATGAGATTTTGAAATCGAGTATTATAAAACTCTTTACCATTGTCGGACTGTATATTTTTCGGCTGTCGAGTGTCTTGTAGAATGCCCTCCATAGCATTACATACATCCAGACCGGTTTTCGATTTAAGGGGTTGAGTCCATAAAAATTTCGAGAAACAGTCTATAACCACAAGTATATATCTATACCCGCCATTCTCTCGAGCATGAGGTATAAATTCGGCCAAGTCAATCTGCCAAACATCATCAAACCCTCTAATAATGAAGCGACGTCTGGGAAAGAATCTACGAGCCGGCCTATGCAGCTCATCAACTAAATGACGCTTAATACTATTCATAATTAACAATTATTGTTCAGCGCGTTAATACATCATGTAGGTAGAACAATGCGATGGTAAATGAATTAAAATTATGTTTCGTCTCTATTGTCTTGGGAGCGGTCGGGGTGGTGGTGGTTGTGGGGGTGGGGAATTCCCTCATTTCTTTTCAAGTTTTTTTCTTATAGCTTCTAGTTTAGCATTGAGTTTAGCTTCAATTCTACTCTCAACACTTTTTTTCATTCGATACAGCTTTTGATTAGTTTCAGCTTGTAGAGTATTTGCACTAACTTCAACAATCCCTTTGATTGTATCCAAGTTAACACCTTTATTTAAATTATTTTTCAGTGCAAGTATTTCACCATCCAAATCCCTCTTAATTTTTTCAATCTTTTTACTAACTTAAAATTTGTAGCATGGTTTTTTCTTAAAACATCAAATTTAGCATCAATCTTCTTCTCAACACTAGCTTGCATCTGGTTTAATTTCCCATTAATCGACTGTTGCACATTATTTACACTAACATTAACAATACCCTTAAATATATCCAAATTAACAGTTTTATTTAAATTAGTTTTAAATGCATTCAAGTTCTCATCCAATTCCCTCTTAATTTTATCAATCTTGTCACTAACCCAGGTGGTTGTTGCGAGATTGTTCCTTAAATTGTCTAGTTCATTTTCGATTCTATTCTCAACGGCAGTCTGCACATGATGTATGATATCACTAATATCCTCAGCCACTTTGGAATTTGAGGCGTCTATTTTTATTTGAATATCACTCACCACATTATCAATCCTTAGATCTATTACGCTAAGTATTCTAGATAGGTGATGCTTATTAACAGAATCTTGATCGTGTATAGGATCTGCTACACGACAAATACGTTTACCGCCAATATCAACATCACCTCCCTCTGTTAATGGTAGAGATGGCTTTTGACGTTTAACGCTAGCTTTACCGCTGCTAAGATATCGGCCAAATTTGTCTACACTCATGACGATACTGAGGAAAAGAATGAGAGTATTAAATATTTATTCAATTACGCCGCATTCTTTAAGCTCCTCGATGATCGACTGCATTTCATTATGGGTACTTTCATTGCCAGAATCCCGAGAGGCCTTCAAAAGTTTAAGACGATCCACGAGCTCGTTTATGTCGTCCCAATAGACATATTGATATCTATCATTGGTGTTGGAAACAAGCATGCTGCCTATATGTCCGCCAGACCATGTTTCTGAAGTCGAACTGGAATATTTAGCAAGAAGAGGTTTTATTATTTCACGCCATTTGTGGCCTCTAGTCCCCCTCAAGTGATTTTTGGGTTGGAACAGTTTGCGATGCACATTGGTTTCATGTAAAATATCATAGTAATGTCACAGATAAGTATAACAGATAGCTCGTCCAATACGATTACGAGAAAACAAGCGTGTTGCATAGTTAACGGCGCAAAATTTTATAAATCAGTTAAATTTGGAGTCTTGCGGATACTACGGGGTGCGGGCGGACCTAAATAGGTATAGATATCTGTAGGTTTAAAATAACCAAGTCGTATGTCAGTTGAAATCTACTATTACAACATGAAAACAACTCGGACATCTAGTATCTAAAAGACCAAATATTAATCTTTATATACACGCATTACACAATATATGTTATTCATATAAGCCCATAACATGAATGTGTGAATACATACAAAAAAATGATTCAGACCACAGATGTGAAAATGAATGGCACAATTGAGAGTATTGTGTAAAAAAAATCCTGGAAATAATTTTGTCAATAATTTTTTCTTAGCCAAATCTCCTCTATTATATAAAATGTCTGGGAATTTTAAATAATGTTGGAGGATTTTTAAGTTTACCTTTTTTATTAAAGCAGATACATGTTGTACATGCATGACGGGGCACCCGCTCACAATGCCAGAATTTCCAGGGATTGGTTAAACGAACACTTTCCGAATCGGTGGATAGGGCATAACGGTCCAATAGCATGGCCAGCAAGATCTCCCGATCTTAATCCTCTGGACTTTTTCGTTTGGGGGTTTTTAAAGGAAAAGGTCTATGCAACGCCTCCAGCTAACGAAGAGGATGTAATTAATAAAATTACGGCGGCAGTTCGATTAATCACCCCGGATATGTTGCAGCGCGTTTTGAATTCGCTTCCTCGAAGATTTGAATTATGTCTGGAAACTGATGGGTACCAATTTGAACAGTTGTTATAATTTTTTCATATTATCTTTAAATTTGAATAAAATTGTTATCCATGTTAACATAAAATTCTTGCTAATTTGCGTATTTACCTGATTTATAGTAAATAATAAAATGATTACTGCCACAGTACTTGTCTGATTAGGTGTTGCCAAATTTACAATTCTTTTAAGCTGCTCGTGTGACTTAAGAAAGCACTGTACTACTTTTTTGGATTAAGATTATCGCCTCAGAATTGAACAAAGAATCGTTCTACCTGGCGTTTGTCCGCATTTTTCTGGCCACCGTGTATAGTATAATGGCGGTGCAATATGAGAAATATGATAACTTTTTGCGTCTAGACTTGCTGGAAATACATCAGTCGACAATGTCCGTTGAAAGTAGGCGGAGGGCTCTTAGACAGAAGAAAGACTTGTTGAACATTAGAATTATGAGGTTTATATCCGAAATTGAAAAAATCAAATCTGATTTAGAAATGTATGCGTTGGTGACAAATATTAGTAAAATAAAGCTATAAAATGGAGAATATGGAAAAATATATGATTAGGTCTTTTGTTGTACACTTTATATAATTTTATAAATAAATATATGTAATATACATTATTAAATAAAGAGAATATAGCATCCAACATTTTTTCCTTAAAATACCCCTTTTAGATATATATAAAGTGCATCTCACTTAAAAAAATGCGTAGACATAGAAGTCATATTTTTTTAATGCGACTATATATAAGAATAATGTTTTGCAGCTGAACGTTTATACCTTCTCACGATTAAAAACTTCTTATATTGCTTTATACAGGATGTTAGGATACAGATATGTAATTCACCTTAAATAAAAATGCGTGCATGTATAGAATTAATACTTTTTTATTTTTATATAATCATAATATACAGTTTTAATAAAATTACAAAACATTATCCTCGTCAATCCAGCTATTATGCGAATTATCGAACCCTAACCATTTTACATAAGCTTTTCCGTCCTTTACACGTAATACTTTTTCAATCAGATATACATCTTTATGTTTAGTTTTCTGCAATTCATGTTCGTAGAAACAACCCAAAATCGGATCTCCATTCATATCCTCCAGCATATATGTTGGCGGATTTGTAGCATTAGCTTTAATAATCTTGAACAATTCACTACCCCAGTTCCTGAGATAGCCTTTCGAGAAAACACTTTTGAATTTACTTATCCGCACGATGTCACCAACTTTATATTTCCGCTTCACAGCTGTTTGCACATCATTGTAGATAGTAGAAAGCAGGAGCTTCTCATTCTTTTTAGTCACATCGCAAGGTCGCATTTTAATTGTTCGATGCTTTGTTTTATTATACGTATCAGTCACGGAGGGTAAAATATCTATCCACTTATAGCTACCTCTCATTATAAATTCCTTATATAATCTACCCTTTAGCGTACGAATAACACGTTCGGCAATAGACGCTTTCATTGTACTATATGTTGAATAATGGTTTATACCATATTTCTTCATGAGATTTTGAAATCGAGTATTATAAAACTCTTTACCATTGTCGGACTGTATATTTTTCGGCTGTCGAGTGTCTTGTAGAATGCCCTCCATAGCATTACATACATCCAGACCGGTTTTCGATTTAAGGGGTTGAGTCCATAAAAATTTCGAGAAACAGTCTATAACCACAAGTATATATCTATACCCGCCATTCTCTCGAGCATGAGGTATAAATTCGGCCAAGTCAATCTGCCAAACATCATCAAACCCTCTAATAATGAAGCGACGTCTGGGAAAGAATCTACGAGCCGGCCTATGCAGCTCATCAACTAAATGACGCTTAATACTATTCATAATTAACAATTATTGTTCAGCGCGTTAATACATCATGTAGGTAGAACAATGCGATGGTAAATGAATTAAAATTATGTTTCGTCTCTATTGTCTTGGGAGCGGTCGGGGTGGTGGTGGTTGTGGGGGTGGGGAATTCCCTCATTTCTTTTCAAGTTTTTTTCTTATAGCTTCTAGTTTAGCATTGAGTTTAGCTTCAATTCTACTCTCAACACTTTTTTTCATTCGATACAGCTTTTGATTAGTTTCAGCTTGTAGAGTATTTGCACTAACTTCAACAATCCCTTTGATTGTATCCAAGTTAACACCTTTATTTAAATTATTTTTCAGTGCAAGTATTTCACCATCCAAATCCCTCTTAATTTTTTCAATCTTTTTACTAACTTAAAATTTGTAGCATGGTTTTTTCTTAAAACATCAAATTTAGCATCAATCTTCTTCTCAACACTAGCTTGCATCTGGTTTAATTTCCCATTAATCGACTGTTGCACATTATTTACACTAACATTAACAATACCCTTAAATATATCCAAATTAACAGTTTTATTTAAATTAGTTTTAAATGCATTCAAGTTCTCATCCAATTCCCTCTTAATTTTATCAATCTTGTCACTAACCCAGGTGGTTGTTGCGAGATTGTTCCTTAAATTGTCTAGTTCATTTTCGATTCTATTCTCAACGGCAGTCTGCACATGATGTATGATATCACTAATATCCTCAGCCACTTTGGAATTTGAGGCGTCTATTTTTATTTGAATATCACTCACCACATTATCAATCCTTAGATCTATTACGCTAAGTATTCTAGATAGGTGATGCTTATTAACAGAATCTTGATCGTGTATAGGATCTGCTACACGACAAATACGTTTACCGCCAATATCAACATCACCTCCCTCTGTTAATGGTAGAGATGGCTTTTGACGTTTAACGCTAGCTTTACCGCTGCTAAGATATCGGCCAAATTTGTCTACACTCATGACGATACTGAGGAAAAGAATGAGAGTATTAAATATTTATTCAATTACGCCGCATTCTTTAAGCTCCTCGATGATCGACTGCATTTCATTATGGGTACTTTCATTGCCAGAATCCCGAGAGGCCTTCAAAAGTTTAAGACGATCCACGAGCTCGTTTATGTCGTCCCAATAGACATATTGATATCTATCATTGGTGTTGGAAACAAGCATGCTGCCTATATGTCCGCCAGACCATGTTTCTGAAGTCGAACTGGAATATTTAGCAAGAAGAGGTTTTATTATTTCACGCCATTTGTGGCCTCTAGTCCCCCTCAAGTGATTTTTGGGTTGGAACAGTTTGCGATGCACATTGGTTTCATGTAAAATATCATAGTAATGTCACAGATAAGTATAACAGATAGCTCGTCCAATACGATTACGAGAAAACAAGCGTGTTGCATAGTTAACGGCGCAAAATTTTATAAATCAGTTAAATTTGGAGTCTTGCGGATACTACGGGGTGCGGGCGGACCTAAATAGGTATAGATATCTGTAGGTTTAAAATAACCAAGTCGTATGTCAGTTGAAATCTACTATTACAACATGAAAACAACTCGGACATCTAGTATCTAAAAGACCAAATATTAATCTTTATATACACGCATTACACAATATATGTTATTCATATAAGCCCATAACATGAATGTGTGAATACATACAAAAAAATGATTCAGACCACAGATGTGAAAATGAATGGCACAATTGAGAGTATTGTGTAAAAAAAATCCTGGAAATAATTTTGTCAATAATTTTTTCTTAGCCAAATCTCCTCTATTATATAAAATGTCTGGGAATTTTAAATAATGTTGGAGGATTTTTAAGTTTACCTTTTTTATTAAAGCAGATACATTATGTTCTTTTATTTGACAATTAGGGAGTTTTTTTAATCGAAAAAAAAGCTGCCGAAATTCATTCGATTTCGTATACCTAGCTGATATGGTTTCATATTTACTTAAGTATGTCATTTATCAATAATAATTTTTAGTTCCGGAGCTCTGGTTTTGTTTTACGTGTTGGCCGTCGTTACGAATGCTATTAATCGCCATCACTTTCTAATAATATTGGTTTATAATTTAACAGTTATTTTGTTTCCAAATAAACAAAAATATTTAACGAAAAAAATAAGAGACAATGAACATCCTTTATTTATCCTACAAAACAGTTTAAAAAATTAGAAACACTTTTGTATTTAGTGATAAAAGGGCGAAGGTTTTGCTAAAGCAATCTAATAATATCGGTACATAAAAAGAGATCCATTGATGAGTATCTCATAAATAGGCCGCGGACACGAGCGAGCCATGACTCATCGCCCAAGGGCGCACTATTGAGATGTTGTATTTTTAAAGAGGTTTTAATTTTATTTATATAATTGGATAACAAGTGGCTGGTGATCTATAAAATACAAAATACGTTATTATTTGTTCATTTTCTCTTCTGTAAGACTTGTTCTCTTTGAATTAAGTACATCCATGTAAAGAGAAAACGTCCATTCTACATCGCAACTGGTTATATGTGCGTACTGGAAATATTCTTTTATTTCAGCATATTTAGCATACACAATTGCCGCAATGTTATTAAATCTGTATTTCTATTAAAAACTGCGTCTAACTTTTGCCGAAGACCACATCCGAAGTCACTTGGAATACTTGTGAAATTATTAATAGCCACATCTAACGTGGTTAATCCATTTTTACTTTCTTATACGTAGTATAAGGAAGTATTGTGATGACCAAAATTTTTGACCTCGAGATTTTTGCAGATGTCCACGTTTTGAAGTCCCCTGATACCAAAAAAGTGGTTTTTAAAAAATGTCTGTGTGTCTGTAACCGCTGTAGATATCTATTCCAAATTTTGTATTTACGTATACAGCATGTGTCAATTTTCATTAGCCATAGATGATTAATCCATACAGTACGTGGCAACATAGTACCCCTTCTTTCCTTTTCAATGCCAGCACGGCCGATGCATGCTCGTAAATACAAGTTAGCGTGGTTAGCAGTAACTATTCGACCACCGGCTTGGGTGTTTGTAATGCGTTCAGAAATAATATGTACGAGTTGCAAGGATTTGTTTTTCTTTTTCCTTTCAGTAAATGCAGAGAATTATTAAGCTGCGTTCACGCAGCATGACACAAACAAAAGCGTAAATCTAATAAAATTAAAAATAAGGTAAATAAAAGAGGACTCTGAAAATAATAATAAACTACTAGATCAGGAGATCGCGGCGGCCATTTGATGTTTCCCGTTCCAGTAATAAGACGGCTTTTATTGCAGACTAGATCACAACCTGTTCGCAGCTAAACATTGAATGTAAAATCTGGTGGTGGAAGGTCGGAGAAAATCGTTGTGATGTCGACTGTTGCCGGGATTGGTGACGGACAGTAGGGGTGCCACGTTGCCACGTATTACTTGTATACGTATAAATCGCACGTAAACATTGAATCCCTATACCTAATGAAAATTGACACATACGGTATAATCTCCCTCTTGAGATCTGATTAGTTTTTCAGTAAAATCGGTAGACCGGAAGTACTAGTTTACTTCAGTGAAAAAATCGAATTTTGCAAATATTTCGTCAATTACTAAGTTTAAACAATTTATAAAGAATTCAAATGTATTCAAAATTAAATTTGAGACAAATTGTCTTAAAAAAGTTTTTTGAAATCCTTACCGGAAGTAGGTCTTTTACTCTTATCGAAAATCAGTTTTTTGCGAATATCTCGCAAGTCATGCTTTCTAGACAGGTACGTTAGGGGTATAAACGTATTTAGAACATAATTTTCAATACGTTTAGTGTAAAAAAAATTTCAAAATTCGGACCGGAAGTAATACGTTTACTTTTATCGAATAGCGATTTTTGCAAATTATGCATTCTATATATATTTGTCAACGGATACATTTGCATTAAATTAATTAAAAAGTATAATTGTGAGACTTGTGAAAGAAGTGTATAATCCCAAAGCACATTAAAATCAAAAAGTCAATTATTTATTCTAAATAAAGAATATGAAAACAGCAAACACTTTTCTATAATTCTAGAAAACCAAATGATCAAATAACAGCCTTTGTGAAAAGGTTATTAAAATCGCTACATAAAATATTCAACAAAAATAAAGATTTAAATCATATTAGGACAAAAATTAAGCAGAGAGTACTGGAAAAGAATGATTTACACATTATTTGTAACAAACACGAACATCAAACGTTCTTTTTAGACATGTTACTAATAACAAAACTTTATAAAGAATGTAAATGCCACAAATATCCGACATCTAAATCTAGATCTGAAAAGTTGAATAGTTTTCGAAATATATAGACCCTATTTATAAAAAATATATGTATTTTTATTACCAAACCCTTCCATATTTACTATAAATAAAAATTTTGTTTTATTTTATTAATGCTTTCATTTTTTCCCTATATTTTGTTTAACAAACGTACTCAAAAATATATTCATTAAAAATCAATTGTTCTCAGTTCACTGACTTATTTTACAATCTTAAAATCTCAAACAACAAAGAAACTGTTGTAGTCTCTGGTTATGCACCATAAATATAATTCTTTTATAGTCACTACGTCTCCATACATATTATGCGGTAGGATATGCGTAATTGTGTGCGTATTATATACAACACATACCCTACATATACATATATATATATATATATATTATATATGTTGGCATGTGGGAATACATATATGTATAGCAATCTAATAATACAATTTTATAATCTAAAAATATATTTTTTAAAGTGGTTTTTTGTTGTCTTCAATAATTACAATAAAAGTCAAAAAAGCACATAATTAATTATAGGATATAATAAAAAGAAAAAAAATTAAATGTAAAATTTAAAATGTTAAAAATAAAACGATATCTATATTTTATTAGTACAACATACATAGATTTGTTTACATTGCAGCGCCAAAACCTTCCTGCTATTTAGCGGATGGATTCCATAGTAATAAAATTCCAGCTCCATTTCGAGCGAAATGCCGCTTCCAATTGTCCCATAAGGATGAGCTATCTGTATACTTATCTGTGGTAATGTGATAAATCCTCCTCATTATATCTACTTGGTCTAGTTTTAAATATTAATTCATAAAGACCATGAGAACCCGTAAACAGCTTATTATTGATTATTATGTCTTTACCATCTAGATATAATGTATGCCCACCCAATTTCAATCTATTTGTTTCGGGTTCGAATGTAACACCATAAGTTGTATCATATACATTGCTTGTGTCTTGAAAAAGACCTCGCACAAACTCTCTCGGTAAAGGATTAAGATCTCCATAAAACGTGTTATGTGAATGCCGATCCTCTTCCACCAATGGATTAGACTGCTCATCGAATGGATTAATCGAAGAGCTCTTTTCTATCTCTTGTTTTTTTATCAGCTTTCCTCTATTTTTCAAAGTGTTTGTAATATTCATTATGGGCTCCTTAATTGTTTGTGTTTCCTGTTTTATTGTTGTGCTCAAACCTTCTAGGTTCTCAGTAATGGGCTTAAACATTTTTCGTATTAAATAATCTTCATCGGAACGATTAAGCTTCAATTGCATATACTTATTCCTAATAACTTTACTTGCCTTAATAATATCACGCTTCAATTTCTCATAATCCATTTTTCTACTATTAACTGCCTGCCTGCGCATGATTATTTGCAGACAGATATATATTAACTGAATAAAATGAATAATTCACCAGCATATATAGCGAACAAATCCCTTCCTATAACGACCATTATGCAAATCACTATCCTTGTCTATCACCAGGAATCCGTATTTATCTTTCCAACACTCACCACAAACCGATTTAAACCGCTCAAATGACATGTCAACTCCAACATGATCGTTGTAAATATGTTGTAGATTTGTATTATCCTGCTTAAATAATACCAAAAAATTAGCATTATCCCTAACTAGCTGTTTCGGAATACTAGTATAAGTTTGACATAAATAAAAGCTATCAACACACTTATGTCTACCCATACAAAAATATTTTCTAATATTGTTTTGCTTATCGCACGCCACATCGTCAAAAATGAATATCGAATTTCTCTCAGCCTCCATGGGGTCTATTATATCATCATTCTCCTTACAAGGAAAATATTTCACGTCTTTAACATTATTTAAAACATTCTCCAACAGCTTATATTTAGCTTGATATAAAGACTTGGAATAAATGTATACGTTTTCGAACTTGAGACCATTTTCATTGAATAATAACAATAGCATGCGATTTGTTTTCTCAGAGTTTGATGCACCGCAAAGTAGCGCTCTAATGGAGTTCGGTAGTAGGCTGCTATGTTTCCGAAATTTACCCTTTTCATCAACGTCCAAATCCAAGTTGATTATTTCAAGTGCATCCTTCTGCTTCACAAGTCTCATGGTGAATGAATTATATATAAATTGTTGGGTGTTTATAAAGCTAATTCATTTCGATGCTAACTTTTAAAGAGGGCGGAGGTGTCGTGAACTCGATAATCAACAAGTTGCCTATAGAGCTTCACCTGCCAGGTGGGTACATGTATTGTGGTCCTGGTACAAAGCTCCAGAAACGTTTAGCACGAGGTGATCCCGGCATTAATCCATTGGATGCGGCTTGTCGGGAACACGATATCGCATATTCACAACATAAAGATTTAAAAGATAGACACGAGGCAGATTTGATATTGCAAGAAAAAGCTTGGAATCGTGTAAAGTCAGCAGACGCAAGTGTTGGTAAAAAGACAGCAGCCTGGTTGGTGACTAACGCAATGAAGGCCAAAAGAAAATTTGGTATGGGCTTAAAGAAAAAAACTTTTAAAAAAATAGTGTGCACCAATGTTAAGAAGGCTCTTAAGCGATTCGGGGGTGATATTAAACAGGGTGCTAAATCATCATTGGCAGCAGCTAAGGTTGCAATCAAAGAGGCTGGAGGTCGAAAACATATTAAAACCCCCAGAATAATCCCCATACCGAAAGTTGGGGGCGTAATGCCACTCATACCAATATACGCCGGGCTAAGCGCTCTCGGCTCACTGGCAGGCGGTGTAAGTGGTATAACACAAGCAGTACTCAAAGCGAAAGCGGCTCGAAGTCAATTACGGGAAGCTGAAAGGCATAATAAAACTATGGAAGCTATCGCATTAAAAGGTAAAGGATTATATCTGAAGCCATATAAGCGAGGTTTAGGTTTATATCTAAAACCATCAAAAACCTAATAAGTCGACTGCCTCAAAGAGCATTAACCGATCATGATATTTTGAAATATGCGAAATATATTCACCATTTTAGAGGTGTATTTATGAGGGATACTCTACCAAAATCACCCAACAAAAATGAAAGCGCAGTCGTTAATTTGGATAGCATTAAAGGATCGGGAACACATTGGGTCTGTTATAAGAAGAGAGGTTCTAATATATACTATTATGATTCGTTTGGCAATTTAAAGCCTCCACCGGAATTGATAGAATATTTTAATAGAAAGGGTCTTAATAAAATAATGTATAATCATAAGCGATACCAAAATTTCAATACATTCAATTGTGGTCACTTATGTTTAGAATTCCTACTAAATAATATATAATCGTATGTCCATATATTAATATATTAGTCATGTCGTACACTTTCACCCTGAAGGGCACAAAATCAGTGCTTTCTGTTGATTATTATCCGCCTATTGAATTGAATCCCCACTATGAATATGTTCTGGGTCTAATAGGATTTAATAGCTACAATTCGATTCCCAACATTGTAGAGGGCTGTAACAAATTTTATTATGATAATGACAAAGTTATTACAATTCCGACAGGATCTTATGAGATAAGTGATAACGCCGATTTCTTGATGAATGCGATGCCTAGAGGTGCAATATCCCTCAAACCAAACAACAATACAATAAAGTGTGAAATTAAAAGCAAATATGAAATAAATTTTGGACCTAGAGACTCTATAGGAAGCATATTAGGCTTTAGTGGGAAGCTATTACCAGCCGATCAAAAACATGAATCGGATTTACCTGTTAATATTATAAAAGTGTCGACAATAAGAATTGAGTGCAATATCACAACATCAGCCTACAACGATAGTCGTTTATCCCACACGCTCTACGAATTTTCTCCACAA
Source organism: Amphimallon solstitiale (assembly GCA_963170755.1). Classification (NCBI taxonomy): domain Eukaryota; kingdom Metazoa; phylum Arthropoda; class Insecta; order Coleoptera; family Scarabaeidae; genus Amphimallon; species Amphimallon solstitiale. Next base: position 47,980,820 of record OY720677.1, on the reverse strand, counting down.
GTTGAAGCTGGGTTTTCGATTAATATAGCGCCCGAGCATATAATATATCTACCAATTAATTCTAAGCGTATCGATAATATCACATTAACACTGCTCGATCAAGATGGTGATGCCGTAAACTTTAGAGGCGAGCAAATCATTGTTAGATTAGAATTAAAAAGAGTTTCATAATGGGCCTTTCATTTCGTAAACGTTATATAACTTCCTCACCCCCACAACGGAAGATCACTTCAACATCTAAACTCAAGCAGTTAACATCGGCCAATATAATATTTTTACAATCGTTAGGCTTTCGAGTAAAAAATGGAGGAAAAGCTATCCATATTTGAAGGTGTGCATTTTGACGAAGTTATAACGGAAGAAGAGTATCACACATATTATCCGAGAACACACAATTTCAACTTAAATGATGAAGTTCGCATAAGCATTCAAAATCAAGATATATACACACTACCTTCCGAGAGTTATATATTGCTATGGGGGGGGGAAGTACCCTTACAAAGCCCCAAGTTGCGGTGCCAATATGCTATAGTGGGGTTGATGCGTTATAAACCCTTTAGCATTTAAAGTTCTTAAAGAGCAATGAGACTAATTAGAATAAAATTTAAATAAAAAGAAACTATCAAAATTCACGAGAGAAATAATATCTAAGTTAAGTTTTACAAATATTAACTGGTAAGCAAGTGAAAGTCTAAATTTAATAACTCAAATAAATGTACCTAACACTGTTGTATTAAATTTAAAATGTCCTAAATTTCGCGCTTGAAACTCTCCTTCCTATCTCCTATGATTTACGCCAATACTCTAATTTTAACGAAAAAAGAGAGGGGGTTTGTTTCCGGCATTTAGTAAATTATACTCGAATACAGTTAAACTCGTGAACGGTTTATTAGTTTCCTATCTCGAGGGTCGTTAGGGGCGTTCCTGTCTTATCTAAACAACGCTACAAGAGTTACTCACATTACCTGTACGCTTACTTATAATCCTGGGCAGCTGTCTGCAAATCCTCGAGGTTGATGAAACACCTGTTGGCAAAATAAAATGCGCTTCCTCGTCGTGCATAACAAGGACGAATAGCCACGAGATTGATGGTGGGTGTTACGTAACAAAATAACCAAAATAAACACAGGTATGCAAAACAAATCTCTATATTTTAAACAAACAGGCTACAAATCTTGTAATTATTATTTTTAGTAGTTGGAGTGTCTTTATTGGGAGAGAAACAAACATTTATATGAAAATAAACAAATAACGAGAATAAGGGTACACAGTTCCACTATAAGTTGCAACAAATATCCACCTAATTATTGTACAGCGGTTGAGTGCTAACATATGAAATGTATGTGGACAGAAAAGGCGTCCCAAACTTATTCAATTAAATAATCTAAACTGATTGTACTTGGAGAACCAACCTTTTACGGTACGTAAGTTACTGTTAATATTTTGAATGTTATTTAGCCTTATTTAGTTGTTTGAATACCTAGTTAGGTTAGGTTTACCTACATGAAACGTGACTGACGTTGTGATTTAAAAATGCCTTAAATATTATGTGAATGTGGACATCAAATTATTTACTTCTTGATAAATTGAATCTTGTGACTTTTAACTATCAAACTGACTTTGAAAGAATTGATTTTTGACTTTAATCTCAATAAAAAACTACAATTATTTACATTAGTTCTATATGACTACTGTGACTTTGACGTTACACCTCTTTGGATGTCTTGAATACTTGTAAAACTTTCACAATACCTTCAGTTTAACATATAAAAATGTTTACTAGCTTTGCGCCTGGGTCTGTACTATGAACTGGAACGGGACTTGGAGCTGATTGTTCTTCGGATATTCTGGGACTCCGCCGGTATGAATTTCGGTAGCGGCCCTTGGAATTTAACAGCAAGCGGGATCTTCGGCTCGGGGATGTTCCTTGTACTGGCCTTTGTTCGTACTCTTCCGAAACAGTAAGTGTATTTTTCTTCCCCTTTATTGTGATTTGATTGTAGTGTTCGCCTCGATTTATTGGAGGTTAGAATCTTTGTTTATATTCTCTTCTCTTTTCAGCTTCGGTGGCGCCTATCTTCGCTCGTTCGTATTGGTAATACAGAACTATTGCTGTCTTTATTTTCAATGGTGTCAACCTTGTCGATGACCCACTGACCTACTAACTGTCTAACAACGTACTCGTCGGGTTATGAATCAATCAATGACAAAAAATGAATGACCTCGTCTGGAGTATGTATACCTTATATATAGGTCAGTGATGGCGATTGTTTAAAGCCTCGGACCCAAAGTGTTTATGGATTAAATTTTGATGTATTATGATAAAATTCGATTAGTTTTTTATACTAAAGGATGTTATTCTGTAGTTTTTACATTTATAAAAATTTAATAATGTATTTTCAGTACGTGAAATTCTCTGAATATTGCTTTTAGGAATTTTAATCAGAATGGCATTTTTAGCGTCGCTTTTTGATACATTTGTACAGTCATGTCAAAAAAATATTTAAATGTTATAATTTTTGGATTTTATCCAAAAATAAGGATATTTGGACTTTATGTGGAGCTGGTTTACATAATAACTTAATTACTAAATACATTCACATTTATTTCTGTTTTTTATTTGATTAAAATCTGTGCATTTAAGAATACATTGCTTAATGCGTATTTTAAATTTTAATTCAAAGTCAGTTTCCTTTTATAATTTAATATTAATTTATCTTGCTCAATTGGTTATCGATAATTTTATCAAATCATTCACATATAACAGTGCCAAGGGTTAATTTTAAATATCCCTTTTTGGTATAATTGTAGCAACACTTATTCAGTTTCTTACATGTCAAATTAAATATTGATTTTATTAGTGAATTCTTGCTAATGGCTTTAGTTTGGTAGGGCACTTAATTATGTATGTCCTTCGTGTCAGTAATTGGCCTAACATGTTTATAATTAAGGTGTATTACTAAACTTTACAAATTGAGTTTGACGTTTGTTCATGATGGCTACTTGGTCTAAATTTGAAATGATGCTTTCGATAATTATGCAATAGTAAGGACGCAATTCATGACAATTCTTAATCATAACTGTGCAGTGATATGTGCAGTTTGAGTATTTAATTTCATATACCAGGCAATCACTAAATTTAGTCACGAAATTCTATCTTTAATATGACCTGTGATCTAGGTCTCTTAGTGATGCTTCAAATGCTGTTTGTACTTAAATTAAAGCCCTATTGATATTCATGCCCTAATTCAAATCTGTTCTACATATAGAAAAGGCTGTAATTAATTTGTGTTTTCACATTAAAATTGGTTTCCTCACAGAGTTAAATTGCAATTGACTTGATAATGGGCGTTCGAAAGATGAACGTCCCTGCTTTACATTAAATGATGCTATTGAACATTTCTAGGTCACTAATTCTATTTGTGCTTTTAATATCATGAGATATGCATTCAACGAGCTTTGGAGTGTCACTCCTAGTATGTACAAATTATGATTATGTTTTGATTTAGTCCTAATTTGCATTTTTATATCGGCCATATTTGTATGTTCTAAATGCATGTGTTGTTTGTGCTAGACATGATGCTTTGTCAACACTCAATGTGTAATGATAATGAAAGATTGAAAATAATATATGTCATATATGTATAAGATTGTATAGTGCGTTTCTGTGTATTTAAATATGTTCTCGCTAATATAGTTAGGTTTTTTATGCTAATTTCTTTAATCTTAACTTTTCAAATAAACTACATGACCAAGATATAATTGTTTGCTAAATTGCTTAAGTGGGATGGATTCTGTGTGCATTGTTGTTTCTCTCCTTTGTATAAGTAAAGCAATGGCAACTCCAACATTTCAACAAGTACCAGGGTTCGTCCCTAATAACAAACTTAAATAATTATTGAGTGGTATTGAGGAGGCTCAAGACCACCTCAATATACATAGAGGGGAAATTTAAGCCTGATGCTAATGGTACGGGTCTACCTGAATTAACAAACAATGCATACGCTTTTTTGTTTGATCAGATTCGATATGAGCTTAATGGTGTAGAAATCGATCGCGCAATGAAACCAGGAATCAGTTCTACGATGAAAGCATTAGTTTCATATAATGAAGATGAAAGTCGAATGTTGTCGATTGCCGGGTGGGGACCATTCGCACAGCAGCAAGCAACACTCTCCAATAACAAGTTCAACGCATGCCTTCCATTGAGCATGCTTTTAGGCTTCTGTTCCGATTACAGGAGGGTTATTATTAACGTCAGTCAAGAATTAGTCCTAATTAGAAGTAAAACAGATGAAAACTACTATCAAAACAAGACCGCTGGTGGTACAAAAAAAGGCCTCAATCGAGATTGAAAAGATTGAATGGCGGGTGCCGCATGTAAGCGTAAATGATCAGACACGCTTAAAGTTCTTAAACACCCTTAAAACCAATAAACCGATATATCTAACATTTCGTAAATGGGAATTATATGAACTTCCAGCTTTGCGTGCAACGAAAACTGACATTTGGCCTGTTAAAACTAGCACTAATCTAGAGAAACCCAGATATGCTATTATAGCGTTTCAACGCAACAGAAAAAATAATTTTCAGCAAGATGCATCAGGCTTTGATCACGCTTCAATCACAAATATTAAATTGCATTTAAATTCAGAATATTACCCATATAGCGATATGCATATAGATATGAGTAAAAAACTATATGCCCAAGCATATCTAATGTACACAAAATTTCAATCGAGCTATTATGGAAACACTCGCGGACCTCTCATGAGCTATGAGAAGTTCCACGATTCAGCACTTTACGTAATAGACTGTTCGAAGCAGAATGAGAGCTTAAAATCATCCACCGTCGATGTTAAGCTTGAGATGCAGTGCCAGGAGACGTTTAGCGAGGACACCTCTTGTTTATTATTAATTTTACAAGATTGTGTCGTTGAATATAGTGCACTGACAGGCACTGTTAAGAAAATTATATAACATTCAGTCAATCGCGAGACCTCATGGCTAAAAGAGGTGCAATTAACACTCGAGATCAACTTCAATCATTCCTTATTATAGACCAGGGATGGCGAACCAATGGCACGCGTGCCATTGATGGCACGTGACAAAATATTTTGGGCACGCCACCTATCGACAAAGTAACAAAGTTTACTGCGAAATTTAACGAACGACGGGAGTGAGCCTACGCTACGGAGGCGCGCTGCGCGGGCGGGAAGCGCGCTTGTTCTTGTTTGTGGTTTGTGTCCAGATTTGTGTCTTGTCTTCTTAGTTCTTAGTTACGTCGTTGACTGCAATTGCTGATGACGCATAGTTTGTTTACGCATAGCATCATAGTCAATTTCGTTGACACAAGTGCATTTGTGTTATATTTACTAGTGTTATTTAACATGGCTAGTTCAGCAAAAAAACAAAAAGTGCAAGATAGACAATTTCAAACTTGGTGGACTGAGAAATATGGCATGATTAGTAAAGGCGACAAAGCGGTGTGTGTTTTATGTTCTGGAACAGTGGTATGTAGAACATCGTCTGTAAAACGGCATTTTCAAACAAATCACAAATCCGTTTGTCAAAAAAGCGAACCAGAGCAAAAGGAATTAATTGCAAGTGCAATGAAAGACAGAAATAAACAGTCGACGTCTATGATTAAATATGTTGGTAAAAATTGTCATATGAGCGCCGCAAGTTTCTCGGCTGCAAATGTTATTGCTCGGCATAGTAAACCTTTTCAAGAGGGAGAGTTTTTGAAGGAAGCTTGGTTAGCATGCGCGTCCTCACTTTTTGATGATTTCGATAATAAAGATAAGATAATTCAGCGCATCAAAGATACTCCTTTATCTAGAAACACAATAAAAGAAAGAATCTTAAAACTGGCCGGAAATGTAACAGATCAACAAAAAAGTGACATTAACTCTGCTCCTTTTATATCTCTATGTCTTGACGAAAGTACTGACGTCACTAAATCTGCACGTTTAGCTGTTTTTGCTCGATATTGCGTAGTAAACGTCATTAAGGAAGAATTAATTGCGATAACATCGTTGCCAACAACTACAAAGGGCACAGATATTTGTACGGCTGTTAAAAAATCGCTTGCTGAGAAAGAAATTGATTTGAAAAAAATTGTTTCGGTAACGACTGATGGTGCTCCAAGTATGGTGGGCAAAACAAATGGTTTCATTAGTTTATTTCAAACAGACATAGGACATTCGATTCTTGAATTTCACTGCATCATTCACCAACAAGCCTTGTGTGCTAAGAGTGGCTTAACATCTCTTGAAAATGTAATGGCGATAGTCACAAAAATAGTCAACCTCATATCGTCGCAGGCTTTAAACAAGCGAAAGTTTGATGCTTTGTTGGATGAAGTCAGCTCGGTGTATAATGGCTTACTGATGTATAATAATGTTCGCTGGTTAAGCCGCGGAAACGTACTTCAAAGATTTGTTGACTGCTTGGAAGAAATCAGACTGTTTCTGCAAAATGAAGGCAAAATTGAACAATACCCACAGTTGTTGGATGTTATGTGGCTTTCAAAATTGATGTTTTTTACAGACATATGCCAGCATTTCAATGAACTGAACGTAAAGCTTCAAGGCACAAATAAAACAATTGTCGTCATGATAGATCTCATTCGCGCTTTTGACGCTAAACTGCATGTTTTCAGGAATGATATCATTACAAAAAACTACAAGTATTTCCCAAACTTGAAAAAAATTTTCAAAGATTTAGATGCGCATGAGAAACCAGACGAAGAAAAAGCTACTGAAGAATTTATTTCCGTAATCGATTCTTCAATCCAGGAATTTTCAGCGAGGTTTTCTCACGTCAAAGAATTATCGGGAACACTTAAGTTTATTATGTACCCTGATGTGACTTCATTTAATAAACTGAACTTGTCCCAATTCTATTGGTTGGAAATTGAAGAATTTGAAATGCAGCTGATTGATTTCCAGTCTAGCTCAATATGGATTCAAAAATTTATTGAAGCAAGGAAAGAGTTGGAATTAATTGAAACAGAAAGATTGACAAGCAATATAAGCAAAAATGCTAGTAACAAAATTATGGAAACATGGAATTCGATTCCAGACACATTTAACTGTTTGAAGAAACTGGCTCATGCTATTATTTTAACTATATTTTCATCTACCTATGCCTGCGAGTCATTATTTTCAGAGATGAATAACATTAAAGACTCGCCTAGAAACCGTTTGGCAGATGACTCCAGTTCAGCATGCATTCTGCTAAAAGTAACATCTTACAATCCTAATATAAGTTATTTGTCATCTAATCTGCAACAACAGAAGTCACACTAATGTAATGTAATTTTAATTTGAATTATACCTAGGTATAACTGAAACATTATTATTACTATAATATAGTGCAAAATGTATTTTTTGGTAATAAATGAAGAGTTTAGAGTTGATATTGTTTAGTTCTGTTATTTTCCCCATAATTACTAAGCAAAATTATTTGATGGCACGTCTATGGCCTCATTAAACATTTCTTTTAAAAAAATGGCACGTTGATCCTTAAAGGTTCGCCATCCCTATTATAGACATACAAGGTTATGCGATTCAACATTTCGATCCAAAAGAGATGAGCATAAGTGACGGAGAAAGGAGCATCCATTTTTTATTTAAACCTAGCATCGAATTCCATCTATTATCGAAGAAAGACCAGAGGACCGTTCGATGGCTTGAAAATAATTATTTAAATATAGAATACTCTACTGGTTATGTATATTTTAAGGACATTATTAACTTGTTAAAAAATATCTGTAACTCATATAATAGAGTGTATGTTAAAGGACATCAAAAAAAGGAGCTACTTAAGCAATATGTTGATATTGACATAATTAACTTGGAATATTTTAATGATGTACCAAAGCTTATTAAAAATGTCAATCATTGTTTTTATCATAATAATAAAACTAATGAAGAATGTATATGCACGCAAAATAATATTATAACTCTATGCCATTATCTAAAAAATAAAGAATTATTTTAACCTTATTTTTTATTTCAATCCACCTATACATATTAATACTAATATTATAGCAAAATAGTATACGTATGAACATGTCTATACATGTAAAAAAGGACCGCCCAGACAGCATCCATCCGATGCAGGTATGCAAGCGAGAGATTTTTTATACAATTCCATTAATTAACCATCACCTGCCCTAAAAAGGGCCACCCAGACAGCATCCATCCGATGCAGGTATGCAACGCTAAAAATTTAAGTACATTCCTTAGACCGCACACAGCCCGACCGTGGGATCGGCATGTAGCCACTCTTAATTGCCTCCGTTCACACGCATATATGTATGCGTGTGGGAAAAAGGGGTCGTCGCAGCTGTACATGGACCACACAGTCACCCATGAGAACGGAATGAGGCCGCTGCTAATTGCCTCCGTTCACACGCATATATGTATGCGTTATGTATGCGTGTGGTAAAAAGGGTTTTCTCTTTATACATCACTCCATTAGCGTGAGAATCTAACGCAGATGGGTGTATACGTCACGGATGAGTATCTATATATACGTAGATCGGCATCTTTAATTTTATTATAATCAGTGTCTTCGAAGAGTTAAGGTCGTTTTTTAGTGCTTGTTTGTGTTTTACTACAAGGTATTTAGAAAGCCTAATTTATATAATATTAACTCGCAATATTTTTCATTAGTTTTAAAATTGTATAGGACTTTTTAAAAATTGTTTTGCCAATTATAAGGCTATTTTTAAATAATTTAATGGTGTATATTTTATTAATATTTTATTGAATATTATTTTTATATACAATTAATCCAGGACGCTTCAAAGTATTTTATATGCATTTAGTGCTTTCTTTAAATAGTTTTTTTTAATGTTTAGGTGCGTAAATTTATATAATTAAGTTGATTATTTTATACAGTTCTTTAAAAAGATTTTTTCAATAATTTAAATAAATTCTGAATAATACAAGTATTTTTAGTTAAATATACGCAGATCATAGTTTTCATTAGTTTTTCTACCACTCTAAAATTTTATAGGACTTTTTAAAAATTGTTTTTTCTCAATTATAAGGCTATTTTTAATAATTTAATGGTGCAAATTTTATTGAATATGTTATTGAATATTATTTTTATATACAAATAATCCAGGGGCTTCAAAGTATTTTATATGTATTTAGTAGCTTCTTTATATTGTTTTTTTTTTCTTTTTTTAATTTTTAGGTGTGTAAATTTATATTATTAAATTGATTATTTTATAAGGTTTTAAAGGGTTTTATCAATAAATTTTCAATAATACAAGTATTTTTAGCTAAATATACGCGGATCATAGTTTTCATTAGTTTTTCTACCACTCTAAAATTTTATAGGACTTTTTAAAAATTGTTTTTCTCAATTATAAGGCTATTTTTAATAATTTAATGGTGCAAATTTTATTGAATATTTTATTGAATATTATTTTTTATATACAAATAATGCAGGGTGCTTCAAAGTATTTTATATGCATTTAGTAGCTTCTTTATATTGTTTTTTTTTCTTTTTTTAATTTTTAGGTGCGTAAATTTATATTATTAAGTTGATTATTTTATACAGTTCTTTAAAGAGATTTTCATAAATAATTTAAATAAATTCTGAATAATACGGGTATTTTTAGTTAAATATACGCGGATCAGTCAAATAAATTAGCAATTTAGATATATTAAAAATTAGGTTTCAATAGCTTTTTATTCTTTTTAAATTTATTATATTAATTATTTTTAATTCGCTTTTTCATAGAATGAATTGCATCATATGTGGCAAGTCCTTCACCCGGCGCGACAACATGAAGCGGCATGTGAATACCCTCCACCGCAATTTTGTTTGCGGTATTTGTGGGGAGGGTGTGGATACATGTGAGCATGTTGCGGGACCGCCTAAGAAGAGGGTTAAAGTAGATGTTACACCATCCACAAGTTCTAATAGACCTGTGGATACTGCGCCATCTACCAGTCGAGATGCGCCTCAGAGAAGCTGTTGTGGGTTGACGTTCCCTAATAATTCTCTATATAGGGGGCATCTTCGCACACAGCAGCATTTGAATAACAATACATTTATGCTGCCGGATGGAGTGTTCAAAATTAATTCCTCATTTAAAAGCCGGGTCGCGAGTTACAAAATTTTTAACGAACTTGAGAATTAAAGTGTGCAGCCTGATTAACGATGTTCTAGCCAAGGTTGTATCGGGTATTAAGGTGCAGTTAGAGCTATTTGCTCATTATGCTAAAACCGTAGCTGATGAGGAAATAGTCGACTTAAAGTCCTTCAATACTCGGTACGTCATTGTCACCGGGTCTTCAGACTTAGAGGATGTTTTTGATCAGGCTGCTGCCATCATAAAATCGAAAGCTGAAGAGTTTTCGGATAGGGGGAGCAATTGGACACTTAAGATGGTCTCGCATTTAGAGGTTAATATCAACAGCTACCAACCTCTTGGGGGATCATCTTATTTGGAGCTACCACCCTCTATCCGAAACAAGAAAGCATGCATCAATATTAAGAACTCGGACGATGCGTGCTTGTGTTGGTCGCTTGTAGCAGCACTCCACCCGGCAAACATGGCTGTACATAGAGTTAGTAGTTACCCTCATTACTCCAGCGTCCTAAGTTTAGAGGGTATTCAATTCCCGGTTAAAATTAAAGATATTTCAAAAATTGAGAATATGAACAATTTAAGTATTAACGTTTACGGTTTGGCTATTAATGATGAAACAAAAAATCATGAGGTGGTGGGGCCAATTCATTTCACTAAAAACAGAAAAGATATCCACATCAATGTACTCTTAATTGATGATGGAAACAAAGCACATTATGTTTTAATTAAAAATCTGTCCAGGCTAGTCTCATCTCAAATCAATAACCATGGTCATGAAGCTCACATCTGTGATGGGTGTTTAATTAATTTCAGCACCATCGAAAAATTAAACGCCCATCAACAACACGATTGCAACCATGTGTATACGGTACTACCCTCAACCGACGCGCGTAAAACAAAATTTGGTGATATGCTACCCGAAAATATTTTACGTTTCGATAGTCATCATAAGAAAATGTCCGTTCCGTTCGTCGTTTATGCGGATTTTGAAAGTATTCTCCAACCGATTCACACATGCAGCCGTGATCCAGCTAGTTCGCATACGAATAAAACATTCAAACACGTTCCCTATAGTTTTGCATATCAAATTGTTGTTCGTTTGATGCAAAGTTGAATAAATTTGTCACGTATGCCGGTTTAGATTGCTCAACGGTGTTTGTCCAAAAATTGATAGAAGATGTTAAGCTAATCTATGAAAACTATTTAAAGACTATCGTGCCGATGAAAACTTTAAATAATAGCCAGCGAAAATTATATAATGAGGCCGTGATTTGCCACATTTGTGAGCTGTCTCTCAAAGGAGATAGAGTGAGAGATCACTGCCACATTACGGGAGCGTTTCGAGGGGCCGCTCATTCTAATTGTAATCTAAACTTCAAAATTCCGAAATTTGTCCCTATCTATTTTCACAATTTGAGCGGGTATGATAGCCATCTATTTTTAAGAGATTTGGCACAACAAAATTTAGATATTGACGTAATTCCTATTAATAAAGAGCGATATATCAGTTTCAGCGCGAAAGTTTTGGTCGGTGACTACACAGATAAAAAATCGGGCGAGAAAAAAAATTTTTATACGGTTTTTAGATAGTTTTCGATTCATGGCGTCTTCTATCGATAAGCTTGCACAAAATTTGAGCCCGCAAGACTTTGTCAATGTTAGGCGGGCGTTTCCACTAGATTCACATTTCCATTTAATTAGAAAGAAGGGTGTATTCCCCTATCAATACATAGATACCTTTGGGCGATTGAGCGAATCGACCTTACCGACAAAACGCGATTTTTTTAATTCATTAACGAATGTTGATATTTCGGATGTTGAATATCAATATGCGCAAACTGTATGGAATACGTTTGGATGTCAAAATTTATTAGAGTACTCAAACTTATATTTAAAATCAGACGTTTTACTTTTGGCAGATATTTTTGAAAATTTCAGGAAGATTTGTCGGGATACATACAGTCTGGATCCGGCTCAATATTACACCAGCCCGGGCTTGTCTTGGGATGCTATGTTGAAGCACACCAAAATTGAGCTGGAGCTACTCATAGACATCGACATGCATCATTTTGTTAAGCAGAGTATCAGGGGTGGGTTGTGTCAGATATCATTGCGGCACGCTACAGCAAATAATAAATATATGCCTAATTATGATGCGAGTGCTCCTAGCTCGTATTTAGCTTATTGGGACGCGAACAATTTGTACGGGTGGGCAATGTCGCAGTATCTACCATTCGGGGGGTTCAGTTGGGCTAGTCAGGATGAAATTGACAATCTAAATATATCTGGGGTCGCTGATGATTCGCCGATTGGCTATTTTTTGGAGGTAGATGTCACGTATCCTGTAACTTTGCACGATGAGCATAACGACCTATCTTTTCTGCCCGAAAACATGGTGCCTCCCACATCTAAATTTCAGTATAAAAAGTTGATCGCGAATTTACAGAACAAAGAAAAATATGTCATACACTATCAAACGTTAAAGCAAGCATTACATTTCGGCCTTAAAATCACCAAAATTCACCGCGTTTTAAAATTCAACCAGTCAAACTGGCTTCAAACTTATATCGACCTAAACACCAAGCCTACGTCAGCATGCTAGGAACGATTTTGAAAAGGACTTCTACAAGCTTATGAACAACTCCGTATATGGTAAAACCATGGAGAATGTTGACAAGCGAGTAGAAGTCAAATTGGTCACACGTTGGGAGGACCATGGCAAAAGTCGCGGGGCTGGTAGTTTAATCGCGAAACCGAATTTTAAAAGTGTTAGTATTTTTTCCGAAAACTTTGTGGCTGTCCAGATGGGGAAGCTGAAAGTCGTATATAATAAACCTATTTATATCGGCTTCTCCGTCTTGGAGCTATCAAAGCACCTGATGTATGACTTTTTCCACAATTTTTTGAGACGCGTGTATGCTGAAAAGGTCCGTCTGTGTTATATGGATACGGACAGTTTTATCTTAAAAGTAGAGACAGATGATATATACAGCGACATGAAAAAAAATATATCAAAATTCGATACATCGAACTTTTCGGCCAATAATGTCTACAACATAGCACCTCAAAACAAGGCTGTTTTAGGTTTATTTAAAGACGAAAATGCGGGTAATATAATGAGTGAATTTGTCGGATTGCGCGCAAAAATGTATGCCTTAGAGGTTGAGGGTAGGGAGATTAAAAAGGCTAAGGGTGTTAAAAAGAACGTTGTCCGGGATGAGATTAGTCTGGCAGATTACAAACACTGTTTATTAAATAATGATATTTTATTAAGAGAGCAAAATCTTTTTCAAATTAAACTACATGAGATTTATACCGTCAAGCAAAATAAATTGAGCCTATCACCTCACGATGATAAACGCAGGGTTAATGAGGATGGCGTTCATACTCTCGCCTGGGGGCATTATAAAATCGACTCACCAGCTGCTTAGATGGTCGCTGCACATGCCTCGGGTGCAGCTGCTCTACCGCCTCAAATTGGGTAAGTACCCCCACCCTTTTTTGTGTAAGTACCCCCACCCTTTTTGTTTGCTTCTCACTGTAATTTTCTCCCACTAAATCAGTATTAGTTTGTTTGCATTCGAGTTCACACATATTCTTTAACCTCTAAGATTAAAATGGAAGGTAGTAAGAATACAAAATTATTATGTACATAAACTTATATCTATATATTTTTTAATTCTTTTCAGAAACTTATAATGAATTTATTGGCGATTCGCTTAAAATGATTGATGATCATATCGTTAAGGAAAAACAACTGATTGGGCAGTCATCATACTTCCTCAACAAATGCGGTTCGAAATGGGTGAATATCGGCCTTAGTCCAGCGGCTGGATTCGTGTCCATCATCCAGATTCGATCGCCTGCAAGCTGTGTATTCTTCACATTGGACGAGTGGGAAGAATTTTGCAGGACGGAGGGTTGCAGTCCGAATCATCAATTTCGAACGTCAACATTTAGAGATACTAGCGTAATTGTATTAAGCAGTCGCAATCAGCAGCTGGTATTGTCCTCCGATACCTATAGCAATTTGTTTAATTTGCGACTGCTCATTAAGAGTAAATTAGAATTTTTAGTAAATAGTAATTTCATAACATTTTATAAAATGATCTTAACCGCCTGCATGGCATTAACTGGAGATTTATATACGAATGTATCAAAATTACTTGTTGATCATTGTAATTCATTTAACGCTTTCCTTATGATGGAAGTGCTACATATTAGTTATAATTCGCTTTACTATGACTTTGAGGTCATGAAGCTTGGTGATATTGTTATTTTAAAATAATATTGTTAATTTATAAATAATAATAATAAATAAATTGTTTTTCTTAAAAAATATATTGTTTGTTTTATTTTATTTTATAAGTAAGATATACATTTCAAGCATGCGGCTGTCACAGAAGCAGACAGCCGTTGCGGTTTCCGCTGGAAACATGTTTAGACCTGTTTGAAGTACATTGAGAAGCGCGATAGCAAGCCTGGTAATTTATTCAGGAATTCTCTAGAAGCAAAGACCATCTTGATGGTCCGCCATTTTGTCTGACGTCACCTTAGTTGGGCTAGTGACCGTGAGAGGATGCTACATTAGTTAGGTTGGTAATCATGAAATCTGCCATTTCTTAGTTTGGTTAGTGGCCGTCAGAGGGCGCCACATCAGTTGGGTTGGTAATGATGAAATCTGCCATTTTGGGGTGGCGACCACGAGGGGGCGCTACATCAGTTGGGTTGGTAATGATGAAATCTGCAATTTTGGGGTGGCGACCACGAGGGGGCGCCACATCAGTTGGGTTGGTAATGATGAAATCTGCCATTTTGGGGTGGCGACCACGAGGGGGCGCCACATCGGTTGGGTTGGTAATGATGAAATCTGCCATTTTGGGGTGACGACCGCGAGGGGGCGCCACATCGGTTGGGTTGGTAATGATGAAATCTGCAATTTTTAGTTGGGCTGGCGACCGCGAGGGGGCGCCACATCAGTTGGGTTGGCAGAGGGCGCCACTAGGGCGAGGGGGGTGAGGGGGAGCTGGGTGAGAGGGGGAGGAGGTGTTCCAGAATCGGCATAAGTCCCCTACTCCTGACCATTTGGCTGATGTGGAGGAACTTAATAATTTCTTCTTGGGTAGTATCCCCTCTACAGTGCATGGTGATAATGATGAACTAAAACACTTCTAGAACGATAATAAACACCCTAATTTAACAAGAACTTTTTCTTTTAGAGTTATAAGCGAGAGTGAGGTCGTAAAGATTATAAATGGAATATCTACTAAGGCGACTGGAGTTGATAATATTTCTATTGACTTTATTAGGCTCTGCTGCCCGTACATTATTCAGTTTATCACGCACTTAGTTAATTTTTGTATATTCGAGGGTGTCTTTCCTCGATGTTGGAAAATGGCATCGGTGGTACCTATACCAAAAAAGAAATCTGTTGAAACATTTTCTGACCTTAGACCGGTCAGTCTTTTGGCGGTGCTGTCGAAGGTCCTGGAGCGAGCAGTTGAGTTGCAACTTCGTCACCACTTGGAAATTAATGATATTTTGCCCCAGTACCAGTCAGGTTTCAGACCTAATCACAGTTGTGCCACTGCTTTGACTATGGTGACCGATGATATTATATCGGCCGTTGATCAGGGTGACTGTGTGATTTTGGTTTTGCTAGACTACAGCAGAGCATTTGACAATATAGATCATAAGGTGTTGCTGTCGGTCCTTCAGTATATAGGATTGGGGGAGGTGGCCTTGAGGTTCTTTAGGGGTTATTTGGGTGGTCGGTGCCAGTGTGTTAAGGTGAGGGATCAGCTTTCGAACTTTAGGTGTTTGGAGGCTGGTGTGCCGCGGGGCTCTATTCTCGGTCCGTTACTGTTTAGTATTTACACTTGCAATATAATGAGGTGTTTACGTACCTGCAGGTATCACATGTATGCCGACGACTCTCAGATATATCACAGGTTTAGGCGGGATGACCTTCTTGAGGCGGTTGCTGCTCTTAATACCGATTTGGATTCACTGCTTAATCATTCCCATAGACATTCACTGCATCTGAATTCTTCAAAAACACTTGTGATGGTTTTCGGCAACATTTCTGTTGAACTTAGACAATCAATTCGACTGTTGGTTGATGGAGAGACTCTTAAACTTGTTGATGGATGTCGCAGTCTAAGGGTTTTTATAGACACCTCGCTACGGTTCAGGACTCATGTTGCTAATTGCATACAAAAAGCGTATGCTGCATTGCGAATGATGTATCCGCATAGATCATACTTGAGCTACAGTACAAAGACTTCGCTCTGTTAGTCTTTGGTCTTATCTCAGTTCTCATTCTGCTTACCTATGATCTGGCCGTGCTTGGATGCTCTCACTAAGAGGCGAGTCCAGGGGGTGCAGAATTCCTGTCTGCGTTTCATATTCGGAATTCGCAAATTTTCTCCAATATCGCATAAGTTGTCTGACGTTGGGTGGTTAAATATGGAAAATAGATATAGATTTATTGGCAGTGTTTTCTACCATAAGGTTATTACCTTGAATAAACCAGCATATTTAACTTTTAAAATTAAATATAGGACAGATGTGCACAATATTAATGTCAGATTTAAAAACATCATTTCTGTTCCATGGCATAGAACCGCTTATTTCGAAAGAAGTTTCTCCTATACGATATCTAAGCTGTATAATTCCGTTCCTGGTGGATTGAAGTCTCTGCCCGTGACTGTCTTTAGGCAAAGTATGTTTCAATATTTATATTCAGGGCAGGCAGTCAGTTGACCTTGCTTATTGGTGTAACTGCATTCAGACGCATATGCATGGTTTTACTTTTATTTTAGCTACCACGTTTTTTTTTCTTTTCGATTTATTGTATTACACAATCTTCTGAGTCTTGCCGATGCCTTGATACCTGGGTGCACTTTTGTCATCTAGTTCATAGATTATATATATGTGTGAGTTATATTATTATTATTAGTAAAGATACATGTATGGTGTGTGCTTTGTTTATCTGATGAGGGGGGCAATGGTAGAACAAGCATAGCTTGAATTGCCTCCCTTTTCCATCATCTTTCAACTTATTGTAAGTTTCTTTTTTTTTTTTTTGTTACCTTTTAGGTTGTAATTTTGATTTTGATGGAAATAAACACTATTATTATTATTATTATTATTATTATTATTATTATTATTATTATTATTATTATTATTATTATTAATACCGGTTAGCGGAAGATATTCCACTATACTGTCATGGATGATTAAACAAAACACGGTAGTATTGGGTGGAAAGGTGGCATCACATTCCATTTCTAACTTTATGTCTACTGTAGACTTTTAATCGATTCATTCTGTTTGGAACAATCAATTACATACAGCGTCTTAGAGAGAAACTGTTCATAATCAAGAATCGGCTCGTTAGGTTTATTATAATAAGCTGACTGGAATGCTGCGTACTTACGATAAGCTGTCGTATATCTATTAATATCCATTTGAAGATTCAACTTATTGTGCTGTTCAAGTAAAGCTTAAGATTTGTAAGCGAAACATGATCGAAATCTGTTGCGTCGGCATTAATATTTTCTTTCTTTTGAGTTTGAAGTGCAACGATAACATATCTAGGTCTCTCCATGTTGGTTGAGGTTTTAATCGGCCAGATGTCTGTTTTATTTTCCCTAATTGAAGGTAGTTGGTGAAGTTTCCACGCACGAAACGGGATATATATTGGATTATTAGCGTTAAGCGTTTTCAAAAGCTGCAGGCGAGACTCATCGTTAACTACAATATGGGGCAATTGCCACATTATCTTTGTAATTTCAATTTTTGCCTTTTTTGTGCCATCCCTCAATGTGTTCGTGTAGGAGTTGTTATCAGTGCGACTTCGTAGTAATACCAACTCTTGATTCATGTTTATTAATATCTTTTTGTAGTTCTTAAATACTCCACAGCAGAAGGAGAGGGGGATCGATGCGCTAAAGGGTGCTTGCACGTATAAGCTTTAAGGCTGACTTGTAGCCTGGAAGGTAGCCTAGCATAGTAGAATGTAATCACACATTTAAATGTTGCCTTTTATGTATGAGATGAACAGCTCGCTTACATGCTAGCAGTTTAGATCGCTGCTAGATGCAGGTATAGTCGCACCTATTCTTCCAGCGACCAGCGTTTTGAGTGTTTACAAAATGGATGTTGTGAAGTTAATTCAGACTGTGCAAAGTAAACCACAGTTATGGAATCAGGTGCATCCTGATCACCAAAACAGGTTTGTTGTGGGTAAATTATGGGATGAAGTGGCAAAGGAATTACAATTGGATCGTAAGTACACCGTATAATAAATGGTATAGATTATATCAACACATAACCTCAAATGTAGGCAACACTGTCCAAAAGAAATGGAAATATCTCAGAGACTACATGAGACACGAACAATCGAAGTTACCAAAAAAACGTTCTGGAGATGGTGCAACGAGTATTAGGTCATCCTGGCAATAATATGACATGATGCTTTTTCTTAAAGACCAGTTGAAGAATAGAAAGTCGGATGGTAACCTAAAAAGATGTGAAGGCGAAATGGAAGAAACAGATACCGAATCGCATCAGAGTAACGTATCCTCAAATGAAACACAGATCTTTGAAATAGAAAATGCTGAAATAGAAGACTTTACTGAAATGCAGAATGCCGAAAGGCAGGATACTCCAGACAGTATGTCAATTCCGTCACCGTCAACGCCGACATCGGCTTCTCGCGGACAGAATGAAGAATCAATGGACGATGATGGTATTAGCAAAGCCAAAACGAAAAACACCAAGTGAAATTTATGGTCGAGCCCTGTTGAACATAGAACAACAAAAATTATAATATTTAAAAAAACAAATCAAGCACGAAAGGAGCGCAAAGGGAAGAACAAAATGACGACAAAATGTTTTTTGACAGTTTGTTGCCATACGTAGCAAAAATACCACAAAACAAAAAACTATGTTTCCGCTCGAAGGTGCAAGAACTTGTACAAAAATTTGCATTTGACGAACAACAACAAGAATGGAGTGTACGAGTAGCAGATTCAAATCTACCGCCTCAAGATTTTCTTGCCCAAGGAACATCCACATATTTTTATAACAGTACTTCATAAGAGTGCTTCTGTTGTATGTAATATAAACATAATTCGCATTTCTAGAAATACACATTTATATTCTATGTATGCTGTACAGTGTTTATTGGTCTATTTATTTGTTAATTACGAACAACATTATTACGACAGACAACATTTTTAAACGTGTCTCTAATAAATTTTGCAGTACCAGCAGAACGACCAGCACATGGATGGTAGCCTCTGTTCAGCAAATGTGGAACTGATGCCACATCATTTAAGTGACGCTCAAATCCTTCACGGTCAATTATCAAATTTTGTAAAAGGCACACACATTTAACAATTATATCAGCAACTTTCTCGTCAGTTTCTATGGCTTTAGAAAGAAGTCGCCATTTAAAATATAGTATTCCAAAAGCACATTCAATAGTTTTGCGTGCTCTTGATAACCGTTTATTAAAATACTCGTTTTCGATAGCAAGGTTAGTCCCACCATAAGGTTTAAGCAAATGGTTTAATAGCGGATAAGCTTCATCACCGATAAAAACGTATGGCATGTCAATATCTGTGTGGAAAACAGTCACTAGGTGGAATATGTAAATGACCTTTCATTAGAAGTTCGAACATTGCTGATGATCTAAATGTGCCACCATCACTCTGTTTTCCATAACCACCTACGTCGATTATAGTAAATTTGTAATTTGCATCTGCAACCCCTTGCAGTACTATGGAATAAAAATGTTTGTAATTAAAATACATTGTTCCTGAATGCTTTGGACAAATAATACGTATATGTTTTCCATCAATAGCCCCGAGACAATGTGGAAAATTCCAAATTTCATAAAAGTCTTTAGCAATTTTTTTAAAATGCTCTGTTGTCGGTGTCGGCATATGCAGAGGTTGAAGTACTGCCCAAATCACTTCCACAGTCCCTTTTACAATTTTCGCAACAGTTGATATACCCATGCGAAATGCAAAAGATAAATGCGTAAACGATGCACCAGTTGCTAAATATCTATAACAAAATAACACGTATATCACAAGTCTTTTCTTTAAATATGTAATGGAATATCTACTACCGTAAAGTTACTACAAGTCGTTCCTCTTGCAGAATTGGCTGCTCATGACAATTACGCCATGTTTTTTGTAACTTGGGACCAATCATGTTTAAAATATAATCAAAAGTTTCACAGCCCATTCGCAGGTATGTGAAAAATCGATCGGGATAATTACGTAATTCTTGAAAAAGGTGATGGTATTCTCCAGATTTCCCCCGTTCTTTATTTATTGGATGCACATGATATTTACGACTTGGATTTTGTAGTAATAACCACTTACTAATACCGTTTTGTAATAAAATTTCTTCCTCATCACTAATAGAAGCCATGATTGCAACTAACCTCAAACTTGAAAATAACATCGTGTATACAGCTTCAACGTAAATCATCCTCGCTGCATCTAGTCTAACCTCTAGTCTACCAGCGAGCATCTAAGTGCCCTTCTAGGCTCGTATTTGCAAGTACCCAAAGTCTTTGTCGGAGAGAGTTGGTTGGATGTTCAATAAGGGACACCAGCCGGCCATTTGTAGAGCTTTGCTTTCATTATCACTATACGAAACGTAAGCTTTCATGGTGCTCGTGATACCCAGATTGTTACATCTGTCCACTTCCACACCATTGATCTCATACCGAATCTGTTCGAAGAGAAATGTGTATGCATTATTGGTCAATTTGCAAGTGCCAGTTCCATCACTCTCTTCAATAAACCTCCCCTCGATGTAGAGATATCTGTCGCCAGGGACTGTGTATATATCTTGATGACGAACAGGTATCCGTATTTCATCTTTCAAATTAAAATTATTAGATATTGGGTAATAGGTGTGATATTCTTGTTTAGTAACTACGTCATCAAAATAGATGTCGTCAGTAATCTGAAACATTTCAGACATTTCTTTTCTGCTTAACTTTCAACCCTAAGGACTCGAGAAAGAGTATGTTTTCACGTGTTAGTACGTTCTTGAACGACTGAAGATTAAATGATGATTCTGGCTTTTTATATTGTGTCATGCGCTGCTACTGACCTTGCTGTCGCTGCTTCTATCGATTCAAAACCAGAACCTTTTTTTTTTCTTTTAGACTTTTTTCAATTCTAACCGAATAACAATTTGTTCACCTTGGAAATTTACCGGATCGCCCTCTTGATCCGAGTATTTTTAGCGTAATATTATCAATTTGCGATGTATTTATTGGCAAATAAATTATATTTCGGGATCTATGTTTATATAGTACCCTGGTTCGACGGATGGAGCAAACTCAAACAAAGTATGACTTAGACGTGTGTCAGTACGAGGCTGTTGTGATATTAGATTCCACACGTATCGTCAAGACTTTCATAATTTTCACTGGAACGTCAGACTCGTGCTTCTTATTGGCCGCCAATCGCTTTTTGGTAAATCCCAATAAACGACCAATGCTATCCTCAGGTTGAAAATCTATTTCAAATTTACTTAATGTTTCACATTTTACAGTATTATTAGGTTTTAGCGAAAATGTTTATTCTTTCTGTTGAGCAGTACTTTTCGAGTCAGCTAGCTTATCTTGTAAGTATGCTTCGATATCGGTAATTTCATATGCCCCTGTAGGTATTTCCACAACTTTACCATTATCATAATTAAATTTGTTATTCACTTCAAAGATATTAGGTATTGAATTGTATGTATACAGGCCTATTAATCCCAGAGCATATTCGTGTGAAGGATTTAACTCGATGGGTGAGTAGTAGGTGCTAGAGAGCCATTACTCGTGCATTTCAATGTAAAAGTTCGTTAAATAATTGATCTTTAACCCTTGAACGTTTTATTATACAGTAGTGCTCACAAGGCTACGTTAATATAGAGAGAGGAGAATATAAGTGGGGGGTGTACATCAGACAGCGACGAACCTAAGAGGAATCAGTTGCATATAACCTGTGGGAGAGCGCAGAACAGGATGGAGTATTCATCATTAGCGGAAAAAGTACAAATCGTAAAGTGGTATCATCAAGGTCACTCGACTCTATCCATTAGAAGCCTTTTTAAAAATAATTTTGAAAATCGGCCTGTTCCTTGTATTGATACAATTCGCCGCTTTGCAAATAATTTTGATAAATTCGGATGTGTTTCACCTTCTAAACATAAGAAACTAAAAGAAAATGCGAACGAAGAACGGGACGTAATGATATGCGCTAGCGTTGAAAATAACTTTGCACAAACAACAACGCAAATAAGTCGACAAGTGGGTGTGTCGCGTGCAACTGTGGGGAGGATTCTCAAAAAAAATAAATACCGCTGTTATCATATTAAAAAAACAAATGAAATATTTCCGCACGACAATCACGAGCGAATTCAGTTTTGCCTAAATATTATCGAGAAATCTGCACAAAATGAAGACTTTATATCAAATATACTATTCACAGACGAATCAACATTTCCTTTGCATGGTAAACATAATTCTGTGCAAGTGCGATATTGGTCACGTACTAATCGACATGTTACGTATACCGCCCATACACAATACCCCCAAAAGTTAAATGTGTGGGTTGGTATACTAGGAAATAATATCATTGGTCCTTTCTTTATAGACGGGGCGTTAAACGCACAAAAATACCTTGAGCTGTTAGAAAACAATGTTATTCCCTTTTTACGGAGAATACCAAACATTCAATTAGAAAGTGTATGGTTTCAGCAAGACGGCTGCCCTGCCCACAAAAGTATGATGGCGCGACAATATCTTAGAGCCACTTTCGGTGATCGAATCATTTCGAAACAAGAAACAATTAGTTGGCCAGCCAGATCGCCTGATTTATCCCCGAACGATTTTTTTCTTTGGGGCTATGTAAAATCAAAGATTTACACATTTGAAGAAGAACGGGCCAACAATTTAAATGAATTACAATTAAAAATTACTAATTGTTTAGAGTCAATTACACCAGATGTACTCGGCAATGTTAGGCGGGATTTCTATAATCGAGTAGCTCTTTGTTTGGAAATAGGTGGAGGCCGATTCGAGCATTTCAATTTCAATTAGTTCTTTGAATTATTACTTATATTTATTTCTTTTAGTTAATTTTGAATATCTTTTAAGTTTCGTTTTAATCAGGAAAATATTTGCTTTATTTTATAATACAGGAGACACCTTTAGTTTTATTTATTTTTGGGATTATTTTAGAGATATTTAATATTATTCTCCTTTCCTAAATATTCGTTTCATTTAAAATATCCTATTTACATTGTATTTTATTTACTTTGATGTTAGGAAATAGGGACAAATAAAAATAACATTGAAGAATTCACATGAAAAATGTTTTGCGTTGTATGTGAGTACGTTCACCGCACTTTCTCGCTAGCCAGGGTGTTATAGTATGCGGCTACGCTAGGCATACCCCACCCATATTCCCCATTCCGTATATTAACGTAGCAGTGTGCGCATTACTGTATATGATATTTAGACATAAATGTCCACAATTTATATCATCGAATCGTTGAAACCCGTCATAGTTGTAAATAATTTCACAATTCTTGAAATAGTTTATCAATTCCTTAGGGGGTCTTAAATTACCAAATGAGTCAAAATAATACACAATATTTCCATTCTTATAGTAAGCCGTCCGTGTATACATATCACACTTTCATCTGTCAGTTGAACGGTGCTTGTTATAAATACGGCACGAAACATATCTACGCTAGTATTCAAGTTTCAATCAAACAAGAATAGCCGCCATGAATGTACCGACAACAATTGAAGAGGTCAATGCAAGAAGTGGACAAGTCCATGTTTTAACAAACATTGTTTTTTTGCATGGACATGTCCTGTTTTATATTGTGCATGGTCCCATGCCAAAACGAGACTTATATCTCTACTACACACGTTACAGTACTGTAATATAAGTTGTCTACTTTCCAATACTTTGCAAGAAGTAGACATGTCCTGGACATGTCCCGTTATTGCACTGGATCAAGTGACCAAAATATTAGTGTTGACGTTTGACGTAGAAGTGTCGTTTAACGTGTCGAAGGAGCGAGGCATTGTTATTAAAAAAACCTTTCAAATAATAAGCGACATTATGAGTTCTGACTCTGAACAAGAGGATCCCTTTCATGGAGATTATTCCGACGTTGATCGTGATTATGTACCCAGAGAGGTAACAGAAGACAGTGAATCAAGTGAACCTAACCTCAATGAAAACAAAAACAAAGGCAAAAAACGGTTGAGAAATGAAAAGAAATGGAAACGAAGTATCCAAAAGCAACGTAGAACAGCGGGCAAAGAATATGAGAGTACTTCCAAAACTGTTGTGCCAGAGAGGATGGTAGGAAACGCATGCAGCTGTAAACTAAAATGTTTTGAAAAAGTCTCCGCTGATAGTAGGCAAAAAATCTTTAATGCTTTTTATAAACTGCCAAGCAAGGAAGTACAGGATGTTTATTTATGTGCCAACCTGTCTGTGACAAATGTCACTCGCCATAGACAACGTACAGACCAAAATAATAAACCAAAAAGCGTGACTTGTACCTTTTCTGTAAGTTTTCTTTACGCTACTCTCGTCCAACTTCTGATTTTTGTTATTCTAGGTTAAAGAAGGGATCCAAAACCATCGTGTGTGTAAAAATGCACTGCTTGCTATTCACGGTATAAAAAAAGGTAGAATAAATAGACTGATAAATCACTTAAAAGTTAACGTCACGCCCCCATCGGATGGAAGAGGAAGACATAATAATAGACCAAACCAAATTACTCCAGAAACAGTTGCCCAGATTCGCAGTCATATAATGAGCTTCCCCAAATATAAATCACATTATAGTAGGAGTGATAACATCAGCAAATATTATCTATCACCGTTACTAAATACTGCACGGTTACATGAGTTGTATTTGCAAAAATACGAACCTGTGTTCAATATAGAATACTGCAAGAGAGAAACCATGAAAATTTTAAACCTGTGGTAAAATACGAATATTTTAGAAAATACTTCACAGAAAACTTTAATATTTCATTTGGAAGCCCAAAATCAGACACATGTCAAAATTGTGATAAACTGGTAAAGCAAATCGATGCTGCAACATCAGAAGATGAAAGAAACACACTTCAGGGAGAAAAATCTTTGCATGTTGTGAAATCAGAAACTTTTTACAAAGATCTTAAAGAAAAATCGCAGCTAGCTAAAACTTTAGATTATGTGGAAGTTATAACATTTGACTACCAACAAAATTTACCATTACCAGTAGCCTCAAGTGGAGAGGTATTCTACAAGATTCAAATGTGGGTCTACAACTTTTGCATTCATGTTGCAAGCACTGGCAAAAGTTACTTTTTTCTATATGACGAAGCTATTGCTGGAAAGGGGCAAAACGAAGTAATCAGCTTACTAAATTATTTCTTCGCAAATATTATTAGACCTGAAGTTACTGAGCTATACATGTTTTCAGACAACTGTGCGTCACAAAATAAAAATTTGGTGATGACCCAATATCTCTTCACACTTGTAGAAATGGGAAAATTTAACTTAATATACCATCGCTTCCCTGAACCAGGGCACAGTTATCTACCATGCGATAGAAGCTTTGCAGCTATTGAGAAGAGAAAACGAAAATATGAAAAAATTTACCTTCCAAATGAGTACGCCAAAATCATTCGAGAATCTGGTCATAAATTTGTAGTGATTACGCCTGATAAAAAAATGTTTTTGAATTTTAAACAACATTTTTTACCACTGTTTAAGAAGAATGTAAGTGTAAAAAATGCAAAATTCACAATATCGAAATATAGAATTTTCCAATACGACAGATCTAAATTGCCTAGAATTTCATGTAGTATCTCAGTATCAATGACGCTCTTCCAAGAATTTGAACTTAAAAATAAAAATGTAGTTCTCAGTTTGCCGGATGATTCCAAGCTTTTGTATGTTGATAGAAGAAAGCTAAAAAAGAAGAAGTTTGAACATGTCATGGCATTGGCTGCAAATTACGTCCCACTAGCCGATCAATGGTTTTATGAAGAAATAAAACAGTATCACTTAGATTTTGTTAACCCAGATGCTGACACGTCATGTTCCGAATTTGAAGACAATGACGATGAATGAATAAATTTTATTTTTGTAAATCTAAATTTATATTAACATTGCTTGAAAACAAATAAAATTAAAATATTAAAACAAAACTGTCCAAAAAGTGGACATGTCCATTTTATTTTATGTTTTTTTGGCAAAAGTAATATTCCTTAAGCGAGACATTTGACGAAAATGTGTCCACATGGCACTAACAAATAACTAACCAAAGTCAAAAAAGTTTGTTTTTTTTGTTAACTTCCACAAACGTTTTTTGTCTCTCCTGAAAAATTACTAAAAGTGGACTTGTCCACTTCTTGCATTGACCCCTTCAATTATTATTAAGTGGAAAGACTTAAAAAATTTACCTATCAAAATGTTATTTGTCGTGTGTAAACAGTTGTTTATGTAAGTATTTAAAAAATATTATATACGTTGTTTCTATTTTATGTTTAAATATACACAGATATGGTATAAAAAATATGAGCATGAAGGAATCTCAAGTACGGGTGAGTCTGACTTATTCACCGCAGGGTGAAACCCTTAAAAGAAAATTTGGGAATTTACCCATTGAATATGTCAGGCTGAACTGTTCGGATGATGACGAAATAAGCTTATTTGAGGAGGCCCTACATACATTCAATTTTTGTATAAACGCAGAGGAAGAACAAATTAATAACCAACAAATTACTAAAAAAAGAACTTTGGACGTTAATAAAACTGGGAGTAAAAAAATTAAATTATTAGAGAATAGAATTGAAACCTTCAACATCGTGCGAGCTTGTAGAGCTTTTTGACGAAGACGCTGACTTATTTAATTCACAAAAATTCGATATAATACAGTTATAATATATCGAATTAGTAGTATAGATAGGCGGCAAAGCCGTAAAGAAATATATTAGGTATATGGCAGTTTGCATGTATATTGCGTCACATCCGGTAGCTGGTTTGATTGGACTCGCTCTATCCTTCTCTTTCAATGTTTCTTCTCTCTTCGACGATGTTTTCCATCCTACTTTTCCAATATCTCCCTTTCTGTTGGGAGTCGTCAATAGCATACTACTATGTATACTTCAGATGGATATTGCTAGGGGTGTTTTAATTTTGGGATATTATTTAAAATCAAGATTTTTTGTAGGCCATATATCAAATACTTTTTTCATAGTTCACCCACCTCTCTAAAGATCAATTATTTCACCATTCCTTGTTTCATTAGTATAGTAATTTCTCTGCATTTTGAACTACATATGTTAAAACGCCTGGGTAAGTGTGATATTGCTCTTATTTTACGTTTTAAAATATTGTCCTTTAAATATATTGTCTTCAAAAGATTCTTTGTGTAATTTATTGTTTGCTTTATTATGCTAGATGTATTTCATTTTTGAGGAAATTTAATATATCTCTCAAGCGTGAACAAAAATATTATAATCTCTCTTTATGGTTTATTAAAATTTAGTGGGAAATATAGCTGGTCTTAAGACCTGACAAAACTTTTTACCGCGAGTATACATAGTTACACAACACAATTTTGACTATAACAGTAGTTTAACAAAAATAACGCCTAAGTGTGAGTTTCTTGCTTTTCAGTTGTTATAACGCAATGGCGTTTATCCCCCCCCTCCCCAAATAAACACACTCTATTTGACAATACATACTGAAGAGGAGGCGGAGAACGTAATTAACAGAAGTTATTACAACACCCACCCAATTGGAGCTTTGGACGAAGTTTTCACTAAGCAAGACCTCCATACCTAGATTTACTTAGATATAATTTTACTTAAGGACTCTTTGAGGCATATATTTGTATTTTGTTATTCTGTTCAATAATATCCGAATGTACTGTATCATTAATATCTGTTTTTAAAAAATCAATTAATTTTTGTTTGTGTTTTCATTCTGTTGAAGTTTAAAAAAATGGACAATGATGATCAACAGTCACTCTCATCGGGTTCAATTCAACACGATTGGCAATCAATCTCTACATTAATAGAATCTTCTATTCAAAGCGAAGTAGGCTACCATTCCAACACATCAAGTGCATGCACAGTAGATATTTATGAAAGAGGCTACGGCATATTCCCCATATTGGACAAAAGAAATGAAAGAATGTGTCTAATTAGTTCAGGGTTTGAAAATATACGAGATCGGGCTGATATTTTATGCACTAAGTGTTACTACAATAACGATTGGCAGTCAATCTCTACATTAGAAGAATCATCTATTCAGAGCGATGTGGGGTACTATAGCAACATTTCATGTGCATGTACAGTAGATATTTATGAAAGAGGCGATGGGAGATTCCACATATTGGATGAAAGAAATGAAAGAATGTGTCTAATTAGTACAGGGTTTGAAAATATACGAGATCGAGCCAATATTTTATGCACCATGTGTTACTACAATAACTGGAGATACGATTTGCCCGTGTGCGTATCTTTTCACATTTCATATGCAATTATTATGTTCAGATAGGCAAGTTTTATGAATAATAAGAAATAAAAAATCATTAATTGAGCTTATTTTACAGAATCTACAATAAAGGAATGTAGTAATTGCAAATTGCAAATCACCATTGTGTTTCCCCGAGGCGTTTGTCCCATATGTTACGTTTATTAGAGAAAATGAAATAGCAGTATATATATATATATAAATTCTTATTCTATTCTAAAAATATTACCAGTTTATACAGAAATGGAGGGAAGAGGGATTGTATATAATAGAAGCTGCGTACAAACTCGTCTATCAATACTATACTTGTTCCACATATAACAATGTCTCTTGATCAGTTGAAATTGCAATTGGTGAACTGTCCAATTTCAAACCGTCAAAGAAAATATGTGAACTCAAGAAAGAAAAACTATAAGATAATCGACATAAGAATATTAAAAACAAAATTTGGCAAGTCTGTGTTGTGTGAATTGGAAGATGTTGGCGTATGATTATGTATATGTAAATTGTTGTAATAAATTAGGATGTCAACAATAAATTTAAAAAGTGGAGTATGGAAATTAGTAACGCGAATTCACGGTAGAAGTTTACTAGAACGACATGGTATATATTCAGATGAAATTTTAAAAATTCCGCAATATGGTAGATGTCATGATTCTATTCAACATAAAATTTTATCGATTTCTTGCGAATATTGCAGCGACTATGATCCCGAAATTGATGCAATTTTAGGTGAAACTTTAAATAAATAACGAAATTTTGCAGACGCTGGTGATGTTGAAAACTTAGCTCCGGACATATTTGAATTAGTAGACGATGACTGGTAAACTGCTGGATAACCTGCGTAGATATAAACAGGCTTGTGTAATGTGTTTGTAAATACATGCGGATATTCATTTTACGTGTTCTAAATAAGATGGTCCTCCAAGTGGTTGATATTTATTTACCTTTAATGGAACATCCTCTTAAAAGAGTATAAATATCATGCGGGCATTTCAATTAAAACTCGAAATCGACTGATGGTGTTATTAAATGATGTGAATAATAATTTGTATAACTTGCAGCAGCTTATGAAATATAAATTATCATTTTTCGCCGCTGGCGAGTTTCCAATTTTATGCTGCGTTGTTGAAATGATGTATAAATTTTATGTAATTCTATAATAAATAATTTACAGTGTGAATATCATACATCTCAATTAAAAGTAAATATTTTATTAAAACATTTTAATATTTTATTTCAAACCGTGTGTCTGATCTATATAAGAATCTTCATGGTTGCGACCATATTGATTGTTGTGTCACAATGTTGTATATGTATTTAATTCATGATCTAATCATGTGTGCCGACCACAGCGCCATCTCTAAAGCCTCGGTGGCCGCGTTTAAAATAATTTTAGTGTTGCATTGTGTGTGGTACCGTGCGGTTGTTTAATGCGGTAAGTAGACTAATTAAAATTCATATTTTTTTAAAAAGGTAATTAATGTAAACCTTCACTTTGGTCTTTGAAACTTTGCAAAACTTCACCCAACCCGTGTCTCTCTACAATGACGTAAGGTCCTTCGCGCGAAAACAAGATAAGTTGCACATATCACACAATTGTCATGATTACAATTGACGTCATACGATTTCAAATCATGTTATGTATTTATTAAATTTAGCGCACCCCAGCCACGTCTTCAGCTATATTCGTTATGTTTTTCTGGTGGTGGCCTTTTTGGATTCGCCATCTTGCTTTTTCTAAATCCTTACTTTTGAAACGCCTTGTATATTCATATTTGACTGCTACGTCACCGAGTAGCATGCTGTATATGTATTTATTTTTGTACTTTTGAGACACCCTGTATATTAATTTAAATTTAAATCGGCGTGTCGACCACAACGCCATCACTAAAACCTCGGTGGCCGCGTTCTGAACTACAAAAGTGGAGGGGGTAAAAACCAGTGATTGCAGTCGTGACCTTGGGTGGAGTGTGGCTCTAGAACCGGCGAATCCTATCTACTTGCGTACACTGACGGGGGAACTGATAACAATATTCCCGGAGTATAAAAACGGACACCGGTAATGCAAAAAACAGTGGTGTTTTGAAAACATAAAATTAATAGTCAGTGAAGTGGTGACAAGTAACATGTAAGTCATGAATTCCTATTCTTGTAACTTGTTAAAATTATATGGAACTATTTTATGCAACAATCACTATTCGTGCCCGCATACACAAATTGAAATTGCATCGGGCGTAAAATTATACAAGCAACAATTAGCGTATAAGTTGGAAAATATAAAATCGGAACCACTTTAACGACAAATAAAGTATTTAGAATACTGTCTTTTTGGCCAGAAGTTAAGTCGTCGAATAAAATCACTAGAGACTTGCAAAAATGTTTGTCCAATTTTTATTCGTATTTTTGCAAGCTATTTGAGCGACAAGTGGTTTTTATGAATATTTGTACAGCAGCGCCGAAAATTAATATCTCATGTGCATGGTTTCGTGATGCGTTATTACAAGCTATTTAGCAATAATAATTATAATAATGACATTATCCCGATGTTTCTTCGTAAAAATTTAAACTGTGTTAAACGAGTGGTTTTATTAGAACTGTTTGAACAAACTAAAATTGAACTTGGCAATATTAAATTTGACGATGAAGCGGTGATGATGTTAGTTAAATATATAAATGCTAATTTACTAACATCCATAGAGCCACTCATCTATTCTCAATCAATCAATGAAGTATGCGAAACTTCACATTGGCCGATTTACAACTACAATTTGTTACGTGTTACAAGTACAAGGAACAGTTAGTGACATTTACAAATTCCATCAGATATTTGCTTATCCTGCTTCCGATATTATGTCTGATGAAACTAGGACCATAAGTGACGAAAGATGGATTCTACTGATCGAACTATTGGAAACCACAATCCACAACCTGGATTTTCTGGTAACTTACAAGATAAATCATCATCAAGAAACATTCAAACAATTTTGGCAACTAATCCGAGAACGCTACCAAACACATCTGGACCTAACACAACTTCCGACAATTGTCAATTGGACTACCTTCCGCGAATACTTTCCCTCAAAATCATTGCGACTTTAATAATTTTGATAAATTCGGATGTGTTTCACCTTCTAAACATAAGAAATCAAAAGAAAATGCGAACGAAGAACGGGACGTAATGATATGCGCTAGCGTTGAAAATAACTTTGCACAAACAACAACGCAAATAAGTCGACAAGTGGGTGTGTCGCGTGCAACTGTGGGGAGGATTCTCAAAAAAAATAAATACCGCTGTTATATTAAAAAAACAAATGAAATATTTCCGCACGACAATCACGAGCGAATTCAGTTTTGCCTAAATATTATCGAGAAATCTGCACAAAATGAAGACTTTATATCAAATATACTATTCACAGACGAATCAACATTTCCTTTGCATGGTAAACATAATTCTGTGCAAGTGCGATATTGGTCACGTACTAATCGACATGTTACGTATACCGCCCATACACAATACCCCCAAAAGTTAAATGTGTGGGTTGGTATACTAGGAAATAATATCATTGGTCCTTTCTTTATAGACGGGGCGTTAAACGCACAAAAATACCTTGAGCTGTTAGAAAACAATGTTATTCCCTTTTTACGGAGAATACCAAACATTCAATTAGAAAGTGTATGGTTTCAGCAAGACGGCTGCCCTGCCCACAAAAGTATGATGGCGCGACAATATCTTAGAGCCACTTTCGGTGATCGAATCATTTCGAAACAAGAAACAATTAGTTGGCCAGCCAGATCGCCTGATTTATCCCCGAACGATTTTTTTCTTTGGGGCTATGTAAAATCAAAGATTTACACATTTGAAGAAGAACGGGCCAACAATTTAAATGAATTACAATTAAAAATTACTAATTGTTTAGAGTCAATTACACCAGATGTACTCGGCAATGTTAGGCGGGATTTCTATAATCGAGTAGCTCTTTGTTTGGAAATAGGTGGAGGCCGATTCGAGCATTTCAATTTCAATTAGTTCTTTGAATTATTACTTATATTTATTTCTTTTAGTTAATTTTGAATATCTTTTAAGTTTCGTTTTAATCAGGAAAATATTTGCTTTATTTTATAATACAGGAGACACCTTTAGTTTTATTTATTTTTGGGATTATTTTAGAGATATTTAATATTATTCTCCTTTCCTAAATATTCGTTTCATTTAAAATATCCTATTTACATTGTATTTTATTTACTTTGATGTTAGGAAATAGGGACAAATAAAAATAACATTGAAGAATTCACATGAAAAATGTTTTGCGTTGTATGTGAATACGTTCACCGCACTTTCTCGCTAGCCAGGGTGTTATAGTATGCGGCTACGCTAGGCATACCCCACCCATATTCCCCATTCCGTATATTAACGTAGCAGTGTGCGCATTACTGTATATGAAATTTAGACATAAATGTCCACAATTTATATCATCGAATCGTTGAAACCCGTCATAGTTGTAAATAATTTCACAATTCTTGAAATAGTTTATCAATTCCTTAGGGGGTCTTAAATTACCAAATGAGTCAAAATAATACACAATATTTCCATTCTTATAGTAAGCCGTCCGTGTATACATATCACACTTTCATCTGTCAGTTGAACGGTGCTTGTTATAAATACGGCACGAAACATATCTACGCTAGTATTCAAGTTTCAATCAAACAAGAATAGCCGCCATGAATGTACCGACAACAATTGAAGAGGTCAATGCAAGAAGTGGACAAGTCCATGTTTTAACAAACATTGTTTTTTTGCATGGACATGTCCTGTTTTATATTGTGCATGGTCCCATGCCAAAACGAGACTTATATCTCTACTACACACGTTACAGTACTGTAATATAAGTTGTCTACTTTCCAATACTTTGCAAGAAGTAGACATGTCCTGGACATGTCCCGTTATTGCACTGGATCAAGTGACCAAAATATTAGTGTTGACGTTTGACGTAGAAGTGTCGTTTAACGTGTCGAAGGAGCGAGGCATTGTTATTAAAAAAACCTTTCAAATAATAAGCGACATTATGAGTTCTGACTCTGAACAAGAGGATCCCTTTCATGGAGATTATTCCGACGTTGATCGTGATTATGTACCCAGAGAGGTAACAGAAGACAGTGAATCAAGTGAACCTAACCTCAATGAAAACAAAAACAAAGGCAAAAAACGGTTGAGAAATGAAAAGAAATGGAAACGAAGTATCCAAAAGCAACGTAGAACAGCGGGCAAAGAATATGAGAGTACTTCCAAAACTGTTGTGCCAGAGAGGATGGTAGGAAACGCATGCAGCTGTAAACTAAAATGTTTTGAAAAAGTCTCCGCTGATAGTAGGCAAAAAATCTTTAATGCTTTTTATAAACTGCCAAGCAAGGAAGTACAGGATGTTTATTTATGTGCCAACCTGTCTGTGACAAATGTCACTCGCCATAGACAACGTACAGACCAAAATAATAAACCAAAAAGCGTGACTTGTACCTTTTCTGTAAGTTTTCTTTACGCTACTCTCGTCCAACTTCTGATTTTTGTTATTCTAGGTTAAAGAAGGGATCCAAAACCATCGTGTGTGTAAAAATGCACTGCTTGCTATTCACGGTATAAAAAAAGGTAGAATAAATAGACTGATAAATCACTTAAAAGTTAACGTCACGCCCCCATCGGATGGAAGAGGAAGACATAATAATAGACCAAACCAAATTACTCCAGAAACAGTTGCCCAGATTCGCAGTCATATAATGAGCTTCCCCAAATATAAATCACATTATAGTAGGAGTGATAACATCAGCAAATATTATCTATCACCGTTACTAAATACTGCACGGTTACATGAGTTGTATTTGCAAAAATACGAACCTGTTCAATATAGAATACTGCAAGAGAGAAACCATGAAAATTTTAAACCTGTGGTAAAATACGAATATTTTAGAAAATACTTCACAGAAAACTTTAATATTTCATTTGGAAGCCCAAAATCAGACACATGTCAAAATTGTGATAAACTGGTAAAGCAAATCGATGCTGCAACATCAGAAGATGAAAGAAACACACTTCAGGGAGAAAAATCTTTGCATGTTGTGAAATCAGAAACTTTTTACAAAGATCTTAAAGAAAAATCGCAGCTAGCTAAAACTTTAGATTATGTGGAAGTTATAACATTTGACTACCAACAAAATTTACCATTACCAGTAGCCTCAAGTGGAGAGGTATTCTACAAGATTCAAATGTGGGTCTACAACTTTTGCATTCATGTTGCAAGCACTGGCAAAAGTTACTTTTTTCTATATGACGAAGCTATTGCTGGAAAGGGGCAAAACGAAGTAATCAGCTTACTAAATTATTTCTTCGCAAATATTATTAGACCTGAAGTTACTGAGCTATACATGTTTTCAGACAACTGTGCGTCACAAAATAAAAATTTGGTGATGACCCAATATCTCTTCACACTTGTAGAAATGGGAAAATTTAACTTAATATACCATCGCTTCCCTGAACCAGGGCACAGTTATCTACCATGCGATAGAAGCTTTGCAGCTATTGAGAAGAGAAAACGAAAATATGAAAAAATTTACCTTCCAAATGAGTACGCCAAAATCATTCGAGAATCTGGTCATAAATTTGTAGTGATTACGCCTGATAAAAAAATGTTTTTGAATTTTAAACAACATTTTTTACCACTGTTTAAGAAGAATGTAAGTGTAAAAAATGCAAAATTCACAATATCGAAATATAGAATTTTCCAATACGACAGATCTAAATTGCCTAGAATTTCATGTAGTATCTCAGTATCAATGACGCTCTTCCAAGAATTTGAACTTAAAAATAAAAATGTAGTTCTCAGTTTGCCGGATGATTCCAAGCTTTTGTATGTTGATAGAAGAAAGCTAAAAAAGAAGAAGTTTGAACATGTCATGGCATTGGCTGCAAATTACGTCCCACTAGCCGATCAATGGTTTTATGAAGAAATAAAACAGTATCACTTAGATTTTGTTAACCCAGATGCTGACACGTCATGTTCCGAATTTGAAGACAATGACGATGAATGAATAAATTTTATTTTTGTAAATCTAAATTTATATTAACATTGCTTGAAAACAAATAAAATTAAAATATTAAAACAAAACTGTCCAAAAAGTGGACATGTCCATTTTATTTTATGTTTTTTTGGCAAAAGTAATATTCCTTAAGCGAGACATTTGACGAAAATGTGTCCACATGGCACTAACAAATAACTAACCAAAGTCAAAAAAGTTTGTTTTTTTTGTTAACTTCCACAAACGTTTTTTGTCTCTCCTGAAAAATTACTAAAAGTGGACTTGTCCACTTCTTGCATTGACCCCTTCAATTATTATTAAGTGGAAAGACTTAAAAAATTTACCTATCAAAATGTTATTTGTCGTGTGTAAACAGTTGTTTATGTAAGTATTTAAAAAATATTATATACGTTGTTTCTATTTTATGTTTAAATATACACAGATATGGTATAAAAAATATGAGCATGAAGGAATCTCAAGTACGGGTGAGTCTGACTTATTCACCGCAGGGTGAAACCCTTAAAAGAAAATTTGGGAATTTACCCATTGAATATGTCAGGCTGAACTGTTCGGATGATGACGAAATAAGCTTATTTGAGGAGGCCCTACATACATTCAATTTTTGTATAAACGCAGAGGAAGAACAAATTAATAACCAACAAATTACTAAAAAAAGAACTTTGGACGTTAATAAAACTGGGAGTAAAAAAATTAAATTATTAGAGAATAGAATTGAAACCTTCAACATCGTGCGAGCTTGTAGAGCTTTTTGACGAAGACGCTGACTTATTTAATTCACAAAAATTCGATATAATACAGTTATAATATATCGAATTAGTAGTATAGATAGGCGGCAAAGCCGTAAAGAAATATATTAGGTATATGGCAGTTTGCATGTATATTGCGTCACATCCGGTAGCTGGTTTGATTGGACTCGCTCTATCCTTCTCTTTCAATGTTTTTTCTCTCTTCGACGATGTTTTCCATCCTACTTTTCCAATATCTCCCTTTCTGTTGGGAGTCGTCAATAGCATACTACTATGTATACTTCAGATGGATATTGCTAGGGGTGTTTTAATTTTGGGATATTATTTAAAATCAAGATTTTTTGTAGGCCATATATCAAATACTTTTTTCATAGTTCACCCACCTCTCTAAAGATCAATTATTTCACCATTCCTTGTTTCATTAGTATAGTAATTTCTCTGCATTTTGAACTACATATGTTAAAACGCCTGGGTAAGTGTGATATTGCTCTTATTTTACGTTTTAAAATATTGTCCTTTAAATATATTGTCTTCAAAAGATTCTTTGTGTAATTTATTGTTTGCTTTATTATGCTAGATGTATTTCATTTTTGAGGAAATTTAATATATCTCTCAAGCGTGAACAAAAATATTATAATCTCTCTTTATGGTTTATTAAAATTTAGTGGGAAATATAGCTGGTCTTAAGACCTGACAAAACTTTTTACCGCGAGTATACATAGTTACACAACACAATTTTGACTATAACAGTAGTTTAACAAAAATAACGCCTAAGTGTGAGTTTCTTGCTTTTCAGTTGTTATAACGCAATGGCGTTTATCCCCCCCCTCCCCAAATAAACACACTCTATTTGACAATACATACTGAAGAGGAGGCGGAGAACGTAATTAACAGAATTTATTACAACACCCACCCAATTGGAGCTTTGGACGAAGTTTTCACTAAGCAAGACCTCCATACCTAGATTTACTTAGATATAATTTTACTTAAGGACTCTTTGAGGCATATATTTGTATTTTGTTATTCTGTTCAATAATATCCGAATGTACTGTATCATTAATATCTGTTTTTAAAAAATCAATTAATTTTTGTTTGTGTTTTCATTCTGTTGAAGTTTAAAAAAATGGACAATGATGATCAACAGTCACTCTCATCGGGTTCAATTCAACACGATTGGCAATCAATCTCTACATTAATAGAATCTTCTATTCAAAGCGAAGTAGGCTACCATTCCAACACATCAAGTGCATGCACAGTAGATATTTATGAAAGAGGCTACGGCATATTCCCCATATTGGACAAAAGAAATGAAAGAATGTGTCTAATTAGTTCAGGGTTTGAAAATATACGAGATCGGGCTGATATTTTATGCACTAAGTGTTACTACAATAACGATTGGCAGTCAATCTCTACATTAGAAGAATCATCTATTCAGAGCGATGTGGGGTACTATAGCAACATTTCATGTGCATGTACAGTAGATATTTATGAAAGAGGCGATGGGAGATTCCACATATTGGATGAAAGAAATGAAAGAATGTGTCTAATTAGTACAGGGTTTGAAAATATACGAGATCGAGCCAATATTTTATGCACCATGTGTTACTACAATAACTGGAGATACGATTTGCCCGTGTGCGTATCTTTTCACATTTCATATGCAATTATTATGTTCAGATAGGCAAGTTTTATGAATAATAAGAAATAAAAAATCATTAATTGAGCTTATTTTACAGAATCTACAATAAAGGAATGTAGTAATTGCAAATTGCAAATCACCATTGTGTTTCCCCGAGGCGTTTGTCCCATATGTTACGTTTATTAGAGAAAATGAAATAGCAGTATATATATATATAAATTCTTATTCTATTCTAAAAATATTACCAGTTTATACAGAAATGGAGGGAAGAGGGATTGTATATAATAGAAGCTGCGTACAAACTCGTCTATCAATACTATACTTGTTCCACATATAACAATGTCTCTTGATCAGTTAAACGCAATTGGTGAACTGTCCAATTTCAAACCGTCAAAGAAAATATGTGAACTCAAGAAAGAAAAACTATAAGGTAATCGACATAAGAATATTAAAAACAAAATTTGGCAAGTCTGTGTTGTGTGAATTGGAAGATGTTGGCGTATGATTATGTACATGTAAATTGTTGTAATAAATTAGGATGTCAACAATAAATTTAAAAAGTGGAGTATGGAAATTAGTAACGCGAATTCACGGTAGAAGTTTACTAGAACGACATGGTATATATTCAGATGAAATTTTAAAAATTCCGCAATATGGTAGATGTCATGATTCTATTCAACATAAAATTTTATCGATTTCTTGCGAATATTGCAGCGACTATGATCCCGAAATTGATGCAATTTTAGGTGAAACTTTAAATAAATAACGAAATTTTGCAGACGCTGGTGATGTTGAAAACTTAGCTCCGGACATATTTGAATTAGTAGACGATGACTGGTAAACTGCTGGATAACCTGCGTAGATATAAACAGGCTTGTGTAATGTGTTTGTAAATACATGCGGATATTCATTTTACGTGTTCTAAATAAGATGGTCCTCCAAGTGGTTGATATTTATTTACCTTTAATGGAACATCCTCTTAAAAGAGTATAAATATCATGCGGCATTTCAATTAAAACTCGAAATCGACTGATGGTGTTATTAAATGATGTGAATAATAATTTGTATAACTTGCAGCAGCTTATGAAATATAAATTATCATTTTTCGCCGCTGGCGAGTTTCCAATTTTATGCTGCGTTGTTGAAATGATGTATAAATTTTATGTAATTCTATAATAAATAATTTACAGTGTGAATATCATACATCTCAATTAAAAGTAAATATTTTATTAAAACATTTTAATATTTTATTTCAAACCGTGTGTCTGATCTATATAAGAATCTTCATGGTTGCGACCATATTGATTGTTGTGTCACAATGTTGTATATGTATTTAATTCATGATCTAATCATGTGTGCCGACCACAGCGCCATCTCTAAAGCCTCGGTGGCCGCGTTTAAAATAATTTTAGTGTTGCATTGTGTGTGGTACCGTGCGGTTGTTTAATGCGGTAAGTAGACTAATTAAAATTCATATTTTTTTAAAAAGGTAATTAATGTAAACCTTCACTTTGGTCTTTGAAACTTTGCAAAACTTCACCCAACCCGTGTCTCTCTACAATGACGTAAGGTCCTTCGCGCGAAAACAAGATAAGTTGCACATATCACACAATTGTCATGATTACAATTGACGTCATACGATTTCAAATCATGTTATGTATTTATTAAATTTAGCGCACCCCAGCCACGTCTTCAGCTATATTCGTTATGTTTTTCTGGTGGTGGCCTTTTTGGATTCGCCATCTTGCTTTTTCTAAATCCTTACTTTTGAAACGCCTTGTATATTCATATTTGACTGCTACGTCACCGAGTAGCATGCTGTATATGTATTTATTTTTGTACTTTTGAGACACCCTGTATATTAATTTAAATTTAAATCGGCGTGTCGACCACAACGCCATCACTAAAACCTCGGTGGCCGCGTTCTGAACTACAAAAGTGGAGGGGGTAAAAACCAGTGATTGCAGTCGTGACCTTGGGTGGAGTGTGGCTCTAGAACCGGCGAATCCTATCTACTTGCGTACACTGACGGGGGAACTGATAACAATATTCCCGGAGTATAAAAACGGACACCGGTAATGCAAAAAACAGTGGTGTTTTGAAAACATAAAATTAATAGTCAGTGAAGTGGTGACAAGTAACATGTAAGTCATGAATTCCTATTCTTGTAACTTGTTAAAATTATATGGAACTATTTTATGCAACAATCACTATTCGTGCCCGCATACACAAATTGAAATTGCATCGGGCGTAAAATTATACAAGCAACAATTAGCGTATAAGTTGGAAAATATAAAATCGGAACCACTTTAACGACAAATAAAGTATTTAGAATACTGTCTTTTTGGCCAGAAGTTAAGTCGTCGAATAAAATCACTAGAGACTTGCAAAAATGTTTGTCCAATTTTTATTCGTATTTTTGCAAGCTATTTGAGCGACAAGTGGTTTTTATGAATATTTGTACAGCAGCGCCGAAAATTAATATCTCATGTGCATGGTTTCGTGATGCGTTATTACAAGCTATTTAGCAATAATAATTATAATAATGACATTATCCCGATGTTTCTTCGTAAAAATTTAAACTGTGTTAAACGAGTGGTTTTATTAGAACTGTTTGAACAAACTAAAATTGAACTTGGCAATATTAAATTTGACGATGAAGCGGTGATGATGTTAGTTAAATATATAAATGCTAATTTACTAACATCCATAGAGCCACTCATCTATTCTCAATCAATCAATGAAGTATGCGAAACTTCACATTGGCCGATTTACAACTACAATTTGTTACGTGTTACAAGTACAAGGAACAGTTAGTGACATTTACAAATTCCATCAGATATTTGCTTATCCTGCTTCCGATATTATGTCTGATGAAACTAGGACCATAAGTGACGAAAGATGGATTCTACTGATCGAACTATTGGAAACCACAATCCACAACCTGGATTTTCTGGTAACTTACAAGATAAATCATCATCAAGAAACATTCAAACAATTTTGGCAACTAATCCGAGAACGCTACCAAACACATCTGGACCTAACACAACTTCCGACAATTGTCAATTGGACTACCTTCCGCGAATACTTTCCCTCAAAATCATTGCGACTTTATGACGAAAAGTGAAAAGAACGAAACAAAGGAACTTCCAGCCGACCCAACCTTTCTCTGACAAAGAGTTAGAAACAATGGAGAATTGTTATTGAGAGTTGAGCTCCTATCAAGACGTGGTCAATTGGAAAAATAACGTCTCAAGAAAAAATATAAAAGAGGTGTTGGCGTACGCCTGCTCTATGATTCCAGATCAAAAATTAAGATTGAAGGTATCTTTACATGCTAACTTTAACCCTTTCGAGACTAACGGGACAATACGTCCCAAGGCATATTTTATTTAGACTATTGGGAATAGTGATCCCAAATAAACGTATATAAATGCCAGTTCAGTCGTTTCAACGACCAAAGTAATCTAGCGTATGTTTGTTTACTAATAAAACGAGATAACCTCAAATTTTTCGTACACGTGGTTGCGCCTAGTGCGTTTATTTAGTGAATTTGGTATTTGTTTTTTGATTAATTATTTGCTGTGTACCGTGTGTAATCATGTAAGCACCCCTACTTTAGCACGCCTAGTATTTGCACCATATAACGTTTTGGCTGAGTCAATACGTTAGGTTTTATTTTCAATGGACATTATGTCCCAGCAGGCTACTTTGATGGGATGATTTATCCCAGTAGGCGTATAAATGGTTTTTCTTTTCTTTAGAATGAGCAAAAGAAAATTAACTCAAAAGGAGCTTGAAGAAATCGCTGAAAATTTGGGCTTGTCAGAGACTGATACTGATCCTTATCGTAACAGTGAGGATGAAGATTCAGACTGGGCTCCTTCGGATTCCGAATTTGAACATGCATCTAAAGGCGATATGCAGACTTCAAGTTCCGATGATGGCGTTATCGAACCTGAAGCTAAAGAAGTTTTTCTCGATAGTTATCCAGATACAGTTAATTCCAACGTTCCAAACGCATCGACAATTCTTCAACCAGTGCCTTCAACATCTTCTGGATCAGACAACATAATCTGGAATTCAGTGCCACAGAACTATACCCCAAGGATTCAACTCCCCACTGCTAGGAATACAGAAATTCTTTTGAACTCTATAAATAGTCAGTCTACAGAAATTGATATTTTTCTGAAGTTATTTCCAAGAAGCTTGTACATGTTTATATCGCAATGAGAGGTTAACCATTTTGGAAAATAAAACTAAGAAAAAAGTTAAACAAACAGACCCTTCAGAAATTATGATGGTAACTGGTGTTATGATGGTAATGGCTTATAACACACTTCCAAGTTTGAGTTGCTATTGGTAAAAGCATACCTCCATGGGTAATACTGCAATAAAAAATGCAATATCACGTGACCGTTATAAACTACTTTTATCCAAATTATACTTCAATAGCCCTGAGAAACCAGCAGATTGTTCCAAGATTTATTATATCGAGGAGCTTCTGGAGTGTTTCAAACATACATATCAAAATGCAAGAACGGATTCGGTTTATCAGTCTATAGATGAAAGTATGGCAAAATTCAAGGGCAGATCGAGTCTAAAACAGTATTTGCCCTTGAAGCCCATCAAACGTGGAATAAAGTTATGGGTAAGAAGCGACTCTCTTAGCGGTTATGTTTATGACCTCGATGTGTATAGTGGAAAGCAGGATGGGCAAGCAGATGGAACATTAGGGGAAAGGGTTGTTAGAAAACTTACCAGCTCAATTACGAAAACTGATGTCGTAATATGTTTCGACCGATTTTTTACATCTTTGACATTGATGAAAACCTTGCTATATGCTGCAGTAGGAACTTGTATTGGTACGCGAAAGAACATACCAAAGAGCCAGGGTAAATTAGAGAAGAATGAATCAACATTTCTATGCACAAATGACGGGATTACGTTTACTAGATGGCTCCATACCAAGGAAGTTTTGGCAATTAGCAACTGTCATGGGGATCAGCGTACATTTGTTGACCGAAAGCAAAAGAATGGCGAAAAACTTGCTGTTGAATGCCCCGAGATAATCGCCTTCTACAACAAATATATGGGAGGGGTCGATTTGACTGATCATTTAGCTGGCCTATATGAATTTGACCGCAAGTCTACCAAGTGGTGGAAAAAAGTTTTTTACAAATTATTAATGATAACTGCTGTAAACTCTTTTATTATTTACAATGAAGTGAGACGTAAAAAGATTCCATTTTTGGAATTCTTGGTAGCCTTGGCAGAAAGTCTTATTGAACAAGGGAAAAGCAAAGCCGGGGTGAAGAGACGTTCAACTTCCGGAAGACCATCAAAGCGGCAAAAAACAATGTTGAATGTTGGTGACCATATGCCGATTGTCGAGCAGAAACGGAGAAGGTGCACAAGATGTTCACAAATGAAGATGGAGAAACGGACAAGAACTGTTTGCAAAGCATGTAGTGTGCCGTTATGCAATGACTGTTTCACCCCTTTTCATATGTAAAATCATGTAATATTTTGACTAAAACTATTTGTTCAACTTATTTTTGTGTTTTTT
This sequence comes from Amphimallon solstitiale, assembly GCA_963170755.1. NCBI lineage: Eukaryota > Metazoa > Arthropoda > Insecta > Coleoptera > Scarabaeidae > Amphimallon > Amphimallon solstitiale. Next base: position 47,937,064 of record OY720677.1, on the reverse strand, counting down.
CAAAACTGGTAGGAAATATTGTCCCAACGTAATGGACTAATGGGACCATATGTCCCGCTAAAAAAAAAACTAAAATACGTTAAAAAAAATTGACAAAATTACAAACATCACTAAAAGCCTCCCAATTTCCAAATATGGAACCGAAAATCAAATAATAATCTTATCGAAAAAAATAAAAATACGTCTTGAAAGGGTTAATAAACATAAGTACATTTCTGGAAGCCCTTTGTCTACGTAAGGCGACTTCAAAACCTTTTGAGCCGAAAGGTATTGTAAGTAGAACCAAATTTAGCAATAAAGTATTCAAACATAAAATAAGCGATGGGAAAGGAAAATCAATGTATTTTACCGAAATACTTGTTGGTCATGGTGATATGCCCGACGATACAATACTCTAATATCCATACAATATGAATTTAATATCGTTAAAAAACTAAAATTTTCAGGTAAAATTGGCACCGACCAGTTTGGGCACTACACTACAAGAATTATCGCAAAATTTAGAACATTGTGTTTACAAAAAATAAGTAGTGAACAACACACGTATTAATATGTCAGAGTATGTATACGTGTATGGCAAAACCATTGTAACTTATTGGCAACGAACGACAAACAGGGTACGAAGAAATGTCCAGCTGACCGAACACCGTTCTTCAAAATGCCTCCCGTATGACATAAAACACTGTAATAATTTAAATAGGTTTAAGAGACAACTGTCATTGTATATTTTAGAGAAATTTATATAAATAATGTAAGTGTATGTAAATAGGGTATTGCTAATAAAGTTATATATATTTTATTTAATGACGAAATAGAAACTATGGCAAATCGTTATAGGCAGCTCAGTTCTCAAGATTTGGTTAATTGGAAAAATGACGTCGCCAGGAAGAATTTGAAAGAGGTGTTGGAGTATGCCTGTTCAATGATCAAGGACCAAGAAATACGCTTAAAAGTATCGGCCAATGCTAACTTTAATGACAAAAAGTATATTTCTGCGTTATGCTTGCTAATTATTAAAAGGAATTTGTTGCAATAAAGAATTCATTATTGCAACAAATTAGATCTATAAAACATACTGATCCGAATAAATATGCACTGGCACGAAAAGTTGGAACTATTTTATGCAACAATGTAATATCCATCACTATTCGTTCCCGCATACACAAATCTAAATCGCATCTGGCGTGATATTATACAAGTAATAAATTAATTAAAACATAGAACATTCTATATACACTACGTTTTGTCAATGATCGATATCGAGGTGACATACAGGGTCCGACAGAAAAAATGCATGTATTTCGCATGGCTGTTGTTCTCGTATGGGTGGGGATACAAGAGTGTGGTGGGGCTGTGTAGGTACGCTATCTCAAAATGTTTCAGTATCCACGATGCCTTGGTCAGTTGAACAGCGTGCATTCGTTGTTGAAACTTTCTTCAATAATAACGGGTCTGTCATTTTAAAACAACGAGCTTTCAGATTGCGTTTCAATCTACGCCCATTGGATTTAGTGCCAGATCGCAATGCGATTATTCGTTGGGTAGCTTCTTTTCGCACAACAGGTTCAACACTAAAGAAAAAAACCTCCTGGTAGGCCAAGAACCGTTCGTACACTTGAAAATGTTGAAAGGATAAGGCAGGTCGTTCAGCGATCACCGCGTCGTTCTGTAGTGAAACAAGCGGCTGCTTTGCAGTTGTCAGAACGAAGTGTGAGGCGAATGTTACATCTGGATCTTAAAGTCCATCCGTACAAAATGGCTCTTGTTCATGCGATACACGAAGGTGACTTTCAAAAGCGTGTGGATGCGTGTCAGGCTATCCTTCAAAACGTACCGAGAAATGCAGTTTTACTGACCAGTGATGAAGCGCATTTCCATTTAACTTGCTTTGTTAATAAACAAAATTATCGTTATTGGGCAGCAGAAAACCCTCGTGAACGTCATGAAACCCCTCTGCACAGTCAGCGAGTGACAGTTTGGGCGATGGTGTCTGCATTTGGAGTGTGGGAGCCTTATTTTTTTGAAGAGAATGGAATAGCTGTTACAGTGACATCCGCTCGTTATATCCACATGTTAAAAACCTTTGTGCAACCGAAATTGCAACAGCTCGATGGCGAAATATGGTTTCAACAGGACGGGGTCACTGCGCACACATCACGTGCTTCCATGCAAGTTTTAAATCAGATGTTCCCCGGTCGCATTATTTCCCATCGCGCCGACTTACTATGGCCGCCGCGTTCACCCGATCTCGCGCCAGCTGATTTCTTTCTCTGGGGCTACCTCAAAGAAAAAGTGTATAGTCACCACCCTCGAACCATAAATGCCTTGAAAGAAGCAATTCGTGCGGAAATGGCAAACATAGCGCCTGAAATGACAGAGCGCGTTATGCAAAACTTTAGATATCGCCTAACCAGCTATATCGCCAACGAGAGACGCCATTGAGATGACATAATTTTTCATAAATTAACTTTAAAATTGTATAAACATTTTGCAAAATATTTTTTTTCTATTACTTAAACCATTTTTCATTTACACTCCTTGGAAACCCATGCATTTTTTCTGCCGGACCCTGTACTTCACAATTATTACAAAGTAATGGAAAAAAAAATGTATCAATGTTTGCAATTAACACCGGAAAAAAATATTGAAAAGTGCAGTCAATATTTTTGAAATGGACTGTATTGAATGATTGAATGAACGTGACCTAGCTATGCGTCTGTTTGTTTGGATTTCTACCGAGTATTGCATTTTATCACATGCCATAATTTAGACACAACTAATACCTGTCTGGCGCTCTGGCGCCACAACATCTGGGTTTTTGTTTACATTTTTAGATCTGTTTTTGAAGTATTGTCATAATTGTAGGTCAGTCGCCTGGATAGGACGTGGTGGATAGGTACCTTGGCCACCTCGGTCCCCTGATTTAAATCCCGTAGATTTCTACTTTTGGGGTCATTTAAAACAATTCGTTTATCACACAGAAGTTGATACCGTTGACGCACTCCGTGAGAGTATCAGTGGAGAAACAAATCGTATCCGCGAACGCAATGTGTTACCGCCAGTGCGTGATTCACTTTTACGAGCGCGCGTTTGAACACTTACTGTGATGTACATCCTATAAACGTCGCGCATATTTACGAAAAACCAAAGATTTTTTTAAAAAAATATTTTTTTCAATGGATTTCGCAGTAATTAACGTAAGTGTAAATATTTTTCTTATACCTTCTATCAATGACAAAATGTATAAAAAGCAAATAGTAAATAATGCACACACACATTGACTTATAGAAATACGCATACGTGTATGGCGCTGTTCCAAGACGAATGTTGGAGTTAGTAATACTATTGCTTTCCGTCAAAAGCAATGACAATGGCGAAAACAGAAAAGAACGAAACAAAGAAATTCCCAGCCGACCCAATCTTTCTTTGACGGAGAGTTAGAAACGATGGCGAATTATTATTTGCAGTAGAGCTCTCAAGACGTAGTCAACTGGAAAAATAACGTCTCGAGACAAAATATAAGAGGTGTTTGCGTACGCCTGCTCTATGCGCCTATATGCCAATACCGTATAAATTGGCAAATATTAATAAGGATATTGATTCGATTCGTAGCACATCTACTTTTAAATTCTTCACTGAAGAAGCGGGTAGCGGAAAAACAACGCTATTAGAAAGTTTCAAATCAAAAGGTTGAAAAATATATAGTCGTGGAGACGTCGGCTCTTTTGGCGGCAAATCTAATAATCCAGCAGCCATTGGCAATTTACATGCTGCTCTCGATCATATGTTGACTCAACCAGATGTTATAGACGATCGAGGGTGTATTGACAACGTGTTGTGGTCCTTTATTATGCCAGCATGTAATCCGGCAAAAGTTGATACTGTGGTAATGAACATGTTTAAATTCTTCAATGCAAATTTTAATGAACAATATATAACACAAGAGGGTGCTATATTCATAGATCCGCTCTCAAAACTGAATGCCAAGAGAATGTTAAAGAGATGCACAGATGGAAACGCTCATCGTGGACGCTTGAAATTATATCCTACTGTACAATTTCTGGTATATTATACCCGCCCGACTATTTGGTTGGAAGATTTTCTGTGTCCCATACACAGAAGATTTGAAATTTTAGCAGTTCGATATACGGAAATTGACAACGAGTTGCAAAAATACTTTAGCCAGCTTCGATCAACGCATACACCATTTGTACGCTTTTCTAAACCAGCAAATGATTTTGAGATTGACAACTTTTTCCCAAAATCTGTCGGAATATGTTTGCTAAAGCTGTTCCCGGTACTTGGTTGCATAAACAAATTTGTTCTAGTATACTAATAATGGCATTGAAAATTCTTACGGAAAATCTTAAAGTATTGTCTGTAACGTGTCCTTATCTAGATCCAGTGATTAATGATAAGACCACTTTTTCCATCAAGAGTAACAATAAAAAATCATAAATATACGTTTGTTGTTTTATTTTCTTCGGTGCCATAGACCCTCTATCACATACGACATGTATCACGGAAATAGAGAATATTTCGCACTAAAGCGTCAACTAATTGAGGAAGCTAAACAAAAATTGCGCACGTAGCCGCTAGAACAAAGTGGTGATGCGAGTAAACGGTACGATAACCGTGGTTTTACGTTCGTTTTGGAGTGGTGTGATGACGGAGAGAGTATAGTTGGATATGGATGTAATGGTTCAGGAGTGGCGTGTCATATTCACCCTAAAATTCAACCAGGTCTGTTTGTTGTTAGTAGGGACACTTTAATATTGCAGAAAGCGGCCGCTCTGTACGGATATCCGATAATAGTGTATGACATCACATATAATGCAAATAATTTTACAGTCTACGATCTATTCACTGACAACCATTTGGCAAAACCTGCAAATTTGGTTAAAATTTGTACGAATACAGTTGCGGAAGCTGTTGTTCGCCTATACAACAAGTTTAAAAATAATGAAACCTCCTACAAGTATGTTGGTGTGGCGCAGTATTTCGACGTTACAAAGCAGATTATGTTTGAATTGCTGATTCGTAAAGTGGAAGCCCACAAGAGACAAAATCACTTGGAAAATTTTGAACGTTGAAATTGACTATACTTTTCCAGAAACTGTAATGCATTAGTTCGATGAGAATTTAAACGTTTACACAAACTTTCCACCATTTGAGATACCGTTAATCACTTTCGCTATAGAAACAATCTCTGAATATCCACATCGAGGTCCGACTGGTATGTTATACCTATATCTTTTTTTTGCAGGCACATAACTGCTTATTGTTCTTTTTTACAGGAGATGCGACAACAGATCAGCTCTTTACTGTCTCCATCCACCATAATCACACATACTCAATACTCTATCTAGTCTATCTGCCACTAAACAAGACATGCTAACGTTAATGAATCCTAAGTACATTTCTGCAAACCTTTTACAAAATATCAAAACAGAATTTGCAACAATAATTAACGCTATTCGGTCTTATAAAAGAACTGATCGGAATAAATTTGTAATGGCACGGAGAGTGTGGAATTATTTCATGCAACAGAGTAATATTATTCGTGCCCACATACGCAAATCTAAACCGCATCTGGCGTAAAATTATACAAGTAATAAATTAATTAAATCATAGAACATTCTATATTGTCGCAAACCGCGAGCAAATTAATTAATTATTAAACATTAATAACTCCAATTCATAATAAAGGAACCTAAATTCCACATACGTTATAACGTTAATATGAAATTATAATTACGCCTTCAAAGATAATAATGTAAACATACTTGGAAAATTGTAAATAGCTCCGAGTAAGCGATAAGGCGAGCAGCGCTCTACGCCACGCGCTGCAAATTGTCAACAACCCATAAGAGATGCATTTGGAAGAGATACCGAAATCTTAGCTACGACATATGATTCTTAGAAAATCACATTTAACTCCATTCCAGACATTTGCTAATGGAAAAACAAGACGTTTAATACCAAAGAGTGGTACGCATCACTTGAAACTCCTAACGGTAAACATTGCGATACCACGCACTATCAATACGGCTCTCTAAGCCAACAACTTCACCTACTAGTTTACCAACTTACTTACTTGTGCATGTTTAGCCAATAAAGATACCGCTCTTACGCTCTGTGTTTTCTCGTGGTTTTACACCGGAAACCAAAGAAATATAACACATTACGAAAGCGAACTACAACTCCTTGGGCCGGGATGCATATTCGGAATTCGCCGACGCATTAGCCGCTCGGAACAATTCGGATGATGCGAATGAAAGACTCGTAAAGTACCGACGTATTAGACTAATGCGTCGGCGATTTACATTTTAAGTATTTATTTTCGCTGTAAATCAAATCAGAGTGACTTAACAACTTTCTTCAGCTGTGAGAAAAAGTGAAAATGGAGCCAAAGACATTGCCAAATATGTGTTATAAGGATACATCCTCTAATACGATTAGGTTGCAAATAAGTGATAAAGACGAATTTGAGGTATGTCGACGTTTATTATTTTTTGGTTAGGTTTATGATATAAACGGACTTTATTTACGCCACGCCACAACGTATTAAGGCGGGATTTCGGCAGACAAATGCATGCAGTAAAGGAAGTTGCTTCCGAAAGAAATTTCTCCCCTACTGGTCAACAATAATTGTTCTTTTGTGACTAGAAAAAAAATCACGTTGATATATTTATAAATAGGGGAGAAATTTGTCTAGGAAGCAACTTCGTTTACTGCATACCGAAATCTCGCCCTAATACAAAAATTTCTTGTTTGTTATAGAAATGGTTGACTGAATTGGAAAGTGTTAGAAAAGAAACTTGGAGAGTTTCAAAAACCTTTAAGCTTGGTACTGAAAAACTACGTATAATATTCAAAAGATTATATCACTGTCATTTTAATGTAAAACAAAAAAGGAAAAATGGAAGTTGTCGAAAAAGACATTCTCGAAATATAGACTGTCCAGCAAAATTATCGGTAACTATAAAACGATATATTCCAGACACAAAGTCGAAGAACAATGACGTTTATATGCCAAAATGGCCGTGTATTGTGGAATTTCGGGATAAACATAATCATAATTTAAATTCTGCTGCTGCGCTAAGAGAACGACCAGTTGCCTTGGATGTAAAGAATCGTATTATCGAACTGTTTGAGAAGGGTCACTCAGTGTCATCTGCATATCATTCTTACATTTTATCAGTCATGCAGGAACATGGCGACAAATATGAAAATATTGTTATGGATAGACACTATATTCCTACTAAGACCGATGTAGATTCCATATGGAAAAGTCATTTCAAAAAAAAGTATGGCGAAAGAACTGGAGAGAGTATGTTATTGCACTTAGATAACATGCTTAGATCGTTAACAAAAAAAACTATACTCTCTTCAAAATAATCCGAAAACAAGATCATTACGCCGTGTCACTCTGCACACCAATTATGCAAAGAGTTGCAAGGCTTCATCAGTCGTCAGAGATTATGTTCGTTGATTCCACGGGCAACTGTGATACACAAAATCACAAGGTTTATTACTTTATAACACAGTTCGCTATTGGAGGATTACAAATACTTGCGAAATATTCTCGTATCAAAATCATATGAACATCTAGAAAAGTCTTTTTTGGAATTTATTCAAAATTACAAATATGAAAATTTCACAAACTATGTAAAGAATATGATGAACAGAGCTGACACTTGGTGCCTTTTATATCGACAACATTTACGACTAAGAGGAACTAATACTAATAATTACATAGAAGTTATATTTAGATTGCTTAAAGATATACCTTTGGAAAGGACGAAAGCGTTTAATTTACCTCAACTATGTGATTTTATTACTGCCAACTTTGAATCTTATTACAAGCAACGTATTTTAGATATTCCGTTAAAACGAGTGTCTAAGACGGTTATTAGTCGTTATTTGCCTGATGAAAAGGACGTGGCTGATGGAGATATAATACAATTCAATGACTTTGAATATGAGGTTAAGAGTCAGAGTGATAGAAATGTCATCTACGTCGTAGATTTATTACTTTTCAAGTGTACGTACACAGCGATTCACTGGTAAACACTGTAAGCACCAGGCAGCGGTGGTAAAAAAAATTTAATAACATTCAATTGTTAATACATTATCTGTAAAAGTTAAATGTCACCTTTACCAGATTGCAACCGGAAAGCAGGTAAACGAGCAGCTATTTTCGCAGATTCAAGACATTTCAATGGAGCAGAACACTGATGAAGATGTTAATGCAGATCAAGTTTCTTCACTAAATCTTAATTCTGTTGTGAATATTGATACTGATAAAGATATAAATAACAGTCTGACATCTTACATTAAATTTTATCCTTTCATAAAGTCGTGTTTCTTGTTTTAAATAAAAAAATTGGTACAAACTCGTAATGCCATCGAAATTATCCGTTAGTATTGCCAAATATGTTTTAACAATAATTTGTGAAATGCACATAGACGGTGCTACCCGAGAGCAAATTGAAAATCATGTGCAAGCAAAATTTTCGGTAGTTAATGTCAACATAGGCGACTATGTGAGTAAGGCGATTCGACGGGGAATAAAATTTGGAGCTATTATTTATCTAGAGGATCGATATTACGTCGGAAAGGCGGTAGCAGTACGTGCTAAAAGAAGGCAAGAGGCGTCTTCTTCGTCATCTTCATCTACGTCATAGAGAACTTAAAATGTTAAAACTTTTAGACGAAATTAAATTGTAAATAAACATAGTCTGGGATAATATTGATGATATCATTACGTACGAAGATCATAATGTTGCCGAAATGAATGAAAATTGGAAACAACACTCAGAAAAAATCATGGGACATTTGGAAAGAAACCCATCATTATTTTATCCTGCTATTAAAGCATATTTAAGCAATTCTAATAAATATGCGAACTCAGAGCAGACTTTGTTATTTGGATTGCATACAGCTTTCAAATACAAGGGAGTAGTGTGTAAAAAGAAACGACCTCAAGCTACACGAAAAAGAAGTAAGCATATATCGGTACAGCCTACATCAATTGGTCGTAGAAAGACGCCAATGGGAGGAAAGAAAGCAATGTGCAGTGGAAGAAAGTTACATCAATTTAAAAGTACGGTTAGGAAAACATCCCATTCCTTAGCGGCATGTGTTCAAAATAATGTGGGATTGGGAAGAAATATAACCAACAAATGAAAATACAATTACCTCATATTTTATACTTTTCCATTTTTATTTAGTTGATATTTGTTTTTACGGATTGTTCTGTTTATTTTTTGCTAGTACCTACTCATGTGTTTGTACACCAAAAAATTGGTATAACGTATAAATTTACCATATATTTGTAGTGCCTTTACTTATAGTAATTTTTTTGTAACTGCCCCAATAAATAAGTAATAAATTTTCATATTCTTCCTTATCTTCATGCGCATTGCAGTGTCACATGTCATAAATCGCCGACGCATTAGTCTAATACGTCGGTACTTTACGAGTCTTTCATTCGCATCATCCGAATTGTTCCGAGCGGCTAATGCGTCGGCGAATTCCGAATATGCGGCCAGGATAGCCTCTCGAACGTCCACAAGAGTTCCGGAATACTCTCTGTGAAAAGTATTACCCTGGTAACAGCTGCTAGAAAAGAATTTTTGGTGACAGAGGTGGGATCCCAAGGACTTCTTGGACAAGGACCAACTTCTTCGGGTGAATTTTAACAGTTAGGGAACCAAGAAGGCGTCCGCAGGACCTTTCTGGCAGACGAACACCCTCTTCACCGTAAGTAAAGATTTACCGCTCGAGCATGTTTGCTAAATTCACTCCCTCTGCCTCTTCTCAATCTAACATCTCCGAACATTCCGACCGCAAGGAAGGTCCGGAGTCTATTACATACAAAGTTAGACTTAAAGAGGAGCATCAAATCGAAAATCATCCAGACGAAATACCCGCGATTAAGCGCGCAATTCAAAAGACCGCCCGCCCTTAGACGCTTCATACTTCATTCGCACCCCCAAATCTCGCAAATGTTAAGAGCTAGGAATATCCAAGTTTTAACAACCACGCCAGTGATAAAATTAAAAAAAAAACACATGGAAAAACTAAGAAAAGAGAGTTTAAAACACAGAAAAAATTAAAAGTAGAAAAAGAAATTACGAGGGTATATCAGATATAAACGAGACTGATTTTTTAATGACTCGTACAAAAGTTTTTTGAATCGGCGAAGTAGGTGGCTATGTAGACAAAGCACTTAGGGTGGGGAGAGCAACGTCTGAAATTCCGTCGAGACCGTTCAGTAGTGCAGTGACCATGAGTGAGCAAGCAGTGTACGTTTCCGTGGAGCAGCGGATAATTATTAAGTTTTTGACCAATGAGGGGGTGAGTCCAACAGACATTTTACGCAGATTGTACGCTCAGTTCGGGGAGAAAACCCTTTCACGACCTCGCGTGTTTGCATGGCATAAACAATTTTCTGGAGGCCGGGAGAAAGTTGAAAACCAGAGCCACCTTCGACGCCCACGGCCGAGCGTTACCGAAGCCAACATTGAGGCAGTTCGGAGTCTTCTGGAGGACGACAGGCGCTTAAACATCGGAAGTATCGCTGCGACACTTAACATTGGTTATGGCAGTGCCCAAAAAATATTGAGGGGGTCTTGGGATTTCATAAAGTGTCCGCTAGATGGGTTCCGCGTCTGCTGTCGCCCGAACACAAACAACATCGACTTGAGATTTCTCAGCGTCTCTTTAATCGATTTCAGCGAGAGGGTGATTTGTTTTTAAATCGAATAGCAGCTTGTGACGAAACTTGGGTGCACCATTATACTCCCGAGAGTAAACAGGCAAGTATGGAGTGGAGAATGAGTGGTGAGAGGGCGCCGATAAAGGCGAAGACGCGGTTGTCTGCCGGGAAGATTATGGCAACTGTGTTTTTTGATCGACAAGGAGCATTTCACGTCGATTTTCTTCATGATCGCCGCACAATTAATGCCCAATATTATTGCGACCTTTTGGATGCCGCAAAATTGTCTTTTCGACGAAAAAGAAAGACGCAATCCGTTAAAAATGTCATTCTCCTTCACGACAACGCCAGAAAACATTCGGCAAACATTACGAGGCAAAAAGTAGAACAATTCGGCTGGGAAATCTTGGAACATCCTGCTTACAGTCCAGACTTGTCACCCTGTGACTACCATTTGTTTGGACCTCTAAAAGAAACTCTTGGAGGCCAGCGTTTCGACAGCGACCAAGCGGTAGAGACATTTGTGCTCCAGTGGCTGCGTGAGCGGCCTGAAAGTTTTTACGATAACGGGATTAAAAAGCTTCCAATCCATTGGGAAAAATGTATTGCACGGGCGGGAGATTATGTAGAAAAATAGTACATTTGTATTAACCTTGTTCAATAAAGCATTAATAGTTTTAAAAAAATTAGTCTCGTTTATATCTGATATATCCTCGTATATGAAGAACTTATCATATTTACAAGTGAAAGTGAATCGGATATGTCAGACTTAACAGAATCCAACGAAGTTGTATTCTTGGTGATCTATTATCTTAAGACGACACCGATTCTCAAAAAGTTGAAGTTAAAGGATTTGTTTTAGTAAAGTTTCCGACTAAAAAGACAGTCAAATATATCGTTGGCCAGGTAGAAACCTGTTGTTGATCCTAATAAAATAATTGTAAATTTTTTAAGAAATGTGCATAATAAATTTGTATTTCCGAATGTCAAAAATGAAGCAGCAATAACGAGACGAATTTGCTATAGTTTTCTTCCATTTCCTATGACTACCGGTGGTACCGCTAGATTATAAAGTTACATACCAATTTAATGTCAACTTCAGTAATTATAACGTAATGTAAACAGCTTAAGTTTTTTGCAAAGATGTTATATTTTCAATTAACCCTCCGTGGTTACCCGGGGTCGAAACGACCCCAAGCGCAACTTTAAGCTTGAATTACTATAAGCTATTGTCGCCCGAGTGGGCTGCCCTCCCCTCCAACGATGCTTTGGGATCCCTTTAGTGAGGAGAGACCAGGGTCGGCCGAATCGCTAAGGCAGTTCCTTTGTGGCAGTCGATCGTACAAGACCGTGCGCGAGCTGGGTTCAATTTGACCCTCCGTGTGACCACCACGTAATTATTTCGTGAAAAGTGATACATATTTTTATTTTTTTTTCTACGTGGGATTACTTCGCGTAAAGTAAGTATGTATATGTGAATTGTTAAATTTTTTTTATTATTCATAATATGTATATCGGCATAATATACAGGGCAATCCAAATTAAGGGTTCACCATTGGTAACTTTGTTATTACAAGATTGTTTAAATTAGCAAACTTGTAGTACTTTTAACGCTCTTTAAGATGGAAGAATAAAAAAAACAAATGAGCAACGCGTTTTCGAGTTTTGCCGAAAAATATTTTTTTTCAAATGGAAACCCCTGTATATTATATCATTTTCTGCTAGAACTTTAATTTTTAAACAAAAAATCTTATAAGAAATTTTTTACTGGGATTAAAAATACTTGAGTTATAATGAATACACAAAAACAGCTAAGTCAAGTGCATTTCTATGTATCTATGAAAACGACGATAAGTCTCTATACCAAACGTCCAATATTAGTACAGTTTTATTAGTTTTTCACTCATATGTTTCATTGTGCTAGTTATTAATTTGACAAAAAAATGATTTTTACCCATTCAGAAAAGTGTGATATGTTAGAATCTTATTTAGTGTGCAGAAAATCCTCTAGGAGGGCAAAAGAACACTACGCTGAATTATATTCACTCCGAACACAACCACATGAGCAATATTTTCTGAGACTTTACCGAAAATTTAGAGGCAATGAGAGTGTTTTTGCCGAAACAAGGACAAAAAGGACTTTTATAAAAAGCGAGGCCACGGAAATTGCAGTTATCGCATATTTTGACGCCAACCGTGAGAATTCCACACTAGATATTGTCAATGAATCTGATTTGAGTCACGGTACTGTGCATAGGATTCTGAAGAAACACAAATTCATTCCTTAAAGTAGAAACCAGTTCAGGTTTTTTTGCCAGGGGATCCAGAGAGAAGAATGTTTTTTTGCCACTGGTATCTTAACTTTTGTCGCCAAAATGTAAACAACTTTCGTTATATTTTATGGACCGATGAATCGAATTTCTCAAATTCTGGAATGTACAGAGGGTTATTGACTACATTTGGACCAATAGATAACTTTGCTATTTGAAGGATTAGAAAAACGTTTAAATTAGGAAACTTGTAGGATTTCACACAAGGCGCTAGAATTTGATATCAGAAAAAACAAACGAACGTCGTAAAGCCGTCAAAAACGGCTAACTTAGTTTTTTTTTAATGGAATACCCTATATAATGTTACATAATCTGATTCTAAATAAAATTTCGAGTATATTCCATTTATATAACATATACCTACATTCAACTGTTTTCGCGCTATCGCTGATTGAAAATCGTACTACTACTATGTTTCCATAGAAACCCCGTAATGACTTACGTAAATTCATATACGAAGGGTGTAGAAAACATATTAGTAGTACGATTTTCAATCAGCGATAGCGCGAAAACAGTTGAATGTAGGTATATGTTATATAAATGGAATATACTCGAAATTTTATTTAGAATCAGATTATGTAACATTATATAGGGTATTCCATTTAAAAAAAACTAAGTTAGCCGTTTTTGACGGCTTTACGACGTTCGTTTGTTTTTTCTGATATCAAATTCTAGTGCCTTGAGTGAAATCCTACAACTTTCCTAATTTAAACGTTTTTCTAATCCTTCAAATAACAAAGTTATCTATTGGTCCAAATATAGTCAATAACCCTGTACAATAAAAAAAATCATCATTACTGGTCAAAGGAAAATCTTCTTTTAGTAAATCCAAGACGTCCACAAGTCCGTTTCAGTTTTAATGTTTGGTGCGGTTTAATCGGTTCATGGATTGTTGGTCCTTTCTTTTATGAGGGCACTCTAACTGGTGAAAGGTACATAGAATTTTTGACTGAAATTTTGAATAATTTCTTAGACGATCTGGATCTCATAAGTAGACAGAATCTGCATTTTCAGCAGGATGGCGCACCTGCGCACAACTACAGAGGTACTCATCAACTTCTAAATACTATTTTTAACACTTCATGGATAGGAACAAATGGTCCTATTCAGTGGCCTCCCCGATCGCCAGATTTAACGCCGCTTGATTTTTTTTTATGGGGTTATTTAAAGAACCAGATTTATAAGCAAAGGTACGAAAACGTAAACGCCCTAAAGATTGCAGTTAGTGAAAAGATAAACCAAATAGATGGTAGGACCATACTGAAGGCAGTTCGAGAAGTTCGGAAGCGTGTACAAAAATGTATTGATCTACAAGGTGGTATTTTTGAACATCTTCTATGAAAAAATCAGTGATTTTTATTTTCTTTTAATGATAAGTTTATGTATAAAATAAAGTTTATAAAACTAATTTAGCTGTTTTCGTTTATTCATTATAACTCAAGTATTTTTAATCCCAGTAAAAAATTTCTTATAAGATTTTTTGTTTAAAAATTAAAGTTCTAGCAGAAAATGATATAATATACAGGGGTTTCCATTTGAAAAAAAAATATTTTTCGGCAAAACTCGAAAACGCGTTGCTCATTTGTTTTTTTTATTCTTCCATCTTAAAGAACGTTAAAAGTACTACAAGTTTGCTAATTTAAACAATCTTGTATCTTTAATAATAACAAAGTTACCAATGGTGAACACTTAATTTGGATTGCCCTGTATATTATGGCTACAATATTTGTATTCAGATGGCATATAATTTACGGGATCGCCCGTTTCGCGACGCTCTTCTCGAGGACGCGGAGGGTATCAGTTATTTTGGTGGTGCTGCTTCGGATGACGAAGAGGACCATCTTTCTGAACAATCCGAAGGAAGCGATTTCGTAGATGAAGATGACGACACAGACACCGAAAACACTGTTCAATCTGCTCGCGTTCTAGAGTCTCGTCCCCGAGGCCGACCGATTTCTGTTTTGAAGGGACCTAACGGCTATGTGTGGCACCGGCAGCTTGGCAATAGACGCTCAGGTATACAAACGACTCCCAAGTTATTCCTTCTATAGAAATGACCCTTTGTCTTCCGTTTGCTTATGGTTATGGGTCTGCTATTTTATAGGTCGAGCGACTGCACCCGTGGCTGTGCAAGTACCTGGCCCGACAGGTGAGGCAGAGAATTGCCGAACAGTAAGCGAATTCTGGGACGTTTTGTTTACAAGCGAACTATTCGATATCATTGTTGAATGCACGAACTTGAAAATCGAAGAGACTTGTCTTCAGATGATAGCCGAAAACCGATAGCCGAAAACCAAGGGTTGCAAACGTATCACCATCACACCGACGTCGATGAATTGAAGGCATTCGTCGGAATTCTGTATCATGCAGGATTATGGAAATCGAATGACGTCAATACGCATGAATTATGGAGCAATGAAAACGGTCTAACATTCTACCTTTGCGTCATGGCAAAATCAAGATTCATGTTTCTCTCCTCGTGCCTACGATTTGACGAAAAACGTACTCGACGAGCTGAAGATAGATTATCTCCTATTCGCAAAGTATGGGATATCTTCATTGGCAACTGCACTAACAATTACACGCCTCATCAGTATTGCACAGTCGACGAGCAGTTACTGCGTTTTCGGGGACGATGTATATTCCAGATGTATATAAAATCGAAACCGGGACTAAAAATCATCACCTTGAATGACGCTAGCACGTCTTACTT
Source organism: Amphimallon solstitiale (assembly GCA_963170755.1). Taxonomy (NCBI): domain Eukaryota; kingdom Metazoa; phylum Arthropoda; class Insecta; order Coleoptera; family Scarabaeidae; genus Amphimallon; species Amphimallon solstitiale. The sequence goes on along the minus strand of OY720677.1, from coordinate 47,921,295 downwards.
GGCGAGTTTTCTATTGGAAGCATGATTTTTTTATAAACTGAACTGCACATTCACTTTCTATTTTCTCATTTCAGATGTATGGTATTCCATATTTGGGGAAAACCGGAGATGTAGTGGGTAACGAGCCAATATCAGCATATTATTTCCGTAAAGTTACGACGCCAATCCACGGAACGAATCGGACCGTAACCTGCGATAACTGGTTCACTTCCATTCCTATGTTGCATCGTATGCTGGAACCTCCCTTTGACATGACAATCACTGGTACGATCCGGAAAAATAAGCGTGAAATTCCGTTAGAAATGAAGGTTGCTTCCAAAGAACCGCCGGCTACAGTTTTCGCCTTCTCAGGAAACCTCTCATTGTTATCGCACACACCGAAAGAAAATAGAATCGTGTTACTTGCATCATCGTATCTGCGGACAACTGCGATAATAAACGGAAAGCCGGAAGTAATCCTGCATTATAACAAAACGAAGGGAGGAACAGATTGCTTTGATAAGCTGTGTCATTCGTACACAACCGCCAGGGCAACTCAGAAATGGCCAGTGAGGTTTTTTTTTGGAATACTGGACTAAGCGATGGTGAACGCTCGAATTTTATACAACTGTCGATGCGTCAACAACCACGAGGAGAACAACGTCCTCGCTGCAAAACAGTGTCTGAAAGAAATCACGCTCCACCTGGTCGAGCCTCACTTGAGAAGGCGAGGCGACGTAGAAGCCCACCGAAACGATCTGAAATGTGGAATCGCAGGAATTCTAGGCTCCGAAACGCCTTTACAACAATCCCAAGAGCGGCAGTATTCGAACAAGAGGATCCGCTGCGGATTGTGTAAACGACATGAGGATCACAAAACTAAACAGCTGTGCTCCTTGTGCAATCGCCCTATGTGCGACACGCACATAATGTTTATCTTCGTCGACTGTGGTGGAGAACAATAAATTGTGTATATATACGAGTGTGATCAATATATAAAGGTGCCAGTCCATAATGAGAATATCTCATGAGATTTTTGTCACATGCAACACAAATCGCAGGATAACTTCAATTTAATTGTGGAAACAGAGACCTGTTCCCACAAAAGGTTAAAAGTGTGGGAACAGGTCTCTGTTTCCACAATTAAATTGAAGTTATCCTGCGATTTGTGTTGCATGAGACAAAAGTCTCATGAGATATTCTCATTGTGGACTGGCACCTTAACCGTTATTTTCAAATTTCGTGAGTTTCGTATGTTCGATTTTCGCATTTTTGTTTCTGTTATGTTGGTACACATGTCTGTTATACCGGGTGTATTATGAAAAACCTTTCGTGCTGTAACTTTTTTATTTTTTATCCGAATGTAATAAATTATACGTCGAACTAAATCGTTTCAAAAACACTGTAACGTGATCTGCTTTGAATTTTTTTTTGACACTTTGTTTTTGACAGACAGCAGCAAACTGTGTTTTTTTAAATTGTACTATATTTTTTTTTTTACTTATTCAAATATTTTTTTTTTCTGAATATGAAGCTGTAAACAACGATACCCTTGTATGAATAAAAAACGAGAAATTGAAGGTTTTTTTTTTTAGTTCAATTTATTCTGGTTTTTCCGAACACAGAGATTTCTTAAATGCATTTTAAATACTCTATTTCGTTTTATTACCAGCAGATGTGTGTACCATTTAAAATCACTTACATTCAATACTATATAGCCCATAAAGTATTATAAACCAATGTTATCAGTGTTTCATCAGTTTCTTTACAGACTTCGTTACAGACAGTAAGATAATCAACATCTCTCGTTAAATAACAATTGTGAGATTTACTTTGTAAATAGGTTTAAGTGTTTTTATTAAAATAAATAAAATTGTGAGAACACTCTTAGTTTCAATATAACTGACACCAAATAAAAGAAGTAGGCTTATACGGAAGTTACGCCCCGTAAGCGGTGGGTCAACAACAACATTTACAGTGTTTATTTTAAAAATTTAAAAATCAAGCAGTCATATTGAACGATAAAAGTGCATTCCAAATTTTCGAAGAGAGCTGTGACATCTGTCAGTCACACATTCATTATAACATTTACAACGATTTATTTCTAAATTTTGTTATTGAAATGGATAATGGCGAATGTGTGGATGCGATTCAAGCATATTTTGAATGTGGAAAAAATTCTGCAGCTGCTTTGCGACTTTATGGAAATCGTTTTCCTGACAGACTGCGTCCAAGTGCCGATAAGTTTGGAAGGCTCGTCCGAAATTTACGAAATTTCGGATCATTCAAAAAACCGAAAATAAACGCACGTGTAATTCAAAATCAAAATTTAGAATTAAGTGTCTTGCTCTATGTGGAAGAAAACCCTAATACGTCTACACGAGAAATTGCTCACTACATGCAGGTATCACATTCTACAGTTCAGTACATTCTGAAGAAGCACAAGTTCTTTCCTTATAAACCACGGAAGGTGCATGCTCTCGGTGAAAACGACCCTCAACGTAGGGTTCAATTCTGCACGGTTTTCATGAATAAACTAAGGGAAGATCCAATTTTTTATCGTCGTGTGTTGTGGTCAGATGAATGCACTTTTGGAAAAAATGGTGTATTCAACAGAAATAATCATCGTCATTGGAGCAGTGAAAATAACCATGTTGTGGTGCAACACAATTTTCAAAATCGGTTCAGTGCAAATGTATGGTGTGGCATTTTAGGCGATAGACTAGTAGGGCCTTTTTTTGTTGAGGGCAATCTAAACCAAGAAAAGTATAATAATTTGTTACGCAATGAAATAGACGATTATTTAGATGAGTTGCCACTTGCTGAGTTAAACAGGGTGGTGTTCCAACAGGACGGTGCTACACCCCATAATGCACGAATGAATACTGATTTTCTAAATAATTATTTTGGCGTCAGATGGATGGGCACTTACGGGCCTATTCGATGGCCTGCTAGATCGCCAGATCTGAATCCACTGGATTTTTTTCTGTGGTCTTACATTCAAGATCATGTCTATTTGACTCCACCTGATACCAGAGACGATTTAGTAAGAAGGATAGTACAAGTATGTCATGAAATACCACCAAATCTTATATTAAACGCAGCAGTTGGAGTTAATAGAAGGTGTCAAATGTGTCTGGAACAAAATGGGGCCAATTTCGAACATTTGATTCATTAAAAGCTATGATAGCTTGATTTCTGTAAATTTCGTAGTTTTTTTTAATAATAATAAATTTGTCACTCAATTTAATGGAGGTGTCTTCAGGAAATAAATCTTTATTAGAATAAGTAAAAAAAAATATGTAGTACAATTTAAAAAAAAAAATTAACTACTGTCTGTCAAAAACGAAATGTCAAAAAATTTTTTTTTTTAATAACAGGTTACAGTGTTTCAAAAACGATTTAGTTTGACATATCATTCATTAAAATCAGATAAAATATAAGGAAGTTACAGCACCAAAGGTTTTTCATAATACACCCGGTATATGTTGGCAATATCAGCCATTTTGGATTGTCAGTTTGTTTTTGACAGATAAAAAGGTTAGTCGTGTATTGGTGTGCTCTTCGATTTTTTACTATTCGAAAAAATGGATCAAAGAAATTGTATTAAGTTTTGTGTAAAAAATGAAATTAAATGCGCAAGGACATTTGAAATGTTGACTGTGGCGTTTGGCGAGTCTACTATGAGCAGAACACAAGTTCAATTGTGGTATAACCGGTTTAAGGAAGGCCGAGAAGATGTCAATGACGATGCTTGTCCGGGTCGCCCGAGCACGTCAACAACCGATGAAAACATTGAAGCAGTGAAAAAAATGATTTTGGATAATCGTCGAATCACTATCAGAGAGGTTGCTGATGATGTTGGCATATCGTTCGGCTCATGTCAAGCAATTTTTACGGATGTTTTAGGCATGAAACGTGCGGCAGCGAAGATTGTTCCAAAATTGCTAAATTTTGAGCAAAAACAACGTCGCATGGACATCGCTCAGGAGCTGTTGAACATCGTCAACGACGATCCAGATTTCCTCAAAAAGGTCATAACTGGTGACGAATCATGGGTGTATGGCTATGACATTGAAACCAAAGCCCAATCATCCCAATGGAAGCGTCCAGAAGAGCCAAGACCGAAAAAAGCACGTCAAGTTCGGTCAAATGTTAAGGTTTTGCTCACTGTTTTCTTCGACTGCAATGGCGTGGTGCATCATGAATTCTTGCCACAAGGTCGTACGGTCAATAAGGAATACTACCTTGAAGTTATGCGCCGTTTGCGAGAAGCAATTCGTCAGAAACGCACATAATTGTGGAAAAAACAATCATGGATTTTGCACCATGATAACGCACCAGCTCACACATCGATGCTTGTGCGTGAGTTTTTGGCCAAAAACAAAACCGTTATCATGCCTCAACCACCGTATTCACCGGACTTGGCCCCCGCTGACTTTTTCCTCTTCCCAAAACTGAAGACACCGATGAAAGGAAAGCGTTTTGCTACGATTGAGGAGATAAAAGAAAAATCGAAAAAGGAGCTGTTGGCGATACCAAAAAGCGCGTTTCAGAAGTGTTTCGAGGATTTGAAAAAACGCTGGCATAAGTGTATTATATCTGAGGGGGATTACTTTGAAGGGGACAAGATTGTTATTGATAAATAAATAAATACTTTTTGAAAAAATTGAAAATAACGGTTATATATTGATCACACCTCGTACATAATTATTTATACATTTTTGTAACCAATTTTTATAATAAATCGCTGATTTTTCATTAATATCATACTTTATTGCACTTCAAAATGGACCCTCTTCAAATATCAAAATAAATACCTTTTTTGAAACGCCCACTATGGAGCTATTTTTTCTCGTAAACTATGATATCTCAAGAGTATCACCCTAAAATTTTATGGAAATATATTACAAATTGCCAGAGTTATGATTTTTTAGTGAAAAAAAGTATTTTTTACGCATTGCCTACTTGCTTATTTTTTCTACCATTTCGAAAATTTGATAAAAAAATTTTGCCATATTCTCATTTTGAAAAGTTCAAACTAATATCCTGAATTTTTATGAGTCGTTCACAACGATACTCACAACGCGGTAATCATTTAACGTGGCTGGGGTCATTACGACCCCCTGTGACTGGCGCGTTATTTCCAGAACGTATGACCACGGAAGGTTAATATTAGAATTACGAAGTTTTATTTTAGGCAGTGAATATTACATATGAATGCGTCCATAAACCGGTCCGGTTAACCATTGGACCGATGGTACCAGCGTGCGGGGATCGACTGGTGCCTGAGGCTATGAAAGTAGTCGTCGTCGTCTCTCATAAAATTTAAAATAATAGTCGTCGCAGCTCATTGTTGACGCGAACCTTTTTCCGCCATTAGCATACTAAATAGATATTTCGGCCATGAATTTCGATATATAAGCGGGAAAAATTAAATCTAAAATCAGTTTCCCTTCGATTGACATGGTAGAAATTGCTGTAGCAGTTACAAACGAAGTTATTGCTAATCGAGATGTTCGTATGTATTACAAAGAAATATTAAAGATTGAATATAATGCCAAAATCAAAAATATTTATTAATTAACCGAGATACAATTTTGTGCAGTGAATAATAATGATTTTTATGTATATGAGAATTTAAGCGAAACTAGTTTTTTTTTTCACGCTAATTGTTCTAATAAACGCGGTTGTACGCAAAAATTTTATTTTCAAAAAGAATTTTGGAATTTAGTACAACGAATTCATGCTCAACGATTGCGCGAACAACATGGTCTTTATTCTACAGATATTTTAAAAATTGCAAGTTGTGCAATTTGTCATGATGCAATTCAATATAAAATATTGTCAATATTTTGTGAATTATGTGCAGAACATGATGATGTAAATATAGTCTTGACAGTCTTGACAACAATCATATTATTTTAAATCGAAATTTTACAGCTGCTGGAAATATAGAAAATTTAGCACCTGACATTTTTAATAATAATAACGACGATATAATTGACAATGAGTGATCATATGTATGCAAGTACAAGGTGATTACCGGGAAACGCATGTTTTTGAATTGGGTAGTACACGGCAAGTAGTGGTGGATGGCAGTTGGGAAGGTCATACAGTGTGGAGGATAGTTGGAAGTTTCAGTTACACGAATGATGTGGGACCTTGAACACCGCGCTTTTGTTATGAGACGGTTTTATGTTAACAATGAGTCCGTGACACAGACCCAGCGAGACTTTCGCCGGCACTTCAATGTTCCGCCGCGTGGGCCGATTCCGGATCATAACACAATAATGAGGTGGATGCATAATGTGAACACAACGGGATCATTAATGAAAAAAAAAAACCTCCAGGACCAGCAAAAACCGTTCGTACGCCTGAGAATGTTGATCGTGTGCGCGTCGCTACGTTAGAGAGTCCCAATCGTTCGCTAAGGAAGCGGACCTTAAACCTCGACATTTCTGTCTCTACGGTAAGAAACATTTTGATTAAAGACCTCAATTTCCATCCGTATAAGCTTGCGATCTGTCAACAACTGAACCCTGGTGATTACAGACAGTGTTTACAATTTTGTCAGCGAATGTTGGCAATCTTGCGCGAAAACGAAAATGCAGTTTTTCTCATGAGCGACGAGGCTCATTTTCATATGGACGGTTTTGTAAATAAGCAGAACTGTCGATTTTGGTGTCCAGAAAATCCGCAAATATGGCAAGAGAAACCGTTACAGAGCGCCCGAGTGACAGTGTGGTGTGCGGTAGGTGACGTGGGGGTCATTGGGCCGTATTTCTTTGAGAACGATAACGGCGAAACAGTTACTGTTAACGCAGACCGCTACATGGAAATGTTTAATAATTTTTTCTTGCCTGCACTTCGTCGTCGTCGCATAGCAATGCGAAACATATGGTTCCAGCAAGATGGGGCTACGTCCCGTACTGCTCGAATTTCGATGGAACGTGTCCGACAAGCTTTCCCTGGAAAAGTTATCTCTCGTTTTGGAGATGTTCCTTGGCCCCCACGGTCGCCTGATTTGACGATCCCGGACTTCTTTCTTTGGGGTTTCTTGAAATCGCGTGCTTACGCTGAAAAACCACGCACATTACAACAGTTGAAGGAAGCCATTCGAAAAGAAATTCAAGCCATTCCACGAGCAATGTTACGAGATGCAATGCGTAACTTCAGGGAACGTCTGGAAACATGTGTTCAATCGGAAGGACGCCACCTACGCGATCTTATTTTTGCTACTTAATTTTTGTAATTTTCTTAAAATTCCGAGTTTGTACAACACATTGTATAAAATAAATAAAGTTTTTGTTCAACATTTAAAAATTTGTGGCTTTTTTAAAACCATGCGTTTCTCGGTAATCACCCTGTAGTACAGTAGACACAAACGTATCTGACGAACCATGGACGATCCTTATAGATTTTCTCCAGACCGAACTTCCAATAGTACAGGATATAATATCATTCAAAATACCAACGGACTCCAGAAGCATACAAGACGTTTTTGACAGTAACCCGACAACAATACCTGACCTTCATGGATCAGCGATCAAACCGATGTGAATTGGACCATATTCAAAACATACTTTCAGAAAAATCTCTCTTGCATACCGTACATGGCACAGGAGAAATTTATGATTGCATCCAAATCGCTGAGCGCATTATGCGTACAAGCAAATCACTCCGAAGTCGACAGTTCCTCGTCATATCTATCCACAACGAAGAAATTGAAGATCGGTCCCATCTCCATGTCGTCCACTCATGCACATGGCCAAGCAGATCGTGCCGTTGTCGGATACTTATAACCTGGCTAGCTTACTTTTATTCAACATAGTGCCATTTGCTTATATAACACCAGGGGCAAACTAGCCGGTTATAGAATTTGTCTTCTGAATGTCGCCAAGACACCAAAATACGCACTCCTGGCTGCCTATATGTTCAGGCTTCAATGTTATGATCTGGTAAAAGTACGGCCGTTGACCTTAATGTCAACTTGTTCGGGCAGTTTAAAATAAATCAAAATTATGGTGGTTTTAGTGTGGTGCCTTGGGACAAAAGACCTATTGCTCACAGCAGACTCAGCGGAGAAAAACGTGAGTACTTCTTATTGTTTTAATATGATTCGTTACTCTTGAATATACTACTTTCTCTATCTCACTGTCAAACGGTAAAGGTAAACAAAAAAAACACACGGTTAGAAATTCATTTGAAAAGTACATAACAATTAACTTTTATTTCTGTTAAAACATTATTAAATCATATCAAACGAATAAACAATTCAGCAATTAAATTATGGTCACAATTGATACACATTATTGTCTAATATTAATTACAAATTCACAAAGTCTATGTACATAAATAGTATACAAAATAAATACGCGTCGATGACCTCTATAAGTCACGTATGAAATTAAGCAAGAACGTTTGTACGTTCCTAGTCCCTGAATTAACAATTACAGTCCCAGAATATTTCGTTAAAGAAAAACATAAATAAAATGATGTTTGAAATAAAATACGGATGATCAGGTTTGCTTAAATTATTTTTACAGCTAAATTTTGTATGTTACCCTGCTCGTAGAAGAATCTTTTATAAATTTGTCGCGGAAAATAATTTCAATCGGTACGGACTTTTGCGCGTCTATTCGGTGAATTATTATTATATCTTTGTTTACGCTACAGAGCGCGGACAATGTATTGAATTTATACGCGCGTTACAAACAAAATTCGAAATCTAACATTTCTGAAAATAAAATACAAATATTAAATACAGAGATATATATATAGTCACGACATTTATAGCCTGACTCGGACGGGAATTATAGGTAGTAGCGGTAAAAATGTCTATTCCTTCACGACCCCTGGTCTGAATGAAAAAGACACTTTCGGACGGGTTTTAGCGGATTTTGAAACGATTATTCCACGGCACAGAAAGAGGCCTGAATATAATACGTTTCTAGGATAAACACCTAACTTTCCCACGCCATCAAGGCTGAGTAAAGAAAGGTAAAGGCAGCAGAAGGATAGGAGAATAAAAATGGACGAGACACACTTGCCGGTGTCTTTATATATCCGTAAACCCCCCTATTTCTGTAGGAAAAACTCGTTTAAAATATACAATTTGCGCGCGACTACGAGCATGACGTATACATTCGGTACTCTTATATTGAAAAATAAACAAATAACATGAATGATCGTTACAAATGAATACATATACAGGTCCATCCAAAACATTTTATACAATATTTGAACAAAATAACTCACATTCTTTTAATTTAATGTTGCCAAATAAATTAATAATGAACTAAAAATGTTAATTTGTGCAATTAACGAGGAACTTCGTTACAGCCCCCTCCTTAAAAGTAAACAATGAACCCTAACAACTAACTATCAAAAGTACAGAAACGGAAAATTAAATTTAAACAATTAATTCTTGAAAGTCTATCATCTTAAAATTAAAAAAACTAAAACTCGTCAGTTTATCATCACTCACGATGTCTATGACGCACGCACTATCACTGATTGTTCTGTCTTTTCAGACTTGCGTGGTGGATCTCGGCTTCCCTGCGAGTCATCACGACGCTCACTCCGTCGACCCGCACATGGACTGGTGCTGGTATCGCCTCGGACAATTACATGCGTCGAAAATTTGATAGGCCTCTACTATCGGAATTATTATAGCGGTTGCAGTGATTTTTCTCTGGCGGTTTCCATGTGGACAGACACTTCGTGCGGCGGATTGCACGAAGTACGAGCTCTAGATGGTGTCATGAGCAAATACTTGGTACGGCGGGTTGTACAAAGTATGAGCTCCGGATGATGCCTTGGAACAAAACACCTGGTGCGGCGGATTGCAGCAAGTACTAGTCCAAAACATCCCTCACAGCCTCCTGCGGAATTGGAGGTAGGAGATCGGTATGGAGCTCGTCAGCGGACGGAATCTTTATGTCTTTCACATGGACTTTCACTGGCTTTCGTCTGTTTGGTACCTGTAACATAAGAATAGACGGAGACAGGATCTGGATAACTTTAGAGGGACCTTCAAATTTCGGAGCAAGTTTAGCGGTAAATTTCTTAGAGGCGTCGGATAAATTATGGGTCTGGTGATACACCCATTGTCCAATTTGAGGGCGGTATGGACGATGTCTCAGATTGTAGGGCCTACTTTGCCTCTGGAACGCTTGAGCCAACTTTATCCTGACAATCTTGAAAAAGTCGTCCAATTTCGACAGTTCTTGAGCCAATTCTTCGGTATTCGGTCGAGCAGGATCCATTAACTGCCCATCAGCGGTTCTTCGCAGAGAGCTCGGCGGCATGAGTTCTCTACCAAAGTTAAGAAAGGCAGGTGTAAATCCTGTAGACTCATGTTTAGCGGTGTTGATGGCGAAAACGAACTGAGGTAGGTATTGGTCCCATTCTCTATGATCTTTATTGATGTATTGTGCAATCATAGGTCCTAATACCCTATTTGTCCTTTCCACAGGATTCGATTGCGGAGCATACGGAGCATTAAATTTTATCTTGACACCTAATCCATTAAAATAACTGGTGAAACTGTGACTGGCAAATTGCGGACCATTGTCAGCCAACAGGATCTTCGGACAACCAAAACGATAGATTACCTTTTCCTTCAGTGCCTGGATGACGGTTCGTGATGTGGCAGAGCGTAGCGGCTGGCACTCTACCCACTTCGTGAATCGATCATGTATTACCAATAATGAAGTATATCCTCTCTTGGAACGCGGAAAAGGTCCGAGGAGGTCCACACTCACTTGTTCCCATGGACAATCAACAGGTGAGAATAACATCTGGCCTAGAGGTTTTCCCTGATTAAATTTATAATGTTTACAGGATCGACATCGATTGACGTAGCGGCGGACATCTCTGAACATCCCTGGCCAATAATATAACGAAGCGGCTCTCGCTATACTTTTGGCGACCCCAAGATGTCCAGCTTCAGGAGCGTCATGGATTTCCTTCAGGACGTCGTTTCTATCAGGCGTAGCTACACACAATTTCCATGCGCGCACTCCCTCGGTATGTTGTGTATCAGGTATGTGTCTGTACAAATTACCATTCTCCAATCGGTATTCTTGAAATTTTTCAGGATCTGACTGAACGTCCGAAACCTTCTTGTTATACCAAGAACAAGACGTTTCTTCTAACAAGGCACAGGTATCTTCATCGGTTTCGTGTTTGAAAGGAAGCGGTGCTCGGGACAGGGAATCGGCTAAATTATTCATCGCTCCTTTACGGTATTGAATGACAAAATCATACTGTTGTAAATCAACAGCCCATCGACTGAGTCGTCCTGACGGATTCTTCAAGTCATTCAGGAATCTTAAACATTGGTGATCGGAAATAACGGTGAATTGGTAAAATTCTAAATAGTACTTAAATTTTTTGATACCCCAAACGACGGCAAGAGCTTCTTTCTGGGTCGTCGAATAATTTAATTCTGCCTTACTTAAAGTCCTACTGGCATAGGCAATCACTCTTTCGGCACCCTCTATTATTTGTATTAAAACGACTCCCAAACCTTTCTCACTGGCGTCGGTATGCAATTGGAATGGTTTGGAGAAGTCCGGACACGCGAGAACTGGGCTCTCTGTCAATGCTCTCTTTACGGCGGCGAATGCGGCGTCTTGTTCCGTCGTCCATTCCCAACGCACATCTTTTTTAATTAATTTTATGAGCGGAACGGTAAGTTGTGCGAAATTCGGTACGAACCGACGGTACCATGACGTTTGTCCCAGAAAACCACGTATTTCTTTCTTGTTTCGCGGCGGCGGTACATTTAATATAGCAGCGATCTTGTCCGGGTCTGTACGGATTCCGTCCGGTGTTACAACATGACCTAAATATTTTATGTCCTGTTCGGCAAAAGTACATTTGTCTGGTTGTAGTTGAAGGCCTGCTTCCCGTAAACGCGCGAAAACATTACTTAAATTTTTCAAATGCTCTTCAAAAGTCTTGCCTAAAATAATAATATCGTCCAGATATACAAATGCGTACTCCGCCATTTCAGGACCTATCACCGAATCTAATAGGCGTTGGAACGTCGCTCCCGCACTATGCAATCCATACGGTAATGATACAAAATGAAATAGGCCCTTTCCCGGAATTGTAAAAGCTGTCACGGGTCTGCTATCTTTTTCTAATTCCACTTGCCAGTACCCACTTTTAAGATCAAGCGTCGAAAAATATTTACTGTCGCGGAGTTTATCAAGAATATTTGAAATGTACGGCAAAGGATATGAATCTTTAATTGATACGGAATTAATTTTGCGGAAATCGACACAGAACCGAACGCCACCGTTCTTTTTTGTGACCACGACGATAGGAGAACTCCACGGACTGTTACTGGGTTCTATTATACCGTCTTGTAGCATCTTGTCCACTTCGGCGTCGATTAGTGCTTGCTTCTTTGGGTTACATGGATAATAACGTTGTTTTATTGGGGCGGTATTCGGTTGCAAACGGATTGTGTGACGTATTAAATTCGTCCGACCAGGCACGGTAGTAAATTTACTTAATTCTTGATCAAGGAATTTTTTTAAAGCGGTCTCGTGGCGGTCCTGTACCTCGGAGATCCCACAGCTCGCGGCAAAGACTGCATTGTCTCCCTTAAAGTACAGTTTCCTTTCGGAAAAATCGAGAACAGCCCCAATTTCCTTGAGAAAATTAATTCCGAAGATAACTGAGCACGGGCTCTTCGGCATAATTACAAAATTTACGTCTGTAGTTCGGCTACCCATGCGGACCGGTAACAAAACTGAGCCAGGCGATTCGATAACGTCTCCATTTGCGAGGCGGACTTTAGATTTTTTATTTAAAACACGTTGTTCATTATTTTTCGACAACCGGGCAACTAGCGATTCGGACAAAAACGATGAAGTCGCTCCGCTGTCCACGAGGGCTCGTAAATTCTGGTTACACATGTTCACACGGATCCAGACGCGATTGTCTGGCACCGTCGAGTCTTTGATACACGTGTTTGCGGATTCAGGCGGTTTTACTGCTTGCGGACGGTCTTTGCCTGCAGACCGCCCTTCTCGGCGTTTCCCTGGCATCGGCAGTCAACGGAACGCACATTTAACTTGCCACATCGTGAACAAAACATTTTAAATGGGTTACGGCAATAACCACGCGTATGCCCCTCTCTGCCACAGCGCCAACAACGGTTTTCCGGGTGTGATAATTTTTGTGACGGCGACGGCGGTACAGGAAATTGGCGAGGCTTATTATCCTGGGCGGCATATGACAAATGATGCGAACGCGAAGTACTGGGTTTATCGCTGGGCGGGCGTTCCGGTGCTGATAGCGTACTTTCCTTCTTACAAAAGCGCGCCTGCTCTTCCAGCAGTAATTCGTAGTCGGCAGCGAGTTTAGATAATTGTCGGAGGGATTGTATCGCGTCCCTATGTATATACATCCTGTAACTAGGTGACATGTTACCGTATACACGTTCCAATTTATCACCATCGGACATATCTTGGCCGCGTCTCATCAACGTTAATATGGCGGTTAAATAATCTTTAAAAGATTCCTTTGGTTTTTGCAACCGAGCGCGTATTTCTTCTTCGATTGAAAAATTATACCGAGGCGGAAGATATTGAAGTTTAAAGTCCTCTAAGAACTCGTCCCATGTACCCCATAAAGTTTTATTATTCCGGAGCCAAAGCAGTGCTTTGTCTCTAAAAAGCTCAGGCAATGCATGGAGCATATGTTCGTCTTTAATCCCGTAACATACTTGGAGTTCTTTGACTCTTTCCAGGAAAAATACAGCGTCCGAGCTGCCATTAAAATGAATCCCCCATTTCCTTATTTGAGCACAGATTTCCGCGGAAGAAATCTGAACGTTAGTATCTCTTTGCGGTGGAGTGTTTCCCTTATTCGTTGAACCCGTTTTACCCTCTTTCAGAAAGGTGCTAATGCGTTTACGTACGTCCTCGACATTACCGGTAGCGTCTAACCCTAAAGATTCTGCTGCGGCATTTAAGTCCTCTTTTTTCAAAGTATATATCCACCCAAGAGGGTTTGGATTTTTGCCTTTGTCCTGATCGGTCATTTTATAACTTACAATGTACAAAATAAAAATAAAATAATAATAAAATAAAAATGTATTGTAGTTGCAATTTATTCTCCTATCCTTTTACTCCCTCACAATTAATAAAGAATATGTACGTTTTACTATCCTTTAACAAAAACTTATCCCTATGTATGTACATAAAAATGTGTATCAATTTTCCTATCTTATTATTTACAAAAAATAATTATACATGTATATCTGGCGGAAAACTGTGAAATTATTCATACAGTTTTATTAAATGCGGCGGAATTTAATTTTTTAAATCTCTTAAAACACGGCCAAACGTTATGGGCGCCATCTATAACCTGGCTAGCTTACTTTTATTCAACATAGTGCCATTTGCTTATATAACACCAGGGGCAAACTAGCCGGTTATAGAATTTGTCTTCTGAATGTCGCCAAGACACCAAAATACGCACTCCTGGCTGCCTATATGTTCAGGCTTCAATGTTATGATCTGGTAAAAGTACGGCCGTTGACCTTAATGTCAACTTGTTCGGGCAGTTTAAAATAAATCAAAATTATGGTGGTTTTAGTGTGGTGCCTTGGGACAAAAGACCTATTGCTCACAGCAGACTCAGCGGAGAAAAACGTGAGTACTTCTTATTGTTTTAATATGATTCGTTACTCTTGAATATACTACTTTCTCTATCTCACTGTCAAACGGTAAAGGTAAACAAAAAAAACACACGGTTAGAAATTCATTTGAAAAGTACATAACAATTAACTTTTATTTCTGTTAAAACATTATTAAATCATATCAAACGAATAAACAATTCAGCAATTAAATTATGGTCACAATTGATACACATTATTGTCTAATATTAATTACAAATTCACAAAGTCTATGTACATAAATAGTATACAAAATAAATACGCGTCGATGACCTCTATAAGTCACGTATGAAATTAAGCAAGAACGTTTGTACGTTCCTAGTCCCTGAATTAACAATTACAGTCCCAGAATATTTCGTTAAAGAAAAACATAAATAAAATGATGTTTGAAATAAAATACGGATGATCAGGTTTGCTTAAATTATTTTTACAGCTAAATTTTGTATGTTACCCTGCTCGTAGAAGAATCTTTTATAAATTTGTCGCGGAAAATAATTTCAATCGGTACGGACTTTTGCGCGTCTATTCGGTGAATTATTATTATATCTTTGTTTACGCTACAGAGCGCGGACAATGTATTGAATTTATACGCGCGTTACAAACAAAATTCGAAATCTAACATTTCTGAAAATAAAATACAAATATTAAATACAGAGATATATATATAGTCACGACATTTATAGCCTGACTCGGACGGGAATTATAGGTAGTAGCGGTAAAAATGTCTATTCCTTCACGACCCCTGGTCTGAATGAAAAAGACACTTTCGGACGGGTTTTAGCGGATTTTGAAACGATTATTCCACGGCACAGAAAGAGGCCTGAATATAATACGTTTCTAGGATAAACACCTAACTTTCCCACGCCATCAAGGCTGAGTAAAGAAAGGTAAAGGCAGCAGAAGGATAGGAGAATAAAAATGGACGAGACACACTTGCCGGTGTCTTTATATATCCGTAAACCCCCCTATTTCTGTAGGAAAAACTCGTTTAAAATATACAATTTGCGCGCGACTACGAGCATGACGTATACATTCGGTACTCTTATATTGAAAAATAAACAAATAACATGAATGATCGTTACAAATGAATACATATACAGGTCCATCCAAAACATTTTATACAATATTTGAACAAAATAACTCACATTCTTTTAATTTAATGTTGCCAAATAAATTAATAATGAACTAAAAATGTTAATTTGTGCAATTAACGAGGAACTTCGTTACATACTCGATGGACATATTCGAACCCAATACCGGAGAACTCCAGGAGGGGATGTATCCAAAACGCACACCAGAAATATCTTGCGTTACTTGCATACATTCCCCCAATTCATCTACTACTTATACATACCCGGCTCGAGAAGGGAAATATTTCGTCGAAATGAAGATTTTTCGATTTGCGGATGCGATAACTGCACCGCCGGAGAAATTATGGACGAAAACGATGCAGGTAAGTAAGGTATAAATTTCTAAGTATACTCTCTTGAATGTGTTATATTCGTTATAGGATTTGAAATTTATGGTAACCGACACGCCCAGAGAAGCAGTCAACGAGTTGGCGACGTCTTTGATTCAATAGCTTCATAATCAAGCCAAAGCACATCCCGATGTTCAAATACAAACAAAGAGGAAGAGACTTACGAATTGGTAAAAGATTTATCAATAACACCAATTAATAATTCAGTCTTATTAATCCACTGGTTAAATAGCCCGTTCAAGTTTTTACAAAGAAGTTCACAGTTACTGTTTAGTACTTGGTCTCGAGAAATCAAACATAAAAGTTTTAATGATCTTCGAATGCAATTTGAAAATACCAATTATTTTTTTGCTTGCACGTCTGCAAATATGACAGATTATTATTACACACGAGAACAATCGATGATTCGAACCGAGTCACTTTTGGAATTTCACATACCTGACATAGATGTTCGTATTGAATTTATCAGAATTTATACTTAACATTAGCAAAAGAAAATGGCAAGAAGAATACTTTTTTAATTAATGGACCACCTAGTAGTGGAAAAACTTATTTTATTCGTTTCGCGAGTAATTTTTTTTATATCTGTGGGACAAATTCGTAACTTTAATCGGAATGATAGTTTTCCTTTAAATGATTGTACAGACAAAAAAGTATTGCTATGGGATGTACCAAATTTTACAGGAAAACATTTGGATACAATCAAAATGCTTTTTAGTGGTGACAATACTCCTGCTAATGTGAAATACGAAAATCAAGTCATAATTGAAAAAACTCCTATATTAGTTACGACAAATACTGACATTTCCAGATAACAAGGGCGTATATATGCCCCCCCCGAAATCAGAAACAAATTTAATGTAATAAGTAGTTATTATTCGGTTGGCGTTTGCTCGGAAATAATTTCCTTACTTTTAGCTTCCAAAAACAAATATATAGATGGCACCAGGAGTACCGTGAATTTAAAATATGGGCGTATAATGAAGGCGTGGCCTTGTTTTGAACTATATCATACCTAGGATAATTTCACTAAATAACGTTTTTTATTCGTAAAATTTTGTGCCTATACATATACAAAATCTCGAATAGGTTCGAAGATTCTGGAATATTACAGAAGGTCGCCAAACCCGCCAACTGATTCTATATAAGCGGGCGACCGGCAATAAGAGTTAGTTCATTCTTATGCGGTTATTTCGTGTGTTAACGTTTTCTCTGCTTGTCTGTCAAGTTGTTTTATCTGTAGCTCTGTTTATTGAGTTAGTGCGCTTTCTGAATAGCTGTGTATTTGCGATCATCTGCATTTTGCTGTTCTGGAATCTTAATGTGTTAGTTATTAAGTCAATAGCATTCATAATGAAGAGACAAGCTTCTATTCAAAACTTTTTTGCAAAAAAACAGAGTGTAAATAGGCTTGTTAGTGACAGTGCTGAAGTTGACTGTGCCAGTAATAATGTTTCTTCTGGTGTCGCAAATACGAGTATCGTTGATCCAGCCCCAGTTGCGGAGGACTTCAACCAAGTAAGAAAAAATATCTATGATATTGGAAACTATTGTCAAAGCAATTCCGTTCGTTCGTTAACAAATGAAGAAACAATTTCGCTAGTAGAAAATGTTTGGAAACCTCAACCTGTATACAAAGTTCCTTCTACTTTTAGTAGTTCTAGTTCAAACCACACTAGATCTATTCAAATGAAATGGCTAAAAGAATTCGAGTGGTTAGCTTATTCTGAAGAAAAATCTGGATCTTTTTGTAAATATTGCGTAATATTTTCGCACTCCAAAAATGTAGGAAAAGGAGATCACCAAGTAACAGGGGCATTAGTAACACAGGCTTTTAGTAATTTGAAAAAAGCCAAGGAAATGTTTCGTTAACATGAAAATTGCGCATATGATAAAAAATCAGTCTTGATTGCTGAAAACACAAAATCCATTGTTACAAAAAAAAAACTGAGAGTTATTAATCAAGTCAATGATCAAAGAAGATTGGATATTGAAAAAGACAGAAAAAGACTGATCCCTATATACAAACTATAAGATTTTGCGGAAGGCAGCAAATAGCAGTAAGAGGTCATCGTGACGGTGGCGAATAGGCCTAGAAGAGCCAGAAAAAAATGACGGAAATTTTCGATCACTCCTGAACTAACAGTGGAGATAATGACCTTAAAGACCAATTAATGAACAGTGGTGGGAGGAGAATGTACACAAGTTCTTTTATTCAAAACGAGCTCATTAACACGTTTGGTCATTTAATACAATCTCAAATTGTGAGAAATGTCAGGAAGTCTATTTTTTATTCCGTCTTAGCAGATGAAACCACTGACATTAGTCAAATAGAACAGTTTTCTCTTTGTGTACGGTATGTTGAAGACCAATCATACAAAATTAGAGAAGATTTCCTAACTTTTGTCCCAGTTTATGACGTTACTGGTGAAGGCTTAGCTAACACAGTGTTAAAGACTTTGTCAATTTTAGGGCTTGACTTAAAGAAAATGAGAGGTCAAGGATACGATGGTGCTGCCACGATGAGAGGGCAATTCAGAGGGGTACAAGCTTCTATCAAAGAAAAACTACCACTGTTGTATACACATTGTTCTTCACATAGTCTAAATTTGTGCTTGTCGGATGCAAGTAGCATTCCTTCTATAAGAAATTGTATGGGCGTTATCAAAGAAATCTGCAGATTCTTTCATATATCAGCCAAAAGAACTGAAATACTGAAATCAATGATATCTGACTGTTGTCCAGAACAAAAAAAAAAGAAACTTATTTCACTATGTGAAACACGATGGGTGGAAAGGCACGACTCGGTGTTTTTATTTAAAGACATTTTAGAACCAATCCTTCTCTCTTTTGAAAATAGAAGAAGAATCAAGCGACTCAGCACCTAAGGCACATGCTCTAAGTAGTTCTATCAGTCAATTTCAATTTCTTGTCAATCTCTTTGTTTTGAGCCGGATGCTGTCAACTACACATAACTTATCCGAGAAGCTTCAAAAAAAAAATATAGATCTTTCTCAAGCCATAGCAAATGTTACAAGTGTCTTAGATCTGCTATCGAAACAAAGGGTAAATGCTAACGACAACTTTAAAACTCTGTATGCTGAAGTAAAGGAAATCGCTGCAAAACTCGACATTGAAGAAGAGATTCCAAGAGTTTGTCGCCTTCAAACAGCCCGCAACAAAGTCCCTTACAGCACAGAAGAAGAATACTATCGACGAGCTGTTTATGTACCTTACCTTGATGATTTTTGTAATTCACAGAAGGAACGCTTTGAATCTCACAAGGAAACAGTTGCATCCTTACAACACATCCTTCCAGAATTTTGTACCAAAACAGATTTCAGCTCATTGGAAGCTGCTTTAAATTTCTACGAAGATTTGTCACATAAAGAGGTCGTGCAAAGTGAGTTTATGCTGTGGAAAGAAAAGTGGAATCAGGAAAATTCTGAAAATCTTCCCAAAACAGCCATTAGTTCTCTAGAAAAATGTAACAAGACTTTCTTCCCCAACATTTATATTCTCTTTGTAACGGTAGGCCCTGTATATCATGAATAAAATATAAATATAATAACATCAAAAATACTGATATTAAGGTAATGGTATCATGAAATTAATATATATAATTAATCAACACAGATCGGGAAACATATATTATTCATTTATTTGTATTAAATTATTATATTCCTTTTTAAAATGTTTCCATATAAATTCTGTATATGTTCGGAGTGTATAAAAGAGAAAAATAGTGCGTAGATGTATGTATGTGAAAGAAATACATGTGGCGTCAATCTTATCGACTCCAGCTAAGAAGTTAGGCGGTGTTAACAGAAACTGCTTTGTGTACAATCAACACGTGTGGAACCTTGAATGTTAAATAAGCACGAACAAACATTTTACGAAGTGCGTTTCCCACGAACAAGTTAGAAGAGAAAAAGTACATAAGTGGCCCGGGGAATCCCCTAAAAGAATACGGTGAGACACGCCTTAAGCGAGGTGGTAGGCAGGGGACGTTCCCCGACTAGTGAACAAGTAGGTTCACAGGTCCCTCTTGCCGAATAAATAAAAAGCGGCTGGACCACACCCAGTTACAGGGAACGATCTCACAGGCTAATAGTGCTAATAAAAATAGAGTAATTCCAAGCATTATTTAAAAGTAAAAGAAAAGCCTAGTGAGAAAATAGATATATTTACAATAAAACAAATAGTGTGCTACGCGAGGTTAAAGTTTTATTAAAACAAGTGTGTGCCGTGATTCGATATAAAGAAGACGGCGATTTCAATCTACCCTGGGGTAAGCTGCCCGTGAAAACACCGTTCCATCGTCACAGCGTCTTCATAAAGGTACCCAACGAATAATCAAATTAAAGGCCTATATTATGCATGCATTTTTCGTGAACAATAATTTAAAATCTATTTAAACTCACGGTATGTTATCTATGTAAGGCAACATCGTTTGTTAACATATTATATTTGCCTACTTTGTAACTTATGCGTAGTTTGTATTGATACATACCATTCTAATTGTGTTTCATTTTGTAATATTATTTTGTAACCTGATCTTTGTTGTTTGTGTTTTAATCAATATATTCATAATATTTAAATATCATTTTGCATCTTATTTGGTTACCTTAACATAAAAAATCTGGATTATAAAGAAGAAGTAATAGTACGTCTATAAAAATAATCATAGTGTCTTAATACCCGAACCGACTTGAAATTAAGAGTCTTATGCAAAACCGAACTATTATCTGAGCTAATTATGTGAAGTGTTCAATAAGTAAATTAATTTCACTATTAAATTTTGAGTTTATTCAAAAAGAATAACGTCGACTATTACATATTGCAGTGATCTTGAATAAATAATGATATGTAAATAAATGGTTTTTAGATCACTTGCAATTTTATGTTTAGTTAAGTAAGATTTTCTTTTTGTGTGCGTTCATATTATATACATAAGTGCTTAATAAAGGTAAGAATATTTCTTTATTTATATTTATTCATATTTATATTTATATGTATATTGGCATTTAATAATTTAAGCTAACAAATTCCTTATAAATAATAATAAGTTAGGTAATGTAAACGTGATCTGTATAAATTAAAGTGACAAAATAAATAAACTTTACATAAGTAAGCAATCAATAGGAATAACTTGGAGTACATGTAATTGGTAACAGGGTTATATAGGGAATGGAATTTGTTGTAGACCGGAAAAGGAGATGGATGTATTCCCGGATATGAGGGATTCGCCTGACTTCTGTGCCTCGGTGCGTCGAGCTTTTTCCATCTTAGGCCGGGATAGTTTGACGCTCGGGGTACCCAGTCGCAAGGCTCGACGGAGGCAGCGGGTCATGTTGTTAGATGGATCCGTCGTTCGCGTGTCAAACGAGACCGCTTGCAGGATGGCTGCGGATGGCATGATCCGGCCTGTGAAGCAACGTTAAGGGGCCTCCGTCGAGGCCGAAGAAGGGAGCGGAATAAATAATTATGAGTTTAAGTAATGCTTCACTTAATTTCACTTTGTACTCTATGGATGTCTATGTCTGTACTCGTGTATATGTGTGTTTCTTGATTGTCCTCGTATAATCTGTATGATGATCGAGTAACTGATACAGCATTTATACTTTAGTTTAAGATGTCAATCACCAGGAACAATAAGCTGGGTGAACGCATATGATAATCCACCTGTCAACAATACATCATCGTTAGAAATTGAAAAGATAAAAGGGGTTCATGATAAATTCAACCAACGTATACCGACGATCATGAATGTTTTCCCTTTATTTCCGAATGTGCGCAAGACAAAGAAAATACGAATAAAACTTCCCAACAATACGAAGAGATGGTTCAAGAATGAAGTAAACAACAATCAAGAAATTTACGAAATAATAAGAATGTGGCAATGAACTTTAAGTTGCATTTAAAAGTTGTAAATAATGTTTTTCACTTACCAAGTCAATGTTTGATAGATAGCATCCTGTGCATTATATCTGTATTTCACCACTGCTCACATTAATATCAATTTTAACTTTTTACAAAGTAATAAACGCAGACATGTCACTTCAGGATTTATTTAAATTAATTTTTGTTTAAGTAAAACAATAAAAGAATCTTAGTAAAATTTTTATAAAGTCATAATATTAAGTTACGCATTGAATGTTACGTTTTCAATAATGAGAAAGTGTCTCTCGCCCGAAGAATGCTGACACCGGCGAAGATCGACCGTGTAGGCCGGCGCAAGAAATATTGTTCGCCAGATGCATGGATGAGTCATAAACGTATAGACAAATTTATATTCACATGTTTGTTTACCTTTTTCAAGGATTGTTAATGCGCTGTTTCCCCAAGTGACCGATAAGAGCAGCACCGTCGATATACAATTTTGGAGGTGGTATCGGTATATGCCGAAAGTTGCCGTACGTTTTTATAAAGAAAATTAGGCATAAAAGAGCTGACGGATAAAATTTCCGGGACAGCTTGGTGCAAACCGCTATCTTTAAATAGTCTTAAAGTAGGTGACAAACCACTTCCTCCTCTTTTTAAAAAGGATTACTCTTAAATCCGGACTTAGAATAATTTTTGAGATTTTCGACACTTATAAAATTTTTAACAAGATTCAACACTTGTAATATTTTTATTTTAACATGCAACGTGTATTACATTGAGATTTCTAGTTATACTTGAATAATTATTTATGTATGAGATAATTTTATTTATGAATTCGGTTTTTGAATTTATTTAATTTCATTTTATTTTCTTTTTCTAGAGTGTTTTGTTTTGCATGTAGGGGTACTATGCCATACATTATGACAAAACTTTCTAGTAATTGTAATGATAACTTTGGATAGCATAATCATTTCATTTTCGTATAATTTACTTTTCTTTTAAATTTATTTATCCTACAAAAGGGATTTGAAATTAATAATTTTGTTTTATGTGTATATAGGATATATATAAGTGAACCAGTTTTTAAAATTTATTATGGATGAGTTTGAAACCATGTACGAAGAGTTAAGGTGATTAGATAATATTTGTTATAAATGTGTGTATAGTGGTGTACCAAATTCTTTGTTTGTGGTGGTGTTTTTGTATTGGAATTTCACGAGAAGGTAAAAGTTTATTTTAATGTATATATTATTTCTTCTTATATGTATATCAAGTATATTTTTGTTGTATTTGGGTTTTCAATATTAACGTGTTGAATAATACATCAGGAATGTGTGAAATGAATTAAGTCATTATTTAATTCATAGCATGGAGTCCTGGTGAATTTGAAAGACACGAATTGGTCTTGGTGGTACTGCGTTTGGGAGCGAGAAAAGGCACCAGGCAGAACTAATCAGGGCTGAGTTAATCTATTGAATACGCAAAGACATTATTTTATTTCATTTTATTTATATAAAATTTATTTATATATATATATATTCCTTAAGGAGTGAGCACATTGTGATGTATGTTCGGGTTGTGTCCGACGAGTTGAAAAGACATACTCGTAGGGTGGAACTTTGGGATACTCATCTGTGTGAATTTGCTATCTGATGGTACTGTGTTGGGAGCGAGAAAAGGCGCCGGACAGGACTAATTAGGGCAAAGCCATATCCTTAATGTTTATATTTTGTTCGCAAATAGTAGATCGCGTAAATTTTTGGTTATTTATATTCCAGTACAATTCATCATGTGTAATTTATTTTATTTTTGATTGTTTACATGTATCTATGACAAATATAATTCATAATAATCACGTTCACATTTTTCTTTAGACATAAGCTTTTCACGACATTATGACTTCATTTATTTTTATTTCTTATAATATTTTTATTGATTATGATGTATCAATTTGAATAATGATTGAATTATTGATTCTTTGTATGTAAATATTTGTATATTAAAATTTTTGAATTCGTTTAAATTTATTTTTAATAAATTAGATGTTAAGATTTATTTGGCATTTTATTTTCTTTACCTGACCTGGAGATAATTAAAGAGCAGGAGAATCGATTGGAGAATCTACTTATATTTTCTGCCCCTGAGAGAATTATTTATTTTTAAACTGAGCTAGTTGTATGTAAAAGTTTTGCTTAACCTACTTTTCAGCAGAAAATTCATCGTATCTTAGTCTAGCATAAGGCCTAGCACTAAGATGCGTGCTCGACTCTCAATTACACATTGATTAAATAAATTAAATTTATTTCATTTATATATATAAATTTGCAAGAGTCACAGCAATATGTCACCCCACTTTGGGGTAACTTTATTCACTTTCATTGCAAAATAAATCTGTACTATTACATCTTGAAACTACGGAGCAGCAGTTCTGACTGTTTCTGTTGCAACCGTGGAAAGAAGCTTCTCAAGTTTCAGAAGATTGAAGACTTTCTTAAGAAATACCACATCGGAAAGTAGGCTTAATGGATTAGCATTGCTTTCGATCCATAGAGATATTAAAATAAGAGATGAAGAAGTTCTTGATAAGTTTACTAGTGTACCAAGAAATCTGGACTTCGTTTTGTAGACTTTACATTTTTTTTATGTATTCACTTTATGACACTGTATTTGTAGCTCAATAATAATAAACCAACATTCTTTTCCGTTGTATAAAATTTACTTTTGTTGGAACGAGAGCAAAAAAAAATCTTTATTAAGAAAAGTTAACACATTAAGTAAGTAAAAAAGTAAGGGGAGCGAGGAAAATAATATTAACGCGAATACAATTAAACGTTGAATATGCGTATGTTATAAAACAACGCGCTATCATATAATAAAGCATTAGTTCAGTTCAGTTATAAAAATAAACTGAAAACATAAAAAATAATAATAACTAGATTGTTTAGTCCCAACACTTTGTTTAAAACCCCTTGAAAACTATCCTTAATCATGAAATGATAGTTTAGTTTACATTAAAAAAAAAAAAAAAAAACAAGCGCAAATAACTGGTCATATTGCCCCCCCCCCCTCCCCCAAATTATAACCTATATTCGCCACTGCCAGATAATGACATCTTTAGTTTACGTATGAACCGTTCACGTCGATTTGGACATGAGAAAAATTTCTGCAAAATGGATCCCCAAATGTATGCCTGTTAACAAGAAGCGTGCAAAGGTGGAAGCATCTCGTGCAATCTGTGCTCGGTTTGAAAAAGATGCAGACTTCTTAAGCTGTATTGTTACTATGAATGAAACTAGGGTACATCTCCAAGACCCAGAAATAAAGCAGCAATCGATGGAATCGAAACACTCTTGCTTCACTTTTGAAATGAAGTAAGCATGATTGATGTTCTGGATAAAGGTAGAACAACTGGGAATTACTATTCGACGTTACTGGCCACTCTACGAGAAAAAATTATGGAGAGAACACGCGGAAAGTTGTATCGTTTTTGCAGAATAATACACTTGCACACAAATCGCATGTTGCCACGCAAACAATTCGTGATTTAGGGTTCGAATTACTCGAACACCCCCTTATTCACCAGATCTGGGTCCCTCCGACTATCATGTCTTTCCACAACTGAAAAAAGTTTAAAAGTTCGTAAATTTTGTTCCAACGAAGAGGTGATAGAAGCTGGGAGTCCTGGTTTGCACAGTAAGAAAAAAATTTCTTTCTGAAATGTCTAGAGGCGTTGCAGGTTAGTTGTAATAAATGTATCCAATTAAGAGGAGGGTATGTCGAATAATAAAATATTTTGACTTTCAAATTGTTTGCTTCTCTAAGAATTTTTCAATACATCCTCGTATACTAACGGAAGCAGAAAGAAAGTGCAGAAGAAACTACAAAATTAGAAAAAGACATACAAGTTATTATAAAAAATAAGATAATACGAAAGAAATAACAATTTAATCAGGCGAGCTACTCTCCATTGTTTCACGTGCCCCGACAAAGAAACGTCATTACGGTTTTTTTTTTTTGTAAATTTCTACTTTTTTTTGCTAACATATGTAGCGTCCATATATGACTAAGATATATAACAATTTGTCGACACCGTACTTGCAGTGTAAAAATAGAAACCTTAAATTATGTTACATTCAACTACAATCAGTGAGAGCACCCCAAATATTCTTAGAAATGTATAACACTATAGTATAACTTGCTTTTGATTTTTAATTATTACGTTCATCTGTTTCACTTATTTTTGTTAACAAGTACTAGTATTTGAATAAAACGAGTAATATCGCATTTAATGCACATTTCATACATCATACATAAAACACGAGACTCAATCTGTGTAAACTCAACCTCTGCCTACAATTCAAACAAAAACATTCAAATGTTCACCAACGGATCATAAGGCAAGACGGAAGTATTTAGAATTATGCGCGGTCTGTACAGAAACTTACAGATCAACTCGTTCAACATACCAAGCGGCAGTTAACGTGGCAAGTTTCAATAAAAGACAAATTTCATAGAAATGTATTTAAAAATATTATCTATATGATACTTGTATTATCCACACTTGCATGATTAACCTCTCGAAGAACTAAAGCACATTTATGAGCATTCTGTGTGAACTTAAATATCTTTTTGTGCACATTTCTTTAGAAAGCCAGATGAGCTCAGATGTAGATTGCAATTATTTTGCAACAGCACCAATTCGTTCGATATAATATTTTTTTATTAATCTGCATAGATTCGCAATGTATAAGCAAATGTTATATGTTTACTGATAGGCTACAGTGCCAAGCAATCGAGGGTTAGGGCGCTTACATTAATGGTCTAACATACATATGAACTTAGTTGAATATAAAATTAGGGTAATATAAAGGTCTTAAATTTATCTTAAGAGTATACCTTAAGTTCTATAAATCACAAAAGAATCGCTACATTTCAATCAGTGCGTTTTTTAGCTCTTAGCGATAGATATTTCGCCCTTGCGGCTTCATCTAACTCGGGCTTTATTCGTAGGCCGTGGCGTATAATTCGGTTATCACAAAACAAGACGCATCAGTAATTAAACCCGTGATTTTGGACTGGAATCGTAGAATTGCGAATGGGATATACTCGCCATAGCTCCAAACGGGTTTGACTTTGTAAACGGTTAGTTTGCTAACCATTTTGTACAAATTTTTCAGCAGTTTGAGTAATGTTAAGTCAAGTTACTTTCTCTTCATAAAAGTGCGTTGTTTCCACTAGAATTTATGATCAGAATTCATTCCCAGATATTTTGCAGTCAACTTGCGGGATAGTTTATGCCCATTAAGTGTTTCACTTAGATATTAATATTTTGTTAAAGCGAATGTTACTTGCTGGGATTTCGTCCCGTTAATTTTAGACGCTTCTTTTTATTCTTCTATTTTACTGAGAGCGTCTTTAGTTTCTCAGGTGCACACCTTGTTGCCGTGGCCGTGGTGCCATCTGCGAAGATGCTTACTGCAGTTAGTAAGTCGGCAGTGAAAATTTGAAAAGAGTATTGGACCCATGGCACTACCCTGGAGTACTCGTGACTTTATCGGATATATTCTAGTTATTGCTTTTTTTATATTCGACAGTGAAGAATCCAATATCTCTTCATCAAGTATGGTAACAATAGCTGACAGTAGAGTGTAGGAAATGTCGATTAAAATTTGTATAGTAAGCCCGAGTGCCGTGTTCTATCAAAAGCTTGTTTTACATCCAAGAATGCAGTTGAAAAGATGGACGGATAAGTTGTGATGTATCTATACGATGATGCTTTCGCCGATGGTTTGTCAGGTTTAGGAAGCAGAATGATTTTTCCCACTTTCAAATACGTAATGGGTAACGGCCAACCCTGAGTATTCTATTATAAATTTGTGCATAGGTATAGAGTAATGCCTTTGCTAGTAATCAGACGGCGTGCTATGTTGTTTCTATTAGATCTTCTGCAGCCCTGTCTATGTCCTGAGAATATATTTCAGTAGGATTCAAGTGCAGTTACAATCATAAGAGAATCACTAGGCCAGTGAATAAAATATGTAGATATTACTTTTGTCTCTATACACACAGACTGTTCGACCTTTGATGCTTATCAGTCTTAAGCCCCATCTACAGCACTCGTTTGGCGCTGTAAACACCGCCTGTCAGAAATCAATTGTCAATGCACCAAAATCCTCATAGATAAAGATTTCTAGCTGATGATTCAAATGGAAAGAATAACGCAGCACCTGTTCTATCTAATGAGGCTGCTGGTGAGTACGATTTCTCCTTCGCAAAGGTATCCGCCAAAACTCTGAATTACATAACCTTTCTAGTTCACCGATCTTACATTGTACGCACGAAATCAATGTTTTTTTTTATCGTTTTTCATACATTAAACTTTTATATATAAAATATCCCTTCCTTATTGTATTTTACTAACATTATAATCTGATCAATAAGATCAACAAGCAGTTTAACTTTATCTACTACTTAAGGCTCCATATACAAGCATTTCAAAGTACGCAAGCTAGATGTCAGCGGTACAATTTCTTATGATCAAATTCATGTGAAAGGATGGTCAATCTTATTATCTTCAAAGTTGCACATTGTAAGAGTTTCATAGTAAGTCCACTGTACACCAGCATACTTATGTGGTCTTTTTTGGGTTTGACTGCTTATGAAACGAGAATATTGTAACCAAAATTCTTTCACACATCAGAGACACTGTTACATATTTTTTATATATATATATATATATATAGACTTGTTTTCGGTCAAAAGGAGATCATTTTTAAGCATTTCATATCCAAGTGGAGATCCTTTTTTCAAAGCGAGATCCGAAATCGGATCTGGATTTGTTTCGCGTGTATATCGTCACCATACGAACTAGTATGGTCGGTAATATCAAAATTTAAAATTTATGTTTGACCTCAATTTTACGCATTTTATCACGCGATATACATTCGTGGTTCAATCATGTCAGTGATAGAGGGCGCCCTACTAGATTATTTGCAGTTGATATATTAGGCGAAGACGCGATCCGTTCAGTCTGGCAACATCTGCTCAAGGTCATACGGATGACTAACTCATTGTTTGGGATCCAAACAATGTGTCTTTTGACAGTTTGTTTTGTACTATACAATTTAATAAAGTAGTTCCTATATTGGGTGTTCTATTTAAAAATGGATATTTCGTATTAATATAATAGCGTATTCTTTTCGAAAAATAAAGTTATCACAAGATATTAATTCATATATTCTTTATGAATATTTTGCAAATGTGTCTGGGCAGAATATTGTGTTTGTGATAGGTAATGCTTATAATTGTACGACATATATTTATGAAGTGATTGTACCTGCAATACCTATTTCAAATTATGTTGGTTAATTGAGTAACATATTTTATAATAATAAGATAAACTTCAGAATAAAGAGTATCAAAGAAGGTGCACTTGTTAAATTTGCAAAAGGAATTGTAGAACGCTTGAAACAAAAGTCTAATTAAAATTAACAATAACCGTTGTTTTTCTTCGAAATTAGCATAGAATCTAAGACTGGCCACGGTATATTTTCATATAAAAGGGCAATTTATTATTCCTACTCTTATGATTTTGTCATATGTTTCACATTTTTTGGGTAACTGTTAATTTCGTATGTATACAGGCTGATTTATTTTTGACCCTCACCATGAGGATCTGGTTTATAATTGGATATAGAGTATAGGTTTAAATTTGGCGTAGTTGTTAAATTTTGAGTTTGTTATAAATCCGTAAAGAAAATTGACCTGTGACGAATGACGTTCGTTTTTAAAGAAAAAAATGCATTTGGCCTTGTAGAGAAAAATAAAAACACATTCTTATGGCCACTTTTAAACCGCTATCCAATGGTGTACTCGAATTTTTTATATGACGTTTTGTTTTTTTATGGCCATTATCAACTAATTTAATTTCTTATAGTCCCCATACTGGATTCAGAAAGTTTTTTTTTTCTAATTTCAACCATGTACTATATGTTGACAGAAGTTGATATTACGCTTTAAATGAAAGAATAAATTTTAAACTTAAATTAGGTAGCCATGAAATTTCAGTCCGTCAAACTTTTCATTTATCGTTCATTAGTAATACAAAAATGTCATTCACCAACGAAGAGAAACGAGATATATTAAGTATTTTTTATTCTTCGAACCAAAATTCAACAATAGCGAGTACAAGATATTTATAATTGTATCCAGACGACAACAGCCTCACCGTGCCATTTTTCTGGATAGTTTACTAAGCCGCGTAATGTTCATGTCAACAGGAATTAGAATAAAAATCGACAGGATATTTTACAAAAGGTAAATTTAAGGCGTGTTTTTGCAAATTTAACATACATTAAATTAAAAATGATAAATACATATGTATTTAAATAATTTTTACACTTCATTTGTAAAGAAGAAATAATAGTAACAAAAACATTAATAAAAATACATAGAAAAGTAAACCATAAACAATTACAGTAAATGTTCAATTATCTGGCCATCTTCATTAATGCACAGTTGGGCACGCTTTCTGGCATTTTGAACTGCCCTTTGTATGGTTGTTCTAAAAACTGCATCGAAGGCATTCTGAAGTATGTCTTGTAATTCTTCAATGTTTTGTCATCTACTTTATAAATATTATTGTTAACATATAATCTAGCGTATTTAAATCAGGTGATGTCGCAGGCCATTCAACAACTCCTCTATTTCCAGTCAAACGGTTCGGAAACTCTTGATTCAAGTAATTCCTAGCAACTGCCGCATTATGTGCCGGTGTGACGTCTTGTTGCCACCATAAATGTTGTAATTGATTTAATTGGATATTGTTGTCAAGGTAGTCACATACGTATTCGTACGTAAAGGTTTAAATATCATTCTCCATTTAAATGTTCTTCATACATAACTGGTCCTAGGAGACGATTTACCAAAATACCCATCTAAACGTTTATTCCAAAACGATGTTGTGGTCTCCTTGCCCTGTTTTGTCGGGGATTTTGTACTGCCCAATAGTGCTCCGTATTTCTGTTGAACATTCCAGAGATGGAAATTTAGTTTCATCTGACGAGATAATATTGCTTAAAAATGTTGGTCATTTTCTATTCTTCCCATTAACCAATTACAGTATTCGAGTCTTCTTAAATTATCTCCAGGTAGTAAAGTGTGACTAATGGATCTTGTATGGTTTAAACCTACTTTGATGTAAAGTTCTCCAAACTCTAGACTGGGACAAATTTAATTCTGACGCCACTACGCGTGTAGAAATTGATGGAATATTATTTATCTAAAAATACAAGGTTAACATGCAGTTTGCAAAAAGACGCCTTAAATTTACCATTTGTAAAATATCCTGTCGATTTTCATTCGAATTCCTGTTGACATGAACATTACGCGGCTTATTAAACGATCCATTCTCGACCAAATTTCTATCAAGATCTAGAAAGATGGTACGATGAGGCTGTGGTCATTCTAGATACAATTGTAAATATATTGTACTCGCTACTGTTGAATTTCAGTTCGAAGAATAAAAAGTACTTAACATATCTCGTTTCTCTTGCCTAATTTAATCTTAAAATTTAGTCTTTCAATTAAAGCATAATATCAATAACTTTCAACATGTAGTACATGGTTGAATTAGAAAAAAAAACTCTTTCTGAAGGTGTCTAAATCCAATATAGCGCTTATAAGAAATTAGATATTTGATGATGGCCAGAAAGAAACGAAACGTTACACAAAAATTTCGTGTTCACCACTGGATAGAGGTTTAAAAGTGGCCATAAGTGTGTGTTTTTATTTTTTCCAAGGCCAAATGTAGGTGCTAGAGGTAAAAGAACAAAATCGAGTTTTTGCGTTTTTTTTTTTAATACGAACGTCATTTGTCACATGTCCATTTTCTTTACGGATTCATAACAAACACAGGATTTGACAACTTCGCTAAATTTAAAACGAATCAGCCTGTATATGTACGTATATTTTATTAGTCTTTCCATTTTCCACAATATTTTTGTATTTCTCAATAACAGTAAGTAATCACACAGAAATTCTCAGATGCTGTATTCACAAAAGATATAACTACATTTGTTTACCAAAATGAAATTTCTAATTATATAGAATATAATCTTTAAAAAAATAAAATAACAAATTCGGATGTAGAAAATGACGCCAATATTATTAGAACAAAATATACTAATTTAGACCAAATGCACTAGCAAATATGTTGCAAACTTTGTACAATACATCCTTAAACACTGTTTAGATAACCGATGTATATCCTAGCATTGAAAATCTACAGTTAGAGATAATTAATTATTAGACTTAATAAATGAATGATTGGTTAACCAGGTATTTTAATCGGAGTTTGAAAAACCGGCCCTTAATGTGTATAAACCAAAGTTGCTCGTTTCTGTTGCTCCTTTCACAACAATCTAAAAATATTGTCAACTATATTCTTTGTAAATAGAATACTTTATATATTATTGTAAAATCATATATATCACATTATTTTAAATTGATACTGCATGAACGTGTGTTCAAAGTCATCCACTGATTTTAGAGTTATTACAATTTTCATAATTTTTCCACAATTGTAATCTTCTTTCAATGCTTCATTAACAAATAACATACAAACAAGCAAATTCAAATATAGGTTCAACAATCTGCCATGGTAGTTACACACGTATTTAAAACTAATCATCCATTAGTTATAATGAGCTGAGTGTTTACTATAAATCATTTTTTTCTTTAGGAAATTGTAATTCGGATAATTTTTTTAGTTTTAACACAATTATCAAAAAGAACATTTAATTTTTGGGCAGAATTTGATATGCCCAAAGTTGTTAGTTTACAAGATTTTGATTATTCCGTAATTTATACTTCTTTAGCGAACATAAGTACCTATATCATCTGTCACTTCTAAATACGTGTGTAACAATCATCAAACATTGACATTTCTTTGAAGGATCACACCTGGGGAAAAATTAGGTAAAGTCGCAACAACTCTGAAACGAGTAGATAAACTTGAATATTTTCGCACATAAAAGAAATTTAAAATAGACTGTGAAATCCAATTTTGAAGTAATGTATACCATTTAAAAATCTAAAGTGTTTTATTGTTATGAGGAAACTGAACATCTTGTATAGCTGAAAATATATTTATATAGCAGAGAAAAAAGCCTCAAGCACTGTACATATATTTACTCTATCATATTTAGTGCAGGAGATATCTCGTATAGACCCACGCCCTAGGTGGACCCTGTATATTGTATTTATACCACCTTTATTAATATTTTTCGAAATTTTATTAACAATTAACAGTATATTTTTTTTATAAATAATAAACGTTTATGAATATGAACAAGGTAATATTAAGAGTTAATAGTATATATGTATTTAATGTTACTGGAGTAAGTAATTATACTATATAATTAAAAAGTTTCCTAAGAGTTCAATTTACCAATTATTTTACTGATTTCATGTTATCTCTACATAACATTATACATATATATTCACAATATGGCATTTCTGTAATAGTAAAATTTAGGTATGTTTTCTTCAAAATTAAATATATCTCAGTTACAAATACTATGAAGGAATTTAAAATGTAAATAAACCCAGTCGAGATTTCTCACATACCGGTATCTCTTTCCCTCATCTTAGCGCGGATACTGTTTTCTCACTCTACGCATCAATTTACAACCGGTTTTTTTACACTTAAAAAGTAATTCAACATAATGCGCATGCAATAAACTTGGCAACATTGGCGGATCTTATTTTATACCACATATTTATACATATACAATCTGTGATCTCGTTTGTAATAAGACCTTCTCTTGTATAGTATACATGACGTATATCAAAAATAAAAAAAGCATTACCCCTCTGTTGAGGCCCTTATTAAAAATGGATTTCTATAGCTATTCCTATAATTCTTTTTCCAAAATAATGATTCCTTAAAGTGGACCCCGGGTTGTCTATGAAATGTTTGGATCTCATTTTGGGCAGAAAACGGGTATATATATATATATATATATATATATATATGCATTTGTACCTTCTTCGCCTCCATAGGCGTAAAAGACGGCCTCAACTCCACTTAAACTAATTGTGATAGAGATGTGTATTCTCTTTTCTTAACTTATTTGTTCGTGTTTTACACGAGCTCAGTGAGAGGGGAAAATAATTTTGATTTTATTTTTATACAATCATTCTATAAATTCATAATACCAGCCGGCCTCTACAAAACGCTGTTACGCAGTAGACTCATTCTTATATACAAATATAAACTATGCGTTCGACTTGGCCTCTAGCAACGTTGCTATATTTCTTCGAGTTAGTTGCGTACGCATGTTATAGTTTTGACCGTTACACATACATATAACCCTCAAACATTGAAGTAAATATTTCGGCAATCCCAAAAGTAAGTATCAACTCTCTTATTTTAAATCGTTTTCTAAAAATAAGTACCTATTTCTAGTGAATACTGTTTTAATTCCCAAAACAAGGACAATGATACTAATGGAACTTGCTAAAGAGAAATGTCCTAATCCAGACAAGAATTTCGGTAAGTATCAGTATTGTATTGTATCTTTTTTTACTGTTTCTTTTCCTACATATAATCAAAATCTAGTTCTAAATTTCCTATTTATGCATTGTTGTCCCGTTTTTTATCATTATTTACAACGGGATTAGGCAAGATAAGAAAATTAAATTTATGCAACTGGACTTCTATAATTTAGAGCATATACTCTCCTTGTCTTATAGACAATCTAAATATTGTTTTATTTTTTATTTTGTGTATTTAATTAATATAGCATACCTAATAATATACTTAGTCAGTTAATGCCTAACATAGAATATAGCGTACATTATCCATAAAAAATAAAAATATTATCCATATGTGAGGCGTACTGTTTAAGAAATTCATTTTTATTTATGTTTTTACAAGTTTTTAACTGTTATAAGATATTTAATTCAGAATAAATGTATTGTAGCGAAAAATCGCATTTAAAATATATTTAATTTGCATATAGATCCGAACAAGTCCATACAACAAAAAGTAGTTAATGCAATATCTATGGATGAGAATATTGAACATTGCAGTTCATATGAAAAAACTAGAACGTGGGTAAGTTTTATTTTATCTGTAGTAACTTATTCAACGTAGATAAAGCAAGATGCTATATATTATTTTTTTGAAGTTAACTATATGCCTTAATCAATGATTTACTAACCACGTATTTACAGGAATGGTTAGAATCAAATGATTTTCATAATAACAAGACATACTACAATGTTGAAGAAGTAATGCGTTAAATAGGGAAAAAACACATTTACTAAATTATTAATTTTTCAGAATATTAACTCTGACAATGAAGTTCCAACAAATAATGAGTTTTTAATAAATGAGAGTCATTTAAGTTCATCATCTATAACTTCTAATTTCCTCGAAAAAAATTATTATAAAGAGAGTTCAAATCAAAATCCTACAAAATCATCATCTTCTATCGTTCCTGATTCACTTGAAAATGATACCAGTTTCGAAGTTCCGCTGCAAAAGTTCCTAACTGTAAACGTATCAAATCCGTTGCCTTCAATATTGAATGTACTAGCTTCTTCAGATGGATCGCCAAATGAAAGCAAAAAAGAGGAAAAGCAGAACAATAAAGTTTCCAAAAGCAATTTAATAGAAGAATATGTAAGCATTAATTGCAAAATATTTATATCTTGTCAATATAACATAAGTCGCATACAAAATAAAGACAAAGATTATTTTATTATAGTTAAATGGACAAGCAATATTAATACACTTCTTAAGTAGATGTATTTAAATTGTTCCATTACTGTTGGTAATCCACTTCATTATTTATAATATACATAAATATTAAACTTTTATTATCATTGTCAGTTTGTCACCACACTTGCCTATTCTAAACGATAAATTCGATTTTTGAATATGTCATGGAGATCTATTTAATTAACATACCAAATTCAGATATATACTTTTATAGTGAAAATGTCCATTTTTCCATTGACAACATGTTAAGTATTTTTAGTTTGATACAACTTATGAGGTATTCTGCATAACAAATTCGTGGAAATTAGCGAAATGAGCTATTTTTTTTTTAATTACATCATGTATCAATCTTATAGGTAAAACAAGTCTCGAATCAAAAGAAGAAAAGAAAAACTACCTGCAAATTTTGCCATAATATTGTTACAAACTTTGAACGACATTTGGTTAGACATCATGCTGAAGAAAAGGAAGTTAGAGACCTTTCGAAATTTTCAGTGAAATCGAAAGATGGTAGAAATATGAGGCGAAAAATTATAGGTCTACTGCGGTATGAGACGCAGTTTGAAGCTTTTGTACGGAATGAAGAAATCGATTTGAATAAATTACCATGTGCTCACTGTAAACGATTGGTTGCAGTAAAATATTTAAGACGCCATTATAAAGTGTGTTCAATTAAACCTATAAATGAAACTGCTCGAAAAATTCAACATCGCATACAGTCGCAGACTTTAGTTGCTTGTGCTGCTGAATTCGTAAATACAAGTGCAACCTTACGAGTTAAGAAAGAGGTATTCCCAAAAATGAAAGCAGATCAAATATCGTTTGTAGCAAAACGAGATCCGTTAATTCGACATTTTGGTGAGAATTATTTAAAAAAACATAAACGTGCTCAAATCGCTTCCGCTTGTTCTAATAAATTAAGAGAATGTGCCAGACTACTGATTGAAACACGCCGCAGAACTGGTCAGAAAAATCTATCATTTTTTGATATATTAAACCCTGGTCTATTTGATATTATTGCTGCAAGTGGAAGAGCAATTAGCGGTTTTGATGAAGAAAAAAGAAATTTTAAAGCTCCAAGTCTGGCTATGCATCTAGGAACCTTATTGAAGCAAGTTTGTGACTTAAGTACTCATTTGATATTAAAGGGAAGCCGAGAATTTAGTTGTGATAATGCAGATGCAAAAATAAAAGATATAAAACGATTCAAATTGCTAGTAGACAACCAATGGAATTTCGAAGTGTCGTCATTAGCTCTAAAAGATTTAGCAGAGAAACGTTGGAACAAGCCAATCTTGTTACCTTTTACAAAAGACATAATGGAATTCAAAAATTACATTTTACAAATTGCTAACAAAAATTTTGAAATATTAAAAGAAGACAAAACAAATGAGAAATGTTTCAAAAAATTAGTGGATGCTTCTCTGTCTTTAACAATTTTATTCAATCGGAGAAGAATTGGAGATGTCCAGTATGTTACTACTGAATCCTATTTGAAGAACATGGCATCTACTGATCAAACGGAATATGTAGAACAATTAACTGAATCCGAAAAGATACTAACAAGAAGTTACAAAAGGCTTGTAACTGGTGGAAAAGGAAGCAGGCCCATTATTATACTGTTTCCCAAAAATGTACAAGACTACATTGATTTTTTATTACAAATTAGGTTTGAAACTAATATAGTCCCGGAAGAAAACCAATATTTATTTGCATACCCTCATGTTAGAGATCAGTGGGTCAGGGCAGATGTAGTAATTAAAAGATTTGCAAAATCTTGTAATTTAAAACATCCTGAAAGAATGACATCTAACCGTTTACGAAAGCAGATTGCCACGTTAATGCAAATAATTAATTTACCTAAAAATGAGTATACGCAGTTTGCAAAATTTATGGGGCACACTGAAAAAACTCATCAAGACTATTATGAGTAAGTACATAGTATTTTCTTCATACTAATAGATAGTAAATTAAATTATTTTCCTCTAAAAATATCTGTTTGTTACTTACATTTAAATATAAATCTTGTATAATTTAACAATGACTTCCGAAGTTTAGACATATCGAGTTTTTGGTTTATTAGATATATAGAAATAGAATTATGAATGTTGTAATTAGTTTATATATGTCACTTGTTTCATTATTGACTTTTTTTGTTTATAGGATTACCCAAGATGCATATCAGACGGCCAAAGTTTCCAAATTATTGACATTGTTTGATAAAGGAAAAGGAGTGCAATATAAGGGCAAGCTCTTAAAAGATATTAATATCGAACCGAATATGGAGGTATTGGAATCAAGCGATACTGATGATAATAATTCTGATAAAGAAAATAATATAGACGCAAACCATAATTATTTTGAAAAAGACGAAAGTGAGAAGTCGAATAGATCAAATAATATTACGAAAATAACCAAAAAATCTGTTGGTACAAGAGTGCGTTGGACAGAAGAGCAGAAGCGAATTGTAAAATCGCATTTTAAAGCTCATATAAAATTAAAGCAACCTCCAAAAAAAGACGAATGTTTAAAGCTAACAAATGAATATAATGATTTATTGAATAATTTAGACTGGATTAAAATAAAAACCTTTGTATACAATATATACAGAGATAAATAAGATGTATTATAATGTATGTGTTTTCATTTAGAATATTGTTTGTTTCTCACTTTATGCCGGCATTATTTGTTTTTTATTTTATGCATGACAATAAAAATTTAAAGAACTAGAGCAATTGCGTTTTAATCTCACTTTAAAATTATATGTCTACAAAGATAACATCACATCACCTTTGCCAAATTAGTATAGGACTAGAGTGAACTTAATTCGTAGTAGTAAATATTATACAAGTCAATGTTACAAATAAAAAGTTAATATATTAATATTCATGTCTTAAATAGTCCCCAAGCGCTTAACGTCAAATACAAGTTACATTAGGATCATCATATTTACCATAACTATACTTTCTAATTGTGCATTACAGTATACAAATTTAGATGATTCAATCTAAAGTCGCTTTTAATGTACATTTGTCGAAGGCAGAGAAGGTAATAATTATTATTACAGCTTAAGCAAACGAGTTAATATTGTTAGCTATCGATATCCACCTTAAAAGGCGAAGAACAACCATGAAATGAAAAAAAAACTTTATTTTGCATTTCGCATATATGTACCTAGAAATATTCATACAAAATAATTTGATTACGTTTTACAATTTCTGTTTAAATATATTCTTCGCCCATATAGTGTATCAATAGAGCAACGTTGTCACATCTCGGAGGCTAACCGGAATTTAAGACATAACGAGGCATTACCTACCGTTTGTCATAACCAATGTATATACGTGTATAACATCAGCGCTCTCTGGCGAGAATTGTTATATACTAAAATGTATATCTATGGAAATATTTGTACTTAATTCGCCTCCACCAAAAAATTTACCATACATTAAAATTATCTGTATACAGTAGTTTAGCATCAGAAAACATGCAAAACGTGTTCGCCTCCGAATTCGGAGTCGAACTCGTCAAAAAGGAGGCACGCTCGTACGCTCAGTCTAGTTTATGGAGGTGTATATGTACTAAATGCATGTCTATATATATATATATGTGTGTGTGTGTGTGTGTGTGTGTGTTCTTTAATTACTAGAAATAACAATAATAAGGGGTACAATATCAGAAATGGAAGTACCAAAAAATTTAAAGGGAATTTTAAATTAAAAATATATCTATTGTTAACACGAATATGACTGGCACTGATTATAAATTGCAGCTTATACAGAGATGTCGAAAAGATTTGTAGACCAGGGAGGTATATGGAGCATAAATAAACTTGACAAAGGCCTTACTCTCTAATAATTATTACTCTAATCTTATCATATACACTAGCAGCACTATGACGCTACTTCTTCACTACTAATATGCACTTGGTCCTCTTGGGTTTTCTGTTCAAACCTGTACTGTCCACAAGTTGGATTGTCTCGAGGTGAGTGTAGTAATTTGAGGCCACATGGTATGTAGTTCAGTGTGACAAATATTCGATGTTCGTGTTGATGCTGGAAAAAAAAAGTTTGTGATCAATATTATAATGACACAAAGGTCAACTTTTATAGTAGTTGATTTACGTAATTCATGACGTGAAATTCGTGCCAATACATTTATTTTTAAAAAAATTGGCTGTAAAGCAATATATTCTGTTGACATCATGTAATATCAATGTTGGTGTACATCACAGACTAAACAATCCAGACCGGCAACTGTATCCTAGATTTTATCCAGAGTACTCATCCTTGTTTAGCAAACGTAAATTTCAATACTCTACCATCTTTGTCAGATTCACTTAACTTGGAGATGAGATGGCGCTAGCGTCAATTGAAATGTTTGTTATGCTGTGATTATATGTCATTCAAAACTACATTTCATATTTGACACGTTTGACATATTCTTGCAATCCTTTGTCGTACATCGTATTAATTATATGTTTATACAAATATGGTGTGCAAGTGTTTAGTGTGCGTGTTTGGACAGGATGAAGTTAAAAATATGGACAGGTTTCCTGCAAATCTCGACAAGTGAGTATAAACATTGTACAATTCTGCTTTAAATATGTATATTACAAAATTTCTTAGTCATCATATTTACTCCTTCTTGCATATTATTTTTTTTAAATTCAGGTCAAGAATATGGCAAAAGGCAATGGCGATGGCTTTTACAGGAGAAAACCTCCAGAATTATAGGATTTGTAGTCGTCATTTTAGTCATATAAAAACAAAATGTTTGTTTTGAAAGGAGATGCTGTTCCTACATTATTATAGATGGTAAGGAACTGCATAGTTGGATATCAGAAGAATCTCCTCACGTCGCTTACTGGCAGAATATGTATCACACAGTAACGGATTGGCACTTTCGGAGAATTACGAAAACCGGACAGGTAAGAAAAGGAATGCCTCCATCACAAATTGGTTGGCTGACTTCTATTCGGGCAATACAGAGTATTTGGTATTTGGTAAAAGGCAAAGGTTTTTCTTATCTCCGTCCGAGATCTTTAAATCAAGATGTATTAGAGAACTTGTTTGGTGCTGTTAGATCGGGATGTGGTTGCAATGAGAACCCAACAGCCTCACAATTTATTACAAGCTTCAAAACCCAAATAATTAATGGGCTAACTAATAAAAATGTACAAGGGACAAATTGTGAGGTAGATAACGCACACATTTTAAGTAATTTAAGATCCTTCATTGGAGTGGATGCAGTTCCTGAAAGCGAATTAGGGGTCGACTCTTTGGATCTGGAAGTTGTAAATGAAGCAACTCCTGCTTCACAGAATTCCGAAGAAATTGCCAATGATATAGCGGCAGCTGTTTCAGTTGGAAATGTCGAAACACTTTCAGTTGCATATGTGAGTAGCTATATAGCAAAGACGATAATGAAGGAGATTAACTGTGCAGAGTGCTTCACAGCATTAACATGCGAAACAGAATTGCCATGTAATAGGTTTATATATTTTTAAGGATTTTCGGCTGACAAATGCAAGTTACATTATCCATTAGAAAGTTTAGTAGTTGCTGTTGGCCATACTATAACTGAATTGGAAGTGATATTAAATAATACGTTGAATTATACAAATATTTGTAAAAAATCTGTCAATAACCTTATTAATGCTGTTCCGTTTACTTTCCTTTATGAAGTACATCACCCTTTTGTGAAGGAAACTATTGTTAAAGGAGTGTGCAAAATAGGTATTCCTTGATATTGCAAGCGGGAAAATGAACAGAGGAGGCAGCTGAGATCTGATGTTCGTGCTACACAAAGAAAAACAGCCTAAATATGAAATGTATAAATTTCTTATAAACATTATTTTGTAGAGTTAATAAGATAAGATTGGCATTTCCTTTGTTTAAGAAGCGCATTTTTGACATGCCTTTTACCTTGCAGGTTTGATACCTTTTGATTTGTGTATTAGTATTATTATTACTGTTTTGTTGATGATTTTACTTTTGGCAATCTGTATAATATCACTTTTATATACTATAGACTTGTAATATTAATTTTCTACACCTGCATATTTTTCTGTTACATATTTCATTTGCTGTTAGTTTAAGGGACAAATTTAAAATCAGCATTTTAGTAATGAACTATTGCTGAATTTGTTCCTTTTGGTACATATTAGTTATGTTTTTATTTGTCATATTATACAAGATTTGTATTATTCTTGTCTTCTCATTACTGGTTGTGTAATTTAATTTTATTTAGTTTTATTGTATATGTATCAATAAAAACTATTATTATTATATATCTGTTTTGCTTGACAGTTTTCACTTATTAGATTATAATATTTCGTATCACATATTTAATATGTAACTCCACAAAGTTACACATAAGATGCTCAAACTATGGCTATAATTGTTACAGTAAGTAATATTTATTACCATAGTTTTAGTAGCTTTTGTGTATGTTTTTGTTACATAAATAACATATTTAATAAGCGTATTCTAAAAACAAGCTCATTTCAAATTTCGCGCCAAATATGCTGCTAGCGCCATCTTCGTACCAAGTTCACTAATGTGTGATAAGGATAGAAGATCTTGGATATTTTTTTCAAGTAGTTGCCGGTCTGGGTTATTTAGTCTGTGGTGTACATGCTAAGCTGTTAAAACTTTAAATTCTGACAGTTGTCATACTTAAATTCGAATTATAGACGCTTATATTTTTTAAATTATTTAAATACAATTTTTCTTATACGTAGTATAAGGAAGTCTTGTGATGATCAAAATTTTCGACCTCAAGAATTTTGCATATGTCCACGTTTTGAAGTCCGCTGATACCAAAAAAGTGTTTTTTACAAATGTCTCTCTCTCTCTCTCTCTCTTCTTTTACTCTTATCGAAAATCAGTTTCTTGCAAATATTTTGCAAGTCATGCTTTTTAGACAGGTACGTTACGAGTATAAAAGTATTTAGAACTTAATTTTCAATACCTTTTGTATAAAAAAAATTCAAATTCGGACCGGAAGTAATACTTACTCGTATCGAATAGCGATTTTTTTGCAAAAATTATCGTAAATTATGATTTCTATATATATTTGTCAAGAGTACAAAAGTATTTAGAACTGGATTTGTAATATTTTTGGTATAAATGAAATTTCAAAATTCGGACCGAAAGTAACACTTCTACTAAGATAAATGTATTTAAAACAATTTAGAATAACTTCTGTATAATTTGAAACGCTCATACGTATAAGAAAGTTGTGTGGTGGCCACACCTCATTTTTTTATTATAATGTTAAGTTTCAACATAAAATATTTATTATTGAATTTTACTACAGAATTGGGCAAAATTAGAAAATGGAGATTGGGTTTATTTCATTAATCAGTGCTTACAGGATTTCCGGCAACAGTTTCCTAATTTGCCAGTTACTTACACACAACTGCAAAAACATATTCATGCTTGTGTTATTAATAGGGAGCGGAATCGAGCGAGCCATGACTCATCGCTCATGGGCGCACTATTGAAATGTTGTATTTTTAAAGAGGTTTTAATTTTATTTATATAATTGAATAACAACTCATAAAATTATTATTTGTTGATTTTGTTATTCAAGTCGAGTAAAGGAGTATTAATATTCACCAGCAATACTTTCTCAAGGTTCTCTTCTGTAAGATTTGTTCTTTTTGAATGAAGTACATCCTTGTAGATAGAAAACGTCCTTTCTACATCGCAGCAACTGGTTACAGGTGCGTACTGGAAATATTCTTTTATTTCAGCGTATTTAGCAGTTTGATTTTGTGTCATTGTCCACATACGCAATTGCCATAATGTTATTAAATCTGTATTTCTATTAAAAACTGCGTCTAACTTTTGCCGAAGGCCACATCCGAAGTCACTTGGAATACTTTTGAAATTATTAATAGCCGCATCTAATGTGGTTAATCCATCTTTTAGTTTGAGATTTCGATTTTCAAAATATGTGATTAGTTTAGGCAAATTTCCAAAGTGTTCCTGAAGGAATAACAGCTGATTTTTTAAATTTGGGATTTGTGTTAGTTCCTTGCACTCAGAAATACTTCGAGCATCGTCATTTAAACATGTAACGAAATTTTGTAAACTATCGAAATTCTCTGCATAAAAACTAGTAGCTTCCAGCCATGTTCCCCATCTAGTTATTACTGGCGCGGGTGGCAGTGACAAAGATGGAAGTTTTTCCCTGTAAAGGGCCACTCTCCATGGTGCTTTTCTGAAAACTTTTTTAAAAGCCGATACAAGTCTATCAACTTCCGGATAGTTGTCTCTGATATATTCACAGATTCTGTGGAGAGCATGTGCTCCACAAGTAATATGCAGCATATAAGGATATGTTTCCTTTAATAGTGTGCCTGTTTTTAACATATATGCGGCACTGTCACTAACAAATAAAAGTATTTTTTCCCTGTCGTCCGAATGAAGCATTTTGTGCAAATTCTCGTCAATGGTTTTAGCAACTGTTTCCACATCGACTGTATTTATAACTTTAGATGCTATTACATATGCGTTATATGGAATAGTTGGATGTAGTACACCAGCTACAATATTTACCACACATCGTCCTAATATATCGACAGTTTCGTCGGCACTTATCCATAGGTACTGATTTGAAAGATGTCTTCTAATGCATTCTACTGTTTTCGTGAAGCACTTAGAAACATAACATTTGCGTAAGGTGGATTCATCAGGAACATGTCGACCAGTATATTTTTGGAGAAATGTTTTGAAAGTGGGATTGTCAAGTTTCTTTAATGGGGTATTAGCCGCCATTAAAGCTTCACAGAGTTCTTCGTTAAAATTGTCAGCTTTCAACGGGTCCAATTTCTGTGTATGTTTTAGCGATGCTAAGTGAGGTTGTACGTTCGATTTTTTGGCATTCTGTAACGATATTTTACAGACTTTGCAATAAATATCGGAATCACTGACAATGGACATACAATCAGTATGACCCTCAATCCAACTCGCCATTGTTTCACGATGTATTTCTCGACGTTCTTCCATATCATATCTGAAAAAGTAACATAAACAATGTTCTAGATCTAAATAAACGATAACTAAAAATTTTAATCTTAATCTTAACAAAATCCAATTAACACTTACGTCGATATAAATGAAAGAAG
This sequence comes from Amphimallon solstitiale, assembly GCA_963170755.1. Lineage (NCBI taxonomy): Eukaryota > Metazoa > Arthropoda > Insecta > Coleoptera > Scarabaeidae > Amphimallon > Amphimallon solstitiale. The sequence continues at coordinate 47,876,318 of OY720677.1, read as the reverse complement.
TAGATTCAATGAACCGGCAGGAACTATTACAAAAATTACGAAGTACGTAATTAACAGTTAAAACAATGAAACAAGGAAACTAACGTAAGGTATAAATGAAAATTTTATTTCTCTTGGAAATATAACGTAAATATAATAAATTTTAAACACTCCTGACACCGTTATCTACGCCCGTGTATAAAGAATTTTACCTCATAAATTCCTTATTTTATTGCCCTTTTTTCTCTGATTCTCGGTCTCTTGTCGAGCGTAAACAGATGTTGCAGTTCGCCCTATGAATTAGTGCTATTCAGATATAATGTAAGCAACACGCAGTTGTTTACATTATTTCTTTTCACGGTTGTAGCTCCGTGGTAGTTTAGCTCGCTCGATTTCGCTCCCTAGTTATTAAATTTGGTGAAACAGGGACAATAACTCGTAAACCTGGTGGTGGAGCAAATAGAAAACGAACAGCATATTGTATAGAGAATATTCAACGTCGAATGGACTCACCGAAAAAATGAATAGTAAAGCTCTTTCAATAAGTTCAGTTGTCAGTGGGAGCATGCCATACTATTTTCAAAAAATGAGGTGTGGCCACCACACGACTTTCTTATACGTATGAGCGTTTCAAATTATAGAATTTTAAGAATTTTTTTTACAAAAATTATTCAAAATCCTATTCTAAGTACTTCTATTCTCTTAATAAATCTCTATAGAATGCATACTTTGCAAGATATTACAAAAAAGTGCTACTCGCTAAGAGTAAAAGTGCTGCTTCCGGTCCGAATTTTGAAATTTCACATATACAAAAAATATTGCAAATCCAGTTCTAAATACTATTGCACTCTTGATAAATATATACCGAATGCATAACTTACGACATATTTGCAAAAAATCGCTAAGACCTACTTCCGGTAGAAATTTCGAAAAACTTTTTAAACAAAATTATTCTTAATTTTAATTTTAAGTACATATGAATTCTTTATAAATTTGTTTAAACTTAGTATATAACGTGGCTCGGTAATTAATTATCATAATTAACCGGGCCTATTGTTATAAGACTTAGTGACTAATTCTCAATGAGTAAAACTACTTCAACAACTGCGCGTTTATATATGAATTCTTTATAAATTTATTAGTTGACGAAATATTGGCAAAATTCGATTTTTTCGCTGAAGTGAACTGCTACTTTCGGTCTACCGATTTTACTGAAAAACTAATCAGATCTCAAGAGGGAGATTATACACGTAAATACAAAATTTGGAATTGATATCTACAGCGGTTTGACCGCTATCGTAGTCACACACACCCACAGATACACACAGAGATGGAGAGAGAGAGAGAGACATTTTTTAAAAACCACTTTTTCGGTATCAGGGGACTTCAAAACGTGGACATCTGCAAAAATCTGGAGGTCGAAAATGTTCATCATCACAATACTTCCTTATACTACGTATAAGAAAGTAAAAAGGACTTAAAGTTGTCTGCATATATTCAAGCAGTTTCGGAACTCAAATAGGTAGATTTTGGTACAAGTAATACTCTCAGTGGTTTTTGAATAACATAAATCATAATGACATTCTCGACAAATGCTTCTTTCGGACGTGGCTTGGTTCCATCTTTCAGGATATTTAAGGGGAGAGATACATAACCTCGCTCCGCGTCAAATGCAGAGCAATTTTATTTTCAAAAATTCTAGCTTAAAGCGCTATACATATATAGCTATATTGTTACCCAATGTAGAAAAAGAAAGGTTCAAAGGACACCTGCGCATTTTCACAACAAAAATGATTAAACAAAAAATGTAGTACATAATTAAAAACCGAGTATTTGAGCAATGGAAAAATAGTCCGTGTGACGATTATCGTGGGAATATCAGAGATTAAAAGTAGGAGAAGCCGTAGATTATTCTACCAGCAATGTATTTCGAGTATTAAATTTTATTATTATGGTTAATTAAAAGATATATTTTGGAAATAAATCCGGCGTGAAAAGCTTGGTTCATATAATTTTTCAAGCAGACATGATAAAACTACGCATGCGTTATTTTGGTAAAAGTTCATGATATATTACATAGATGGCAGTGAACCTGTGTGGGAGTTAAGAGGCGTTTTCCTTTTGACATAAATCTCAGATAATATCACCTCAGTTTAGCTGAGATTATATTTTGACGCGTTCCTTTTGTAATCAGCTGACTGAGACGAAGTGAGGTTGGTCAGAACTTTCCTCACTTCAAGTGAGCAGAGACACTCACATCACTTTAGCTCAGCTCAGATCTCTAGTAAAAGGAAAGCGCCCATTATCATTAAATTATAAGCTACGCTTCTTAACCGCCCAGGTGGCGCGGAAATGTTTACAGAATGGAAATTAAAACGCACAGACGCCAAATGATTTACAGAGACATATTTTCATATTGATTTTATTGGAAAAACAAATACGTATAGTATAGTGATATAAATAGAACTAATTTCAATATGAGTGTGTGATATAATCATAGATATACGTAAATAGTTACATATCTATGGATATGATTCAAATATTATCTAACGTCATTAAAACGTTTTGTTAATTTCTTTCAAAAAAACTATTTTCTATTAATTTTTATCTTCGTAATTTCGTACTGAAATTAACATTTTTGCAGAAAGTAGTACTGACGTACTGAATTTTAACGTTTTGTACTGAATTCAGTACAATTGTACCGAAACGCCAGCCCTGTTTCTTGAATTTCTTGTAAAGCCATAACAAGCACAGTGTAGGGTACGTTCGGAAATGAAATAGTACATGGGCAGAGTAAATGGTATTTACAACTCTACCCATTTTGAGGTTTTTATTGCCGGTATTTAGTAATTTGCTACCGTTACATAAACTGCTGTTGCATGAAAGAAAATTACCAATTATATAGATAGCTCTGTTATGCGAGTGAATCTGAACGCACTCTGCAAACCACGTGACTATAGTCAACAGAGAACAGGGTTGTTTGACTTGTTTGGACCGGTTTGGACTTTGGACAGATCTAAATAAAAAACCAGGTAAAAACCTACAGTTCCTACACCCGCATTTGAGTCATTTCGTTTCGTTCGTTCGCCTTTCGCCCTTGATCCGTAAATTTCCAGCTTTTTGAATAATACCATCAAGACCATAAGAAAATCAGTCGTTGTCACGACTACACTGAACGCACGGTGTTTTTACAAAGGTGAGCATAAAATTGTTAGATAAAATTGTGTGCATTTCTGACTCTGTGTAACTAGGTCAGTTTGAAAATGAGTAGAGCAACACGTGTTTGCCCTTCTAAGGTGCACAAAAAGAACAAAGCATCCAAGTCTAGAAGAAAATATCTAGCAACAAAGTGCAATAATTCAAACAGTATTTGTGTTGAAGATAAGTTGCACAACACTTTCCTGGAAGCTTCATTAGAACCAGAAAGCAGTGGGCCACCTTATCATGAGGATAATCAAAATGGGCCCGGAAAAAGTAGTGTACCTGAAAGTGTTTCAGAAACAAAGAGATCACAATCACCTCTTTTGGAGGATAGTGTTTGTATGGCTGATGACTCCTGCCAAGAGTATGTATTAATTTTGCACCATGTTAGACAATTGTTTATATGTAATAATAAATTCCAGGATAATGGAGCATGAGTTGTGTGTGGAGAAGGAAGATGTGTTTGGGAAAACAATTATCGGTCATCGAATTGTTGATTTGGGTTATGTCTTAAAATGGGCCTTCAGTTTACAATATAATCATTCAAAGTTATGTTCTGGCATGTTATATCCTATAAAAGAATTGGATCGAGGACTTGGGCTTGTTCGTCACATTGAATTCAAATGCTCAAAATGTGACATAAAAGATGTTGTAAAAAGTACGGAAGATCCAAAAAGAGAAACTTCCGATATAAATAATGGAGCAGTTTGGGGTACTTTAGCAACAGGCAGTACATTTGGCCATTTAGAAGAATTTCTTTCTTGTATCAACATACCCCCAATGAACCGAAGGAAATTTAATGAAATTGAAAACACATTGGGCGAGGTAAGTTTTTGCTTTTTAGCTACAATAATATCTACTGCCCTTTTGTAATTTGTAGACTTGGCATGATCAGTTATGCAAGGACATGGAAGCTGCCGGCTTAGAAGAAGCGTCTTTGGCTAGGGAAAAAGGAGATGTCGATCCAGATGGTGTAGCTTTTATCACAGTGTGTGTAGATGGTGGATGGAGTCATAGGAGTTATGGCCACAATTATAATGCTTCATCTGGCGGGTATGTTACTGAAATATATATAACGTAGAGTGCAGTTTCCAATTTTTATGTTTTAGGGTGTTATTATTGGAAAGGAGACGGGCAAAGTTCTGTATGTAGGAGTTAGAAACAAATATTGCATAGTCTGTGCCCAAGCTGCGAATAAGAAGGAGCTTCCAAAGCCACACAAATGTTTTCGCAATTGGAGTGGTAGCTCTAGTGTGATGGAAGCGGATATAATTGCTGAAGGGTTTTGTTTTGCCGAAGATACATATAAATTACGGTTTAAAGGCTTCATAGCTGATGGCGACTCAAGCCTACATGCGAAAATTGTTGAAAGAGTGCCATATGGGAGGTCAGTTAGAAAAATTGAGTGTGTTAATCATGCAATCAAAAATTATGGCAAAGTATTGTACAACATGCGAAAAGATACAAAAATCGATTTATCCGCCAGAAAGCTTCTTACAAATAAACTTATCAAGGACTTACAAAAAAACCGCTCAAAGAGCTATATATAACTGCAATAATCTTGAAGAATTAAGGAGGGCTCTTCGAAATGGACCCCTCCATATTTTTGAAAATCATTCCTTGTGCCAGACTTACTACTGTTCTAGTGTAGGCAACAAAGAAGGTAATACAACCGAAGTAGTGAAGAAAAGTGGATTATATAACCATGTTTACAGTAAGAAATTAGTAACGTTTTATGTAAGTCGGTTCGATACAGATATTTGCAGTGCCTTGGAGATACTTTTGAAAAAATCTCACCAACAATTAGACAGCCAAAATAATAATAAATCTGAAAACTATATGAATATACTGGCAAGATTTAACGCTGGCAAACGTTTAAATTTGACCAGTAGAGGATCTTTCCAGACACAATGTTATCTAAGTGCCATGCGTTATAACAAGGGTTTCAAGTGGCATACTATTTCATTAAAAAAAAAAAAAATAATTAACTCAAATTAACAATGAGGAGTATGGCCCCAAGGCGTTGCAGCCTAAATTGTCAGTAGATAGGGTTCTACAAGAAGCTGACAGAATATTAGAAAAGTTACAAGTAATTTTGTATGCATTTATTGCACTGGCTCTCTATTACAATAACAATTGTTTCAGGTTACAGATGATGAACACAACTTTATAGAAGAAAATACCAAGGAACAATTTGGGAGCGAGTTTTATAAAACAGAAAGAGCTGATAGACTGACAGCCTCCCTGTTTGATGAAGTGATTAAGAAGCGTATGTCGACTTTTGTCATAATCTTGTAAAAAAAAATTTATATGGAAGCTTTATAAATACCCCAGCAATTGAATACGGTAAAACCATGGAAAAGGTAGCCCTACGGAAATTGGAAGAGACAAGGAACATCTCAGTGAAAGATGCTGGTCTTTTCGTTGATAAAATGAATGGATTCCTTGCAGCATCTCCAGATGGTAGGTTTGTTATTGCTAACTATTATTGTTTTTAATAGTGGTGCAGGTCTTGTAGGAAATACACATTTGGTAGAAGTGAAATGTCTCTACAAGGTATCGAAATTGAACATTTCATTGGAAGAGGCTGCAGGCAAGCACAATATATGTCTTGCAAAATGTAACAAGAATTCCAAGACACTTCAACTAAAACGAAACCATACATACTGGTACCAGGTCCAAGGACAATTAAACATGGCTAATAGAAAAACATGTTATTTTGTAGTCTACGTCAACGACCACACTCCTCAGTTCATAGAAGAAATTGAAAGAGATGCTTTTTTTAAGGGAAAATGAAATGTTGCCAATTTTAAAAAAAATTTACAAGGACTGTGTACTGCAGGAATTGGTTAGTAGGAGGATTCCTAAAGGGCTCAAATGTTACGATCCTCCCTACATAATTGAAGCACAGAAAACAAATAAAGCGAAAGTGATATGTAAAGACATATCGGAATAAATATTGTATTTTTCTTGTTCCGAAGCTAATTGAGAAATATACTTATGCGGACTTATGTTTTCATTGATTAAACCTGTTTTGGCGTTATCACTCAGGTTGCTTTTTCATAATTTATAATGCGGCCAGCTGTCATTCTGGCAATAATCTGCAATGACCTATTTAACTTCAATAGATGTCTAGCATAGAATGTCTAGGGTGGAATTATTATTTAGCTGGTCTGTATTAGCATATTTTAGGGTGATACAGTACGGGTTGTTTCCTTATTTTGCCACTGACAATTGTTTATAAAAAAAAAAGTGACTTTAAATGCACCGTGTCGTTTTGTGAAAACGGTAGATTGTCTGACCACTGAATGATATTCCTATGTGTATAAAGAACATTCTGTAAAATTTTCACTTGTTTTCATTCAGTCCCTTTTAGATATTGACCTGAGAAAATTGATGTTAAAAGATTTTCGACCATTTTTGAAAAGCTCTAGAAAAAAAAGGAATGCATTCTCAGGACTAAAACTTATACTGCAGGTAGTTATGTAAGCATTCAACACAGCAGTAACAGATTATTAGTGAATCTCTCTTCTTTCATAAAAATTTACGGTCTTAAAAAGTAACGATTGATAATTTTGTTCGGAGTTTTATAGACAGAGTTTAACAGACTTTCTTGCACGATAGAAAAATGAAAAAAATGTATGCGTGAAGTTCATTTCATGCTGAACACACTGGTTCTTGAATTATTCTGATATCTTTCAAAATAACTTGGAAATTGAACTTTCCGCAAACCACGTTTTCTTAAAAATTTGCTCAACCGTACCAGAGTAAAAGACCTACTTCCGGTAGGAATTTCGAAAAACTTTTTAAACAAAATTTTTCTCAATTTTAATTTTAAGTATATATGATTTTTATATAAATTTGTTTAAACTTAGTAGTTGACGAAATATTAGCAAAATTCGATTTTTGCGCTGAAGTCAACTGCTACTTCCGGTCTACCGATTCTACTGAAAAACTAATCAGATCTCAAGAGGGAGATTATACACGTAAATCCAAAATTTGGAATTGATATCTACAGCGGTTTGACCGCTATCGTGGTCACAGACAGACAGACAGACATACAGACAGACAGACAGACAGACAGACTAGACAGACAGACACACACACACAGAGAGAGAGAGAGAGAGACATTTTTTAAAAACCACTTTTTCGGTATCAGGGGACTTCAAAACGTGGTCATCTGCAAAAATCTCGAGGTCGAAAATTTTCATCATCACAATACTTCCTTATACTACGTATAAGAAAGTAAAAACTGAGGTGTGGCCACCACACGACTTTCTTATACGTATGAGCGTATCAAATTATAGAATTTTAAGAATTTGTTTATACAAAAATTATTCAAAATCCTATTCTAAGTACTTCTATTCTCTTAATAAATCTCTATAGAATGCATACTTTGCAAGATATTATCAAAAAGTGCTCCTCGCTAAGAGTAAAAGTGCTACTTCCGGTCCGAATTTTGAAATTTCATGTATACAAAAGATATTGCAAATCCAGTTCTAAATACTTTTGTACTCTTGATAAATATATATAGAATGCATAACTTACGACATATTTGCAAAAAATCGTTATTCGATAAGAGTAAAAGTGGTACTTCCGGTCTGAATTTTGAAATTTGTTTTATACAAAAGATATTGAAAATTATGTTTTAAGTACTTTTATACCCGTAACGTACTTGTCTAAAAAGCATGACTTACGAAATATTCGCAAAAAACTGATTTTCGATAAGAGTAAAAGACCTACTTCCGGTAGGAATTTCGAAAAACTTTTTAAATAAAATTATTCTCAATTTTAATTTTAAGTACATATGAATTCTTTATAAATTTGTATAAACTTAGTAGTTGACGAAATATTGGCAAAATTCGATTTTTTTCGCTGAAGTAAACTGCTACTTCCGGTCTACCGATTTTACTGAAAAACTAATCAAATCTCAAGAGGAAGATTATACACGTAAATACAAAATTTGGAATTGATATCTAGAGCGGTTTGACCGCTATCGTGGTCACACACACATACAGACACACACACAGAGAGAGAGAGAGACATACACAGACACAGACATTTTTTAAAAACCACTTTTTCGGTATCAGGGGATTTCAAAACGTGAACGTCTGCAAAAATCTCGAGGTCGAAAATTTTCATCATCACAATACTTCCTTATACTACGTATAAGAAAGTAAAAGGCGCCGTCTAAATTCTGAATAATTTAATTGTAATCTAAGATAAGACATATGTTAAGCCTCTAGTAATGCCAAATTTTATCCAATAAATTTATTCTGCAAATTATCTACTAGTGCCTCTAAAGTAAATACCTTGGAAAAATAACACGAAAATACAATAATTCGACATTCATACACCATCTTTTGGATTGAACTAAGTTATTTTTGTGTTGCCAATCTCTCCATAAACAACCGGCTATCTGTAATCTATCTCCCTTATCTGTGGTCAATGGTTTAATGAGCACCTTAATAATAATGATTTACTCGACCTAACCTTCTTCACTGACGAAGCATGGTTCTATTTATATGGCTATGTAAATAGCCCAGAATTACCGAAAGTGGCTTACAGAGAACCCTCATAATTTTATGGAAAAAGATTTGCATCCATTAAAGTTGGAATTTGGATTGCAATTTTAAGATGAAGAATAATAGGGCCAATATTCTTTAATAAAACTATTAATGCAAAGAGATATCAAACTGTCTTTTTGACAGAATTTATTAATCGGCTGCATGATGATGAAACAAGGAGCTATTTCCAACAAGACGGAGCCACTGCTCATACTGCACATGGACCACCATAGATTATTTGCAACAATGTTATGGAAATAATATTATAAGCCAAGGCCTGTGGCCACCGAGGACTCCAGACTTAACACCACTGGATTATAAGAAGAATAATGACTATAAAAACCACTTGCACAATTTGGAGGAACTTCAACAAACAATTAGGCATAAAATTCAAAACATAACACAAGAACAGTTCAGCCATGTATTTGAAAACATGAAACAACGAATAAATGTTGTGTTTACAAGCAAATGGAGAACACTTTCATCAATTTTTATAAATAAGCTTATTTTCTACTTATCAGTGTTATTTTCATTTAATAATAGCGTTATTAAGTCTGTACAATATAACCTCATTCTGCTTCAGTGCTTGTCATTATTCAGAACAATATGGTCATGTCGTCATTCTATACCGCGCCACTTGATAACTTTAGAAAAATTAAATCCATATTACCAACTTAACTGGCGTAAAAACATTTATAGATAGTCTGTAGTACCCATTTTTATTTATAAAATATTTCAAGAAATACCTGCCTACACTCTTAAAAAAATTATTTATTTTTGATCTAATGTATCTATAATATTCGCGTTTTAAGCTCTAATAGCAGCTGTATTGATTAGCGTTCTTAATTACCTCGTTAATTAATTTGAGGTTTTTGTAGTTAAAAGGCTGATTTACCGAATTTCGTAAAAGAGTCATTAAATGCCAAATAAGTGCCCAATATTTATTGGCCGCAATTGTACATAACTTATAAGTAATGAGAAGTTCGATGTAACCTCCAAATTTATAACTAAAAAAAAAAATGAGGTGTGGCCACCACACGACTTTCTTATACGTATGAAAGTGTTACTTCCGGTCCGAATTTTGAAATTTCATTTATACAAAAAATATTCCAAATCCAACTCTAAATACTTTTGTACTCTTCATAAATATATATAGAATGCATAATTTACGACATATTTGCAAAAAATCGCTATTCGGTAAGAGTAAAAGTGGTACTTCCGGTCTGAATATTGAAATTTTTTTTATACAAAAGATATTTAAAAGTGTGTTCTAAATACTTTTATACTCTTAATGTACTTGCCTAGAAAGCATGACTTGCGAGATATTCGCAAAAAACTGATTTCCGATAAGAGTAAAAGACCTACTTCCGGTAGGAATTTCGAAAAACTTTATTAAAACAATTTTTCTCAAATTTAATTTTGAGTACATTTGAATTCTTTATAAATTTGTTTAAACTTAGTAATTGACGAAATATTTGCAAAATTCGATTTTTTCACTGAAGTAAACTACTACTTCCGGTCTGCCGATTTTGCTCAAAATCTAATCAGTTCTCAAGAGGGAGATTATATTCGTAAATACAAAATTTGGAATTGATATCTACAGCGGTTTGACCGCTATCGTGGTCACACACAGACACACACACAGACACACAGACACACAGACATGTTTTAAAAACCACTTTTTTGGTATCAGGGGACTTCAAAACGTGGACATCTGCAAAAATCTCGAGGTCGAAAATTTTCATCATCACAATACTTCCTTATACTACGTATAAGAAAGTAAAACCATTGCTTTCATTCAGCAGACACAACAGTTGCGCAACTGTTCAGTGATCATGTCCAGTAGACGAGCGCTCACTCTGAATATGTTCAGGAGCGGTCGCCATTTTTGTGAGCGGAAGAATTCTATGCTCACTTGGTGAGCGTATTCTGTACGCATGCGCCATTGATTCATTCCAAGACCAACCTAATACATACTTCTGAAGAAAGTTACTAGAAAAGTAAGATACAGCAAATTAAAGGTATTGTGCGGTAATAAATGTATTATAATATTGGAGTTCACTCAGTATTTTATTCGGGGTTGGAAAAACCAGCCCTTCCACTAAAAACTACGTCAAAACTGAATGCAGAAAAACAATTTATTATTATTGTTTATTCGGTTTAATCTCTACAATTTTAACATATGGCAGCAATGAAAAGTACCAGATGACAGACGATGACATAAATGTGAGCGGTCCTGTCCAGCGAACACTCAACTGTTGCGAAGTGAACGGTTGGAGCGGGATCAGTTCCCGATCCGCCTGCTGAATGAAAGCATTGTTATCGGTTGCAGAAAAACAAATGGTCATTATTTGATGGTTTATATTCGTAGATATTGTCAATAAAATATTGGATGAATTTTTGCATTTACAGGGTCCAATAAATTGATGAAAGTCGTGAAATTAAATTTCTTCAAGAAATGCGTCAATATATTCATCAATTTATATTTGATCCTGTAAACATGGCATCAGATAGATAAGCCAGTATTGGACTACTAGATAATTACAAGAGGATTAATAAGATTATTTTCTATATAATAATTTTTATATCATGACTAAAAACCGAATTCTTATATCTTCTGAAACTCCAGAAAACAAAAATAAAATAAAATATTTCATAAGCAGCATGGGATGCACATTATCATAACTAATAATAATTATCATATATTTCGAACATTAATCAATTTGAATAGTTAAAACTTACTTTGCTATACTAACGAGCAAGACTCTATATTGCCCAGATGGCTTCAGTTGTTCAAAATATATTCTTGCACTGAATACAAGGCAACAAGTGCAGGGAAAGACATTTTGAGTATGCTGTTCGACAGTGAAGCTGCAATACACGTCATGCCTTCACCCGAACTGTCTCCTTATTCTTCACGAATCTACTGGTACCGTTAGGAATCCACATGATGATAGTTAATATAGATTATCTCCATTTTTAGAAGTGAATACATGTTCTACAGCACAAATACGTACTGCTTCTCATTGGCGACTATGAATCTTGCTCAATTCAGTATTACACTTTTCTTTTTTCTTGAGAAGTACTAAATTCCAATTGCATATATGTATTTTTCTGGAATATTCTTGGCAGTTTCTCGTCTAACTCCATGTGTTCCAAAAAAGAGTGTGCATATATTTTTTTCTCAGCAGACGGTGCAATCTGTCAAGAAATAAATTCATGATAAAAATCTTATAACAGAAAATTTTGTTTAGTGATAATTCTGAGACAGATTACGATAACAAAATTATTTATGTTATATCAAATACTACTGGACTAGCTAATGCAGAAAATGCCCCGAAGGGGGTAGAAAAAAGGGGAATATGTATACTGAACCAAAGTGGCCCCGAATATGAAAAAGAAGTGTACAAACACAACAAGTATGTACTGGTGTTATTTTCATCAGCACATTAAGAAGAGGATTTAACTGCTGAATTCTGCTATAGTCTCATAACTTGGAAAAATATTTTCACCAAACAATGCATATTCCGCAGCCGAGCAAG